>OY747098.1:10134334-10734334 GCA_963556455.1 Epiblema foenella | reverse complement strand
CATTCGTACCAAATTTCATCAAAGTTTCTAACATTTCGAGGTTTTGCTACATATTTCGACTGGGTTAGTAAGCATTATTAACAACACATGTTAATAATGTTGTTGTTTCATGTTAATGTGTTTGTTTTGTTTTGTTGTTTGTTGTTTATGTTAGTAACATTATTGGTATTTTAGGACGATAATGTACACTTACGCGTAATATTCATGTCGTCAAAACATTCATTTGTTGAAACAAGAGATATTTTATAACTGCATTTAAACATTTTATTCGGTTTAACGTTAGTTGAAGTACCTTCGCGATAATTAAAAGGCATGAGAAATCCATGGAGACGCATTATTTTATTTCAAATAGAAGAAAATAAGTATAACGTTAAATGGGTTTCATTAGGTCCATCCAGAAAAGGTTAAGGGTAGAGTGTTAAGATAATATATGGGAGATTATTCGCAGATGCTTGGGTTTATTTTACATTGAGGGTCTATTTAGTGACGAAAATAAATAGTTGGAAACGTAATAACTATCCACTTAATACGTATAATTTACGCTTTTATCTCCGGTACAACCTGCTGCTTTTTTACTTTGTGTTTTATTTTGCATATCAAATAATCTATATTAATAATTCCGTCGAGGGGTACGGTAGACCCGAACGAAACCTATCTCAAATTTTGAACCGTAAAAAAATAAGAGTTTTCAATCGACAACATATATCGGCAATATTCGGATTGTCGCGTATTTCGTGTTTAAATATGGGAAAATAATGACAAAAAGGATCTGCCATATTTATCAGTTGCAATTGACTGATGCGTTCAGAAACTTATTTTTTTGTGACCACACTACAAGCTGTGACTACAAGTGATTTTGTTTGTTTGCCATAGACGAGTGCGTTCAGAAACTGTGAATGCGAAAAAACATCTCAAAGGCATCAGTTACACGGGGATGTAGAAAGAGGATTAGCGTATGACCAAAAGGGACGGACTTATGGTAACCGGACTAAATTAAAATGTATCAGAAGACTGATACATCCTTTAGCACGATCGTGACATCCCATTCTTAGTCGTGTTATATGTGGTGACAGCAATGCCATTCATCGATGACGTTTCAGTGAGATTTGTCAGTTCATCTTGCTCTCACGTGTGTTATTGTCTATGCTTACATCTCTTTCATACTTCTTTGTATGTGTGTCTTATTCTTACTTCATGCACGGTGATTATTATCACGAGATACACTCATATCATGATACGTATTGACCGTGTCTTCATGAATATTGAAACAAATTGCATACATATCTCAATATCAAGATAATATTGACACACCAGAATTTGAAAATAATAACCGTGTATCATACTGCAAAGAGTGGCCAGCCGACAGAATAGCATCAGTTAAGTTACACGGCGATTATTACTCACAACAATACCGGGGTGTCAATATTATCGTGGTATTGTAATTTGTATGAATTTTTTGCTTCAATATTCATGAAGACACGATAGGTACTGTTACATGAGTGTATTGCGTCATAATAATACCGTGCAATATGAACCAATGAATGAATGTTAAAGGCATGTCACGGCTGGGTGTACGTTTTTTTTCCAAAACATAAAATACCGAGGGGTTGGTTGATGATTTCGGCCCATGTCGACAGGTACCGGAAGCACGGCGGGGTCCTGCAAAATCATATCCCTATCTCGCTTTATCTTATAACTTGGTACTGCTCATGCCGTATGCCGCGCTCGGACGTGGGGTCAGCGTCAACTTTACTATTATTTATCGTAAAAGGGAAGCAGATTTGACTTTTTATTTTTTACTCTATTGAAGAAATTATCTTTTTTAATAGAATCGTGTGCTGCGTGTGGGTGTCATGTTGTCTAGATATATTTCCTGCTGACTGTACAAACTAAAAAAAATCATGTGTAATTTAGCGAATAGTTTGGCGGGGAGATACCTTATTATAAAAAGGGGAAAATATTAATCGCTTACTAAAAATAATACTGACTTTACACCAAAAAAATACACATCTAAACCGAATGTTAATTACTTTATTCAAAATGAATATTATTTATTATACCCGAGCGTAGCCGGGTTTTCATCTAGTTGAACTTATAATCGTGATACGTAACTTCCACATTCAATAACAGAGAATGTTTCAGTCAGAAAATATTTGTACATACATATATATTATATACGCTATGTATTTATATTCAAAATAAAATTGTATATTTTTATATAAGTATGGATGAGTGGACAAAAGTCTTTAAGATATGATGGCTGTCTTTTCATTATAAAATAAAGAAATTTCCTAGAAATTTCCCCAGCTCCCCTCATTGCTATATAATTTACGCTTTCATCTCCGGTACAACCTTCTGCTTTTTTACTTTTTGTTTTATTTTGCATATCAAATAATTGAACATTTAATCGTGATACATAACTACCACATTCAATAAGAGATAATGTTTCAGTCAGAAAATATTTCTACATACATATGTATTATATACGCTATGTATTTATATTCAAAATAGAATTGTATATTTTTATATAAGTATGCATGAGTGGGCAAAAGTCTTTAACATATGATGGCTATCTTTTCATTATAAAATAAAAAAAATTCCTAGAAATTTCCCCAACTCCCCTCATTGCTATCCCTACTAACCTCAACTGCGGGGTGAGCTGGGATTTACTATTATTTTATGTTTATGAAACGACAGGTAATCATTAAAAAACTAAAGATCATACAGCTGGAACATTTTTAATGTATGTAAAAATACACTTTTATCTAGATTTCAATGTCTTTTTGTCCCTACTTACCCCATTTTACGGCACTTAGTAATATTGTAATTCAGTCAGGGATTATTGTTCCATAATACCTATGTACTTGATAAACATAAAACTCGGATGAAAGCTTTCTGAAACTTGCCTAAGCTCTGTCCGGAAAGCCCTCGTGTCAACAGATAGGCCGATGAAAGCGAGGAAGGGACGATAAGTCGGTCGACTTAGTGGATAGTTGGCCGATCAATCTGAATTTGTTTCATGCACGATGCATTTTTTCTTTCCAATTCAGTAAGGTCACAGATGCCATGCTGCGCGGCTCGAAGCGCGCGCTTGTTAATCGTTTTGGATTTCCATTCATTCTGGCAAACGCTCGCTACGTCGCGTTCACGCACAAGCTTTACAAAAGAAAACGTAACTTAACACAAAGTTAAAAACCAGATGAAGATAATGTACTGATGGTGGGTACTGTAAATCCATTATACGAAACGTGCCGGTTTTTACGAAGTATTAGAAAGAGTGCTAACATTTTGACTACATTCGACACGCGTGATAGACAGATTCAATAAAAGCACGTTAAAACATCCATTGTATCCCTACCTTACATCGGTGTATAATAATAAATTGCCCTACATTGTTTATTTTGCGCATGAATCGCTGCGCAAACCTGCGTGAAATTTCACATACATAAACCTGACATGGAATGAGATTGGATCTTTGGCATGCACTATTTTCATGTCGGATTGCAGGATTTTAGTATTGCCATCCACGTTCACTTGATTCACTAAAGCGTTGCTTGCAGATCTGATTAATCCTTTTTGTTTTTTCATGCTGGTAATCATCATTCTCCGTTGACCTGGACCTTGTTGGTATTAGACCGGTTTTCCTACATCAAATGATATTTCGTTTCTTGAAATACAGAAATAATTCTGTTTTTCGGTTCTGTTGAAAGTCGCGTGCCTACCGTTCGGCTACATTAGCTGTTTCGTTATAGTATTACGCTAAAATGGGATGTCAAAAGATATACTTATATTTTTTAAATTGTGATACTTGTTAAGTAAGACGTACGACTTATAAAATCGTGATCTCTTAACGTTTACGAACTTGCTCGGCTCAATATCGAGATAAACGTACAAGCTATAAAATAGCTAACTAAAAAAGTGGTTGTCTGTTATGTCGGTTTACGGACGATAATTTTAAGTCTCTTCCCGTATTTAAAAGCAGATTAAAGGAGCTATTTATCTCACCAGTATTTACTGGTGGGATCTGTCTTTGTGTGTTCTGTTTACATTAGACTGTTGGTGCTACGGCTTCTTGTATACTTAATTATTGTATTTATATATGTATGTAGGTTTACATATCTATGTATTTATGTAAGTTTATGGTGCTTCTTATAGTCACAGTCAGTATTATAGGTTGTTTATACTACAGTATATTATTCTGTTTCACCTACTCAATGAATTTAAATATTCTTGTTTCGTTTCTAATGCCCAAAGGTTGTCTAGAAGAGATCGTATCATCTACCACTCTTACGTGTAATTTAATTTAACATATCGTAGAGGAGACTAAAATCACATAATTCAAGTGAACTCTTATGAAATAGACTAATGACGTGTCGCCGTTCCTGTACTCTTATGAAATTAGCCAATCACGTGTCGCCGCGGACATAGAACAGAGGACATCAACGAGCGCCCGACCCATGTGCCTAATCTTCATTTCCGCAGAACTAGTTTGTTTAATTGTTACGGTTTGTTTAATTAGTTTCCTTTGACTCCTAGAAAAAATAGTGTATGCAGTAGTTACATAATTACCTTTTTAAGTCTCGAATCTTACTTAGACCACCGCTAAACGTGGTTATCGACTAAAAAGCATACATTATATAACGATTACATAAACTATTATTATTATCTTAGCTCTTAAAAATATAACTAGAAACAAGACACATAATAATGTTAAACGATCCCACACATTTCGTATAACGTTTGTTTTCCTAGTTTAAGAGACACTTAATAGTTAAATTACTTTAAAAAACCGTTTCAGTATTTATTAGAGAGTTAACGAATAATAATCAACCACTTAATTTTTTAATGTTTGAAAAAGAACACCGAGTACCTATTGCTTAAGGCAATTGCCCCAATTGCCCACCTGTATCTGCGCCTGCTTTTGATTATGCAAATAAATAGATAAATGTTACCCGTCTCTTGTAAATACGAGTAGATGTCATTTTATAAACTGATTATCCCTTAGAAACAGTTTTGGGATGGGACAGCACAATACGTAGGTAACTTGTTTCGCAAGAAAACGGAATACATACCTATAATAGTTTTAAATGGCATTATCCCTTTGTAGTCTAAGATCCAAAGCAAGGATATATAATATTTTCATATATTACTTCCAACCCGGGGAGAACTAGACCTTATTGGTATTGGGAGGTTTGTCAAGATTTGACAACTTGACTGTTAGAAGTTTTCAAGCCGCCCAAGTCCTCTGACCTGGCTTAATGACCCGGGATCAACGTGACTTCCAAAGCACAAGAGCGCTCAGTGAATAATTCCTCGAGTAGCAGTCACCCGTCCTAGAGTTGGCCCCAGCCGACGTTGCTTAACCTCGCATATACCTCATGCGATTTTCATAATCATCATCGAATGAAAAACCTTTTTTCGTTATTTAGAGTAATATTGTGCTAAACCCATATCATCCTTTACAGGGTGAAAGCAGAGACGAGAAATCACATTCCAAATCTCCAATTGACTGCATTTCCAATGCAATTCCTAATCGTTGTTACATCGAATAAGGCAAGTATTTTTTAAGATTGCAGAAATTAACGAATAACCGTATAATTAATTTTTTTACACACATTCATGTTAGGTAAATTCCTACGTACATTTTACATCACTGTATTATGCCGGATCTTGTACTTATAGAAAGTTACATGTAAATTATTTCCCGTCCCTTCCACGACCAAGGTATTAGAATAAGGAATGCTAACTATGTAACGTAGTCTCCGTTCACAAAGTAGTAAAAAACACACTGCCAATTTCTTTAAGAGGCTTTATAAGCTTTAAAATGTTTTGATTTCAAATTACGACAAAAGTATTGATAATACCAATAAAGATATTAAAGGCTACGATGATTTTATTAAAGTTTTAGATAGTAACATAGCGATTTTTTGAGTTTATTGTGTGTAGTAGAAATTAAGCGGAAAAAACAAGTTTTTAGCTTTAACATGGTCGATTTGGAATGATGTTTGAAACGATATCGGTCCTGGGTTCGAATCCCGGTCAGGGCAAATATTTGTGTGATGAGCATGAATACTTGTTTCTGAGTCTTGGATGTTTTCTATGTATTTAAGTATTTATATCTATTAAATATATCGTCGTCTAGTACCCATAACACAAGCCTTCTTGAGCTTACTGTGGGGCTAGTTCGATTTGTGTAAGATTGTCCTCTAATATTTATTTATTTATTTTATTTATTTATTTCTTAAAGAAAAGTTCAAAAAAATACATTTAAAGTTTATGACATAACAACACGACAAGTAACATTATGAAAATGTCAAGATACGTCTAAATTTAAACAGAAAATGTCGTAAATAGATGAGCGTTTCTTAACTGATAAGGACCCTTAAAATGGTCTAGTCCCAACATAAACGTATGATTAAACCTTTCTACGGTATTTTACTGATACTCGATTGCCCCTCTATAGCTGTCATACTAACTGTACCCATGGGAGCGTGTAATATTTTAAATTTTGGATAGTTTTTTTAAACTGATATATTCAGGGGCAAGTTATAGGTACGTCGATATTTAAAAAGCTTTTTTATTTAGAAATGGGCTTACATATTATTCCTCAAAACATTTTGCAATGAATTATTCTCTCTTCTCTAGTCAATTTCCAGCACCGTCAACTCCGATAATGCAGCACATTTAGCTCTTTGAAACTCGCCAGATGTGAGTAAACAGAATGGCGTCGAAAGCGATTCCAATCCGGTTATATCTTAACTCGATTCCTTTGAGGTGTTATTTACTTTGCTCATTGGTTTTGTTACATTCGTCGACGTTCTATGTCTATATTACAATTAAGCATAAAAGGTACTTAATATGATTTTATTTTGACTGCGCTAAAATACCTACCTTTATTTGTTACTAGCTTCTGCCCGCGACTTCGTAAGCGTATTAAATTGTAGAGCTACATTACATTATCCTAGTATCCTATCCTATTATACATGCGAATGTTTAGATGTCTGTTACATCACGTAAAACGGTTGAACGAATAATTATTAAATTTCGTATGCAACAATTTTATAGCCTGAATTAACATACAGGATGCTTGTTATCGCCAATCACCCTTAAAGTGAAAGTTTATGCGAAGAAATCGCGGGCTAAAGCTAGTTTTCTATAATTGTCAGTTCGTCGTCAGCACTCCACCATATTTATGGAAACTTTATTTCACAATTCAAAAAATATGCACAAATGGCGAGCTTAATACCATAAGGAATTCTCTACCAGTGAACCATTGGGCTAAAAATAATCATTATTCAATAGGTTTGTGGTCAAAATGTCAATTCAAGAAGGGAAACATGAAACAAAAGGTACACTAAATGGTACAAAAATAATAAATAAGAATTCCCCGGAAACAATTTTATTTATACACAGGTAATTCACAAACAAATACCTACAAATTTTAAGCCCTCGCTGCATACATTATATTGAAAATAGAGTAGGCTTGATGGCATACCTGAAACAATAATTTTGAAATGTAAGTTTTTTTCATAACTGATGTTCATTGAATGAAACCTTATCTGATTCAAAGTCTGATAAATGAAGTTTTTGTTCGTAGGTACTACTTCTCATATCCCCGCCATAGAGCTTATTGTGTTGCTGTTCCAAGCCCACTATTGAATCCATTTTAAAATCATTTTGTGTATCATTTTGGCGGGAACTGTTGGCTGACATTTAAATAGTGTTTGTGTATGGACCATTTCCTGGGAGCGAATATGTAAGTTAATTAAGTAACTTATTAAGAACAGAATAATGCTTATGATTTATTGAAAACATTAAAAAGTATGGATAGCATTTATATTTATTTCCTAAATTAAAATTTTTATTTCATTGTAATTATCCGTAAGCTTCAAATATAACTAAAATTTATTGCAGTGTGGCTGACTGAGTTTCTGCCAATTCGATTTTTTTAATGAGTTTATGAAACGCTTAAATTTAAGTCAGTTGCTCAAAATTTTACCAGGTTTTACTTAGTATTTTTAACATAATTCAAAATGAAATCTTCAAAATAAACTTTTACGAGGGTAGTTGTATATAGATTTCTGCCCTTGCTCAATTTTTTTTAATACTTTTCAATCCATGGGGCGACATGCCTCATTTTTAACCCGCATCTTAGGTCAAACATGCCCTACTTTTAGGGATGAAGAATGAAAAAAATATAACAAATGTGCACCATGTTTTTTTATACAACGAAGATGAACAACAAGCTGATGGTAAGCAGATACCGCAGTCTATCGACTCTTGCGACTCCAGAATAATCACAAACGTGTTTTCAACCCTTTATTGACATGATAATTCGTTCTGTTAACAGCTAGAGGCATATATTATGCCACGTACTTTATTCTTCTTTTAAAAGTCTTGAATTATGTCTTGTTTAGGTAATATCTCTGAAACAGCATCAAAATGAGCCTCTTATACCTTTATACCAAGATTGAAACGATTGTGAGTTCATAATACCTACATTTAATTGTATTTTTTTTAATCAAATGTCATAAAAGTCAATTTAATTTGAGACTATCGCAACGAGAAGATAGCACTGCTATTTAGGTATCGCATAATTTCCCGTCTTTCATTAAAGTTCATACAATTTAGTTTTGTGTACTTTTTAGTTACGGTTTTACTGATGCCTTAAAAAACTTTAGTTGTTATAACGGCAGCAATTCTTAAATATCGACTTAACATTAAAGCCAGACTAGAAATATATAAACCATTGCCAAGAGGGCGTTATTATTCTCATTTATATGGCAACAGATCAGGAATGTCAGTATATATTCGGAATAATGACATTTTAACTTGTTCACCTCTCAGTTCTGATGATAATTTTTTGTTTAAATGTTTTGTAGCGAAATAGTTTCATTTCCCTAGCGTTTTTTTTTAGGTATTTCATTATATGCATTATTGTTAATAATGTTCCGCACTTGACAATGAATCGTTCAGGCAGGCCATATTTTGTCAACAGATATACTGACAAAAGTGACAACCTATGATTAAAATTATTGCCAGTAAAATAAATTAATTCCAATGAAATTCCACAACATGGCCCACGGTCATATATTTCTGGTCAAGCTTTATATTAATTTTCTTTTGAGAGCCGTAATATTGCTACATTGCATGTCATACATCTTTAAACGAATGCAGGGAAACGCTGGAAAAAACGGCTTTCATCGCCAGCGGACGACTGGTGCTCATCAATAGAAGCAGCATGGAAGACCGGGTGGTCTTCTCCCAGTGCCTCTCCCAACCGCACTTGTATACGGCCAAATGCAGCTCTTCACCCTGGAACAGGTGAATGCATTCTAATAATAAAAAAAACAAAAGCAATCTCACTGGAGCGCAAGCTCTTCGAGTATTACAGTGTTTAAACCGCCCGCGTGGTCGTGTCGCAGGTACTCTCCAACCGCGTACTCCTAATGCTTTATTGGGCCCAGTCCAAAAGTCACGTTCAATTTAAAAAGACATCCTAATCCTACTATTATTATAAATCCGAAAGTTTAGATGTTTGTTACTCAATCACGCAAAAACGGCTGAAATTCGGTATACAACGAGTTTATAGCCTGGATTAACACTCATATTAACATTCACATTCAGATTTTATTCTAGAAACTGTCTAGATTATACTATTTTTTATGTTTTTATTTTACATATTGACGATCTTTTTGTGAATTTATTATACTCTCTTTTGACATACCTACATTACAGTAATTCATTTCTTTTTTTTGATTTCATATACATCAATAAATTGCTCTGAATAATTAGATTCAATTTATGATTCAAAAGTGCTTGTTGCTAGGCCTATTTGAATAAATAATATTTTGAGTTTGAGTTTGAGTAACATATAAAATATTTTTTATCCCTACCACACCTCGATAAGATGAAATAGAGAGTGGAAGTTTAAGCGGACGAAGTCGCGGGCAGAAGGTAGTAATATGTACGTTCCTCTTAATCTTTAAAACCACTGAACTGATTTCTATGAAATTTTTCAGCATTGTAGCTTAGACATCAGAATAATACATTCTACCTATAATTTATTTCAAAATTTATCCCCTTAGGAGGTTAAAAGGAAGTCGAAATTTTGTATGAGGACAACAGCAGATTGTAAAACAAGAACATAAAACGAGCCATTTTACCCGAGACGTTCTTATAGGTGGATAGTCACGTCGAGGGCAAAATGGGTTTTATGCTCAAGTTTTACGCTGTTTGCACTTCGATTGCGAGAAAATTAAACGAATAATGTACATTATATAATTTATATGTCATCTTATTTATACTAATGTGCTCGTCGACCTCGGGCGGTGGTGCAGAGGACCACCGCGCGTGCAGATATTTTTTTTGGAAATTTCTTAAGCAATATTTTGTTTAAACGAGTACCTTGAAACTTTGTTATAGACCTAGCATTAAAATATAAGAAAAGTAATTTCAGCATCACTTGAATGGGCAAACTTGATTATTTAAAACGAGTGACTTGGCGTGAGATTCTTAGTTAAATATGAGAAAAGTAATTTCAGCGTTTTAGAAAATTTATCTCTTAAGGGTGTAAAAAACAGGGTTGAATTTTTTCAAATAGACAATGTATATAAAAATACAGTACACACTCGCATACGCACACGCACACGCACACGCACACGCACACGCACAAGCACACGCACAAGCACACGCACACGCACACGCACACCACATGCACGTACGCACGCACGCGCGCGCGCCCACACACACACATACACGCACACACGCACACATGCACGCACACACACACACAAATACAGTTGTAGGTACCTTAGAGACGAAAGCATATAACAAGCTTTTATCTAATAGAAACTTGGATAAAGTGGGTTATGTACACGAGTTTCTTACACCCTGATTTTCATTTAACATTTGAGAAAATGAAAATTATATAAATTTTATGCATTATAAATATCAGAGACAATAAAACGAACATGAGTATAAAGAAGTACTTCTAAAATTATTTTCGTACTTACTTTTTGCTGGAGTTTGTCACAATAGTAGCATGGAATGTAGCATTGTAGAAGGAAACCACACACCAGACCAATCTGTCCAAAGTTTGCATTGCCTTGCTCATAAGCCTGTAATTTACATTTATTTAACAATATCTAATGCCGAATGTCAAATGATAGCGTAACAAAACTAATACCCTAATATCAGACCATTATCCTGAACCGAAAAACGTTGAAAATATTCCTCGGGAAAAAACTATTTCTTTGCATGTTACTAGAAAGTAGAAAGTAGGTAGAAGCTTTCTCGAATTTCCCAATTAAAATCACCTGAATTCAATTCACCATATTGCTAATGTGTGATTGCCAATTTTGCCTCTGCAAAATATTGTGAATACAATATTGTACAAGAATAAATGATATATTTTCTTACTTTCAATAGAAAAATAATGGAAATAAACCTCTGTGCACTTGAATACACTTACACATATTACAAACTTTTTAATTTAATGCTAACCGCTATCAGATTTAAAATTGCCGGCAACATAGGCAATGTACCCGCCATTTTGACGGCGGTTGACGGACATTTTCTTTGGTTCCCGTGAAGGGCAGATTACTATATAGCACACTATTCATTACATACAGTAGATATACGAACACTACAACTAAATTCAAAATAAAGTCTAGATCAGTTATATTTATTAATTATGTTTAAGGCGGGTTTTTTGCCATTCCAGTATGTTACCTGAATAACGCCAATGCACGTAAAGGGAATACAGATAGTCGATGTTTTAAGACACAATTCGTATAAAAATTTTTGTGATTGCTGTAGTTGCTCCACGAATCTAGAGGAAAAGTTTTCAAATGTTAATTCAAACGCATTAACCAGACTTATCACATCGCTTTCACATATAAATTATGCCGTTCATTTTATTCTACCTGTAAATTTCTTGGACATGGCGCGCTATATCCTTAATTGTAATAATACTGTCCATTTGTTGCTCAGCAAACAGTTCACCAAGTTGTCTTACCACTATCTTCACTTGACTACAAGCGTGTAGTGTAACTATCGTGACCATGGAGTACAATCCCGTATAGCTGATAATTGCAGACGAAAGGCAAATAATTTGTATGCTCGAAATAGCTAACGACATGTCGATTCTGTTTTTTATTTCTTCGATATATTCAGGGTATGTTGCATCAATTATATGTCCAACTTTCAAGTTACCATTGAACATCGAATATATTGTAGAACTAATTGGACCAACGAGAAACAGTACAACAGTAACCATGCAAACCACATACCACATCTTTGATATATTTATACCTTCCTTGATGTATTCATTAACGAACGACTTTTCTTCAGGACAGAGTGTCTCAGAGCGTATCAAATCATTATCAATCTTCTTGATCAGTTCATTGAATATCTTTTTATATCTAAGCATAGTTATGTGATGGAAACAGATAGACATACAAACAATAAGAATGGATATATTAGTACAATTTTTATTGAAGTCTTCGTGGAAACTGCTGTAAATGAGAGAAAGAAAGACGAAGCCTATGGAACCATATCTAATTAATAGTAGTGGGATCCACTTCACATTGAAAGGGACCGCAGGATGTGCTCTCAACATTATCAAAGCTTTAGTGCATATTTTGAATGTATAACCAAATCTCACAGGCATTTTTTGAAAAAGACAATCACGAAGTAAGACTTAGTTTCTTATTTTCTCGTGTAACTTTGTTGCAAGTAATACCTCGACTGCGTTTGAATAGTTTTTCCTATGAAATCGATCAAATGTTCTTCACTTATGACATAGCAAGTGACAAGTGAATAGAGATTTCATATGATAGTAAATTGTCAACTTAACTAAAATGTTATGTTTTCTACTTAACATTTTAGCTTAAAAATTTAGTATAGGTAAGTAAAGATCACTACTTAAACTAAGTTAGACAGTTCTTCATTTTTAGGGTTCCGTAGTAAACAAAGAACCCTTATAGTTTCGCCATGTCCGTCCGTCCAGCGTCCTGTGGGGTATCGTTGGATAGCTCTTTCAAAAATATTATAAGGTTTCTAGAAGCATTTTTTGATTCAAGAATCGGTTGGTGTGATATAAAGCCTTGAAGTGATAATTTTTGCTATGGTCAAGTGTCCCCCCCCAACCCTGCCAGCTAAACGTTACTCTGCAGCAGACTGTAATGTAAGACAGAAAGATGACTTTTATTTCTCAATTTTAAATTTAACATATCGGAGCGTTCATGACCCAGCGGCGCCCGCGTACCGCGTGCGGAATGCGAGGTTAAGCAACATCGGTCGAGGTAACTCTTGGATACGAACCGGTTTGAGTGATCATTAACTGAGCGCTCCCGTGCTTTGGAAGATACGTTAAGCCATTGATCCCGGCTGCTGTCTATGGTAGTAGTTGTTAAGCCAAGTTATAGGTCTTCGGGCGGCTTATGGAACTTCTAACAGTCAAGTTGCCCACTCACTTGACAAGCCTGATCGCAATAAGGTCTAATTTAACCCCTTGGGTTGAAAGGTCAGATGGCAGTTGCTTCCGTAAAAACTGTAACCTACCTACGCCAAGTCTTGAAATTAGATAACGGACCCCGCGTATTCTTCAGAATGCAACTGTACTGGGATAACGCTAGGAGGATGATGATGAAATTTAACATAATATGTTCAAATATACATAATATACGTAATCTCTTATATGTGATCACTCGCACCAACACAATTTTTAAACTAAGTTTAAATATAGTTAAATTATATTACTTTACCACTAATAACTACGTCAGTCTTTTTAATTTTTAATGACTTATAATGGAACCCATTGAGCTCATAAATAATTTAAGTATGACTAGGTAATGAGCCACAAGGAAACTTGTATTATACTGGTATTTTATTTATATCGTCACAAAGAGTTGATTTTAGTTGTATCTATTTTAACTCCACTTGGAGTTCAGAAAGTACTCTTAAATAAAGAAGATGGGAAAATAAGTCAATGGAAATATTCCCTTACAAATTATTACATCTCAAGTATTATCACATACGATTGAAAGATTGGGCCAGTGTCGAGGACTATAACGCATACCTTATCTACGCTACGGAAGGAACTAACACGAACCAGAGGTTTACATTTTATTTTCCATTCTAAAAATTATTAGTAAGTTACATAATCAACTAGCACTAAAAAAAAGTGGGGCGCGTACTCATAGATTGAACAACCTGACTGAAATATAAATTTAAATTACGCCTTTTAGGCTAACACATTGGGTAACTATTACCGAATTTCTGTGAAAGGTAATGGCTTTAAAATTGACACAATCCGTCGTCGGGTTTGAATCAAATGTTAGATCCGTTTGAGCAATCACGTACATTGCTCGTCGCGATCCAATTATGTAAGTACCTACCACATACGCGCGACAATTTTCGCATCACACGCTGACTACAGTACGGTTCGCTTCACGTAAACACACTTGTCTAGTTAGCATAGCCTTTATGTCTAACATAATACCGTTCGTCCCTTACTGGTAAGTAGGCACTTGCGAGAGGGACAAACGAAAGACAAACAAAACGAGAAAAAATGTTCCCAGTATTTGGGGAAAGTAATTAGTTAAGTATCCACAGCCTATTCATAATAAATTTATCAGCAAATGACATCCTGGTACCGGTACGTGGATGAAATAAAAACCCCATATACGTTTTTGCACAAAAACAATCCTACGATAAGTATTATAAACACCAGCAGTATGTTTACTGCTTTCGTTTCGTTTTTGAATTTAATGTGACGTCAATGTTGATACTGTGCAACATTTAGTATCGTGGCGTGAGTAGAAAAGAATTTCATGGAAAAGAGATTTCAGATTAGGCTTCTAAGAGTATTTGGGAGTATACGAATACATTCCTCTGCATGTGAACATAATTCTTCACTAAGGAAGCTAGATATTTGGTTCCCGATCGTCGCGATTACAGGTATTGTTATTGTGTTCCCGAATTTTCACAAACATGTGTACGATAATATTGGAATATTAACCTTAGTAGATTCTTTTGTTTAAATACTTAGGAAGTATCATTACCAATGACACCAGATGCACTGCTGACATTATACAGAGGATTGCTATAGCAAGAAAAGCGTTCAACAATAATAAGAACCTGCTTAAAGCTCGTATATCGAAAATGGGTAAAAAACGTCTAATCAAAACTTACATCTGGAGCATTGCGTTGTATGGGAGTGAGACGTGGATGCTAACGCAAAGAGACAGAGAAAGATTGGAGGCGTTCGAAAAGTGGTGTTGGCGTACGATGGAAAGGATCAAAGACGAACGGTTTTGAGTATAGTAGGAGAGAAAAGGGGTTTTCTAAAAATAATTATAAATAGAAGAGGCATATGATGGGACACCTGATATGGCACGAGAGCTTTTTCTTAAACACCTTAGAGGGCAAAATTGAGGACAGGAGATGGAGAGGAAGACCTAGACTTACTTTTTTGGACCAAGTGAGGGAGAAAGTTGCTGCCGAGTCGTATGTGCAAGTCAAGAGACTGGCAATGAACAGAGACAGAGAAGAGTGGCGGTTACTCCACCTACAAGAGCGTAGCTCTTGAATCTTAATGATTCTCATGAAATTCCTTTGCCATAGATAATGTAAAAAGGAAAATTTGGAATGCAACTAACGTCCATCTACTTCTCGCTAAATCTCAATTTACTCGTACTAATATTTACTACTTTCCTGTGGTAATCACAGGGTCCATCGAAAAATGGAACGCTGCGCTTACGGCGTCCAACTCAGACACGACGCGTATACGTGGCGGGGACATCCACCGCGTGATCGCAACAACACAGACATATAATAGTCCCTATTTGTCCCGTCAGTCAGTCCGATCCAGAACGAGCACAACTAAGTTTCTTGCTCGACTCTTCTCAGCTAGGCTAGGTTTAGTGAACCAGCGACAAAACTCCCAGTATCTCAATTCCACTCACACCTCAGATTTGGTAGAAACCGCTCAACCGACCTCGCTGAAGCGCAAACACAGAGTATTCCCAGTGTTTAAACCACCCGCGTGGTCGTGTCGGAGGTTTACCCTGGATTTTACCCAGCCACTCCTAATGCTTTACTGGGCCCGGCCTATAAAGCCACAGTCAGGTTCAAAAAAGGGATTGTTCAGATAACATTTTATAGACAAAAAGTTTATAAAACTAAGCTGAACTTTTGCGCATTTTAATTGGTCGAGACATATTCGCGGTCAGATAAAAGTTCCCGATACTTTCTTTCTAAAAAGAATCAAAAAAGCGCACACCTATTTCTTTTTCCCTCTGCCATTGACCAGCAGTATTCCGGTTCATTTCCAATTCAAAAGGTTTCAGAATCACCGTCTCTATTCACCATACTGCCACCCCGCCACCGAGCGACCAAAGGCGCAAGGATTTATTCAGTTCAGAGTATCTACTGTTACAATGTATCTGTTAATGATTTCTTCTTAAGTGCAATTTTCAAATATCGAAAATAGAACTTTTTGGACCAGCTTAGAAAGAAACATAAATTATCAGTAGCATTTTATTCAACATTTCTCTCTTGATAAAAATAAAGATAAAGGATTGAAAAATCGATAACCGTTTGTGCTATAAATATTTATAGTTTCGACGGAGCCATGTCAAGTCAAAACTCGTCAAAATTGATGAATAGCGCGTGGAGCCCCTGTGGTAAGTAATCCATACAGGATTGACAGAAGGGGATGCATATCCACTTTCCTGTCCTATCATACTACATAATATAAGAATGACAGAGACATCAGTGGTTGACATTTATTTACAAAGCAATTTTTTTTGTAAGACAAACTTTTGCTACGGGTATGCATATCTCGCATCCTCGTTATCGGTCAAATTTCCCTCAGACCCACAATTCCGATGCCTGGGCTAAGTTAGATCAATAAATTACACGATAACCGAGAAGCGGCGGCCGGCTTATTGACTATTAGGGTTCCGTCATGTTTGCAAACTACAAAATAAGTTAATCCAAGTATTTAGTGTTGTGAAAGGGTCGGCAACGAGCACGTGACTCCTTTGGAGTTGCGGGCGTCTATAGGCTGCGGTGGCCGCTTACCATCAGGCGAACCGTACGCTTGTTTGCCACCGGCGTCGTATAAAAAAAACACAAATAGCTGCCAGCAATAGAACCGAGTGGAGGAAAAGAAGGCTGAGCCTTTTCCTAGCAGTGGCAATGATGAAATAGATTATAAATTATATGTAAGCAATATCTTCTATCACAATAGCAACAACAATATTACACAATAGCAATATTTCACATGAAAGTGAAAATATACGTATTACCCTCTTGAATATAGTTAGTTGTTTTGGAAAATGTCAACAAAATTTGGAAATATGTATCGGTGACGGAACCCAAGATGCGAAAATACAAACATTTTACGTGACCGAAATTCAATACGTTGTTCTGAAACTATACGTGAGGTGTTTGCGTGATTCCCGTACAATGACATAGTCTAAGAGGTAGTCAATATTTAAAAGACCTCATATATATTATTCTATGAATTGTACAACTAATTATAACCACAATACCTGCTTATATAGTGGTAGGTGTATTAAAAAGTAGCATTCAAGGTTGATAATGTTGACTAAATTTGTAAATTTGTCATACAAGAGACAGGTTTTTTATTACTTTGCCTATTATATAAAAAAACAGCTTTAAGCGGAACACGCCATTGTTATCAACTTATTACTTCTTGACTAATTGTGCTAAATTGATTTATTTGTAAAAACAGTAAAAGCAGTAAACCCCATAGTATAGTGTATCGTTGGATAACTCTTTCAAAACTACTGCGGGTTTTATGAAACCATTTTCTGATCCAGGAATCCGTTTGTGTGATATTAAGCTTTAAAGTGATTAAAATGATACATTTTTGTTACTGTTAAGTGAAAAAAATCATTGTAGTATATTATATAAATTTAAAAGCAAAACTTTCACAGCTAAGTAAAGACTAATTCCAGTTCAGTTAAGAAATGTAGTTGGAAAAGCAAACTTTCTTACAATTTCCATTGATTACTTCGATAATGTTGTTTGTTTCAAACACGTAGTACCTAAATATTAGCATACCTAATGTAACGGGTGGATAACTACGGAACCTTACACATTGGAACATAACATTAAATAATAGGCATTTAATATTGATAAAAATCATACTGTTATTTGTAAATGATGCTTAGCTCTTGGATTGTTAATAGTTCCAAATCGGACTTCATAAGCCCGGACACTCCTTCATATCAAGAATCCTCAGAAATATCAAACACGCACATAGCTTGAGGATATTCCTATACTAACTTATAGTATGCTTTTTGTTACTAGCTCCAGTTTATTCTGTGAAAGAAATTATATCTTTCCAAAAATTTGCACATATATTAAATGAAATATTTGAATCCGATAATTAGGTGTTGAAAATTTTCTCTCAAAATTGAACCATTTTTAATTGACTTCAAAAAAGGAGGTGGTTGGTGATTTCTATTCAGTTTTATGTTTTTTGAATGTCTGTTACCTCAGAACTCCGTCGTTTATGAGTTCCTTACTTGACGGGATACTACCAGTATTACTTTACAGCAGCAGTAAAATATCATGAAAAGCCAACGAAGCAGTGCTTTCTTCGGTTCATCCCGCTTCCACGCATCCCACGCTAGTCAAGAAGCGACTAAACGGGGATCCTCAGGGTAGTAGACGATCGTAGTTGGGGGCTATGATCGTCATAGAAACATAGCAGGACCCACATAGATGGACTTTAGGGCAGCACTGGCGCGTGTAGGACATCTCAGAGCCACCCGAAATGGATTGAGGAGGACACCGATGGGTTTTATTTAGTCGGTGCCAGTCCACGGCGACCCTACGGTGCGGAGGTTTCCATAACGGATTGTTAGAGCGCAGTAAAAAGTACTGCCTCGTCTGACAGGTGACACTGAAAGCTGACAGTCTTCTCATATCATACCGCCTCTGGGGCGATGAATCAGGATTAGTTTTTATGGGTTGTGGCTCTTAGTAATAATGGATTGTAATGTGATGTTATTTTTGCTTGCTATATGTTTCTGGTATATTCTATTCTATTCTACTGACATGCAGGTTCCCTAATCTCTTACTTAACACTAACGTTTGAATAATCAACTATCAGCAGTCGGATATAGTTTAGATTACGAACCAAATGAGAATACGAATGTTTGCACTGAGCTAGTTCACATCTTCCATTATTCATTAGAATCAGAGTTTGTTGTGATCGATGTTCGCAGTTTCTTTTGGAACTAGAATTATTATGTTTAAGCCATTTTTTTGTCCTTTTTTTCGGAATAAACATGAATCTGTCAATATACATATCTATTTGTGAACTTTCCATACAAAAGTTTTCAGACTACATTACATAGGTGTACCTATTCAGTTACGGAAGTACCAAACGAGTACCAAAGTATGATGAAATTAAAGGTTTAAGAATACGTCATTTAATCCTACTTTCACAATTTAAAGCTGTCAACTCCCTGTGTCGGAGATCTCCGCCGGGCGAGGACGGGTTAAACCAACTAAAACTTAACTTTTGTACTTGTAGATAACAGTCCGAGTAGTACAATTATCCGTTTCGTAAGCGTAGGAGAAAACGAAAAGAAAATAAGTTTTGTGCTACGATTTTCCGCCAACCATTCGCGCTATTAAAAGAAAGTTGGAACGGCCTGCTATTTAACAAAACCTAAAAAACACAACAAACTATTTACCTAACCTAACACATAAACAAAGATATGACGTCAAGCCGAATACTTTACGATTTTTCAGAAATTTCCCATGACTAGACTTTAGTGAAGTAGAAAATATCGCATACCTACTGATCCGCCCCGCAAAGACAAGAAGGTAGCTTATACTCGTACAACGATTACTTTGAGTTTGACACAGCTGACCTAACTCTTATTTATCCCATTTTATAGTCTGCTTTAGCGTTAATGTAGTAGAGTTTTTATTACAAACCACGATTTTTTAGACATTGTACATTTACATTTAGTGCTAAAGTAGAATATGTAATAAGAGAATATGTCAGTGTCAAGTAATCGTGCTGTACATAGTTCCTATTATGTGTCTACTAATAAGTCGACAGATATAATCAAAGTCAAGCCTGATTTCTCTGACTTGTGTACACTAATTTGACGTTGGCTTCGTTATGGAACAAGACAGTTTAACTTTCAATAAGTGTAGCGTTGACTAGTTACCGTTTTGGGGACATTCCATGATAATGTCGTTTACGTAAGGTGTTCCAGTGTATGGCAACTACTTTAGTAAAATGAATAAAATCTCGAGAGATTACCTAATGAAATCACTAAAAAATATTATGGCTTCGTAAATTAAATAGCGTCATAAAAAAACTACCATTAACTGACTATCTATTAATAAATAAATGTCTGAAGTAGTATCCTTCGACCAAAGCGAATCTGATCTAAGAAATGTTCCCCGCCCTATTTCAAAAGATTTCCCATCGTTCTATCTTAGAACTAACATATCGTGCCCTTTTCTAAGCATGTTTGTTACTTACATCAATTACAATATTGAACCGGATAACAAGATACCATTCTTTGAGCAAAGCTTTGTATTTGCCCGCCCAATTTATAAGTATTATTTCCGTACATAACCAAAGATGAAGTTTCCTTTTACGAATGATGTTCAGGGGTTTATAGTGGGAACGATGTATGAATACAGCCCCATTTATACACGTACAACAATCGCATGCAAATTACTGAGATGTAAAAAAATAATAACATTTACGCTGGTTATTTATATTAAAACAATTTGCTCAATTTCATTTCGAAGAATTCACTTATATATTTATAAACGTATTAATGATCCAACTATTGTTTAATGAGTTCAATTGGTATTTCGACTTGCATTGATAAGTTAAACGCTGCTAAACCCGTGAAATGTCTTACTTACAAATAATTTTGCTACCGAGTGGCATAGTGTTGCCCTTAAATGAGGGAACAAAAGTACAACTTTGATTTCTCATTCGAGGACAACAAACAATGATTTTCTGAATAGCAGGGGTGAAAAGGTTTTTTCTTTAACATACTCGGAAAAGTAAATCTTACGTTCGCGATAATTGGCTACTAAAGCCATGGTTGCCAGGCGTCGTTTTACAGGTAATGAATGAGCTTTGTATAGGAAATTGCCGGTGAGTTCTAACACTTCTAAAATTCCCTTGTTTTAGGGTTCAGTATCCAAAATGGCAAAAAAGGAACCCTTATAGTTTCGTCATGTCTCTCCGTCCGTCCATCCGTCCATCCTTCCGTCCGTCCGTCCGTATGTCACAGCCGATTTACTCGGAAACTATAAGCACTACAATTATGAAATTCGGTGAGAAGATGTATTCCTTAAACTGATACATAAAAATGATGTGAATTTACAAAAACTCATTAAATTAGGGGGGCACTCCATACATATGTGATGGATGAAAAAAAAATCAACGTACATAGTCGTACGGGGTATTCTTATATGCCTTTAAAATGATATGGAGGTTTCTAAAAACTTCTCCATTTAAGTCAACCGTTGAGGTAAGGTGTCAAAGCCCTAAAAAGTGTGCCCCCCCCCCCTTTAATTTCCAAACTATGTTTAATATTTAATAAATACTTTCAACGATTTTTGGTTTGAACAAGATAGGTGCCGTGAGTTGCCTATGAAGATTGCGTTTTAGATTCAATGTATTGGATAGTCGTTTTAAATGTGGACTAGTAGGTTTTACAGAACCCTTCATTGTGCGTGATCCGACACACTCTTGGCAGGTTTTTTTATTCCTGGTTTTTTACAAATTAATTTGAAATTTTCTACAATTACCTAATTTCCCTTCATTTGTCGAAAAATAAAACCCTTGCTTATAGATGATTTACTAATCCAAAATAATTACATAGTATTACAGTTAGAACTAAGTCATTGGGAATAATATAATGGGAATAAACAAATAAAATGTATACTTTTTAATTTAAACAGCAGAACAAATGACATCTACTTTATTTATTAATATCAGGAGAACCTACAGCAGTAAATCTTTGTAACAACATGAATATTAAAAGCAGAGTCAATTACAGATATTATGATTAACTATACATGTCTCTTCCGGAACAAGTATTGCGGCCCTCGTATTACTCTCATCAGACAATCCATTCCTTTCCGGCATTGGTAGTAACTAATGTACTATTAATGGCTTTTATTTTCATTATATGACATCAATCTATATATTATCGTCCCTCGGTATAACAGCGATACTTCTAAGGGCAAGAAAGCGAAAACCTTTCAACTAGCAATGGGTAACGAAGTCCGGCAACATATTGTATTAGTCAGTTCCCTTATTCATTCATAATAATAGTAATGCGGCTATTTTTAAGATGAACAACATGAGGGATGATCTGATTATTTGATTTAGATCGTGCGTAAGGTAGATCTAAATGTCATTTTCATACTAAAAATGACGGTTAGATCTAGCGTAAGTTTGACACGTTAGGTTACGACAGACCACTTAACCTAAAGACTTAGCTTTGCGCATTTTTTCTTCTTGAAAACCGATGCTGCCTACACGGGGGTGCGGGGGACGCGACGAGCGCTTGCCGTGCTGTGATTTGCCGATCCAGTGAGACTTGTCAATATGACCGACGGCCGCGAGGGATGTAACACGTTAAATAAGTCAATAGTATCGATGATTAGAGTTGTCTGCAAGTAGATGACTGTAAAGTACTATTCTGATTCCATTCTCGATGTGTATTTTTATTATTGATGCAAAATAAAACACACATTATATAATCTACCAATGACTATAAAACTGACTATTTGAAACATTTCAAACGTTCCTAAATCATAAACAAAACCACTATTGACAAGATGAACAAAGTGTACATGAAGTGAGGCAAAAAACAATACTAATGAAACAAAACAATCGCGTTGATCTAGACGGTCACGCGCGCTGATCTAGTTGGCCATGCCGGCAGGGCCGACCAGCTCGCATACATTAACACACCTTGATAGTAGATAATGATGAACAAGATTGATCATCTCCGTAGCCCATACTCGTAATAAATATATTTCAACCTCAAAACTAATTTCTTTTATTGCGAATATTTCCTCGCTTGTGCTGACACTACAATAACCAATTCGTAATAACTAGACTTTAATGTCACCTTGACTTGTTTGTAGCGAAATAATTTCATTTCCCGAGCGTTTCTTTCTCAGCAGTTATCATATACATTATTAATAATGTTCCGTTCTTGACTATGAATTTTGTCATTTATCATTTAATATTCATCACTTTACTATTATTCTAGTACACCGCCACAGTGACACTGGCAACGCATATCATTGCCAATGTTCCCATGACATTCCGCAACGCGACGCATGGTCATACATTATTAATGGTATTAAATATTAAATTAAAAGGGCACTGGTTTTTCCGTAGACAAAAGATATAATGACACCAATCAACCAGACATTAAAAATATATAAAAACCAAAGACTAAAATAGTAAAAGGTACAAAAAGTTGTGCAATCTTGCACATTCTCCCCTTTTTTTAAGCAACAAGAAGCTTTGCCAGCTTCTTAAGCGGCCTGCGAAGAGTGCCAGCAGCGGTAACTACATCTGCCACTCGAACTATGCCATCACGCCCTGGGTACAGCCGAGTGATGCGTCCTTTAGGCCACGAACCGCGTGGTAGATTTGGGTCGCAGACTATGACGACGTCGCCTTCAGCGATAGCTGGGGGTGTACCGCCTCCTGCTCTTGGCGATAAGGAGGGAAGATATTCCTGCACCCAGCGCATCCAAAACTGATCCGCCAGCCTGAGCGCTCTTCGCCACCTACTCCTGCTGATCAGGTCCGAATCGTCAAGGATGCCCGGAAGAGGGCGACCGGAAGAGGATCCCAGAAGAAAATGCGCCGGCGTCAACGCTTCCTCGGTATCAGGCTCCAGCGAAACGTGTGTTAGTGGTCGCGTGTTCACCACAGCCTCTGCTTCCGCTAAGAGGGTAGACAACACCTCGTCTGAGGGAGCCCGTTCTCGCAGGGTGACCTTCAGTGCATTCTTGACGCTACGTACGAGTCGCTCCCATGCTCCACCCATAAAAGGCGCCGCAGGGGGGATAAAGCGCCAATTTACGGTTTCGTTGGCCGCGTAATCCTCGATCGAATCACCGTAGAGGGCTTGTAATTCCCTGCTGGCTCCAACAAAAGCAGTTCCATTGTCGGACCAGATTTCAGTAGGAGTCCCGCGACGAGCGATAAAACGGCGAAGGCTCATTATCGCTGCGTCGGTTGTTAAGCTGTGGACTACTTCGATGTGTATGGCGCGAACAACTAGACAGGTGTAGAGTGCCACGTAGCGCTTCTCTTGTCGTCGACCAACAGTGACATTGATTGGGCCCAGGTAATCAAGGCCGACAAAAGAAAACGGCCTCTGATGGTGAGCTAAACGAGCTTCTGGCAGGTTACCCATCGGCGGTTGAAAGGTTCTGGAACGTCGAAGTTTGCACAGTTGGCAGTTGTGGGCCACAGATCGAACAGCATTTCTAAGGCCGATAATCCAGTATCTTTGGTGCAACTCATTTAAAACTAGTGCGCTGTTAGCATGCGCAGCCTTCTGGTGGTATCTGGCTATCAGGAGGCGAACTGCTGGATGTTTTCCGTCCAATATCAGCGGGCGTTTGACCTCCTCAGCGATAGCCGTTGCTGCGACTATGCGACTGGACATACGAAGCTGGTCGCTGTCATCGATGAAGGGTGACAACTTAAAAAGGCGACTGCTTCGCGTTAATGGCTCTTGATTCTTGATACGTAGATAATCCTCTTTAAAGGAGTCGAGCTGACTCTGACGTAGGATGTGGGTCTCAGCTACCCGTATATCACTCGCCGTTATTCTTGCCGAAGTATTGGGAGTATTGGAGGTACTAGGAGAGGATGTGCAAGCAGGTTGGAAGATACACAAGCTTCCTTCAAGACGGGGTTGATTAAAATTTGGATCCCGTCGTCGCTGACTACGCATACGCAACAATGAAATGAATTTATGCGCTTTTGCTGTTGCTCGCACCATTCTCAACCATGAGCTAAATCGATTTGGGTTTGCAGAGACTGGTGCGGGCAGATCGGTTTCGGTGATGAGATGAATAAGAGCAGCATGTTTATACTCTTCACGGCCTAGTCCACTGATGTCGATCTCAGGCTCAGTGGGCCAGTCCGATGAAAGAAGGAAATCGGGGCCTGAAATCCAGCGAGATTCTAGAGTCAGCACAGAGCGCTTTAAACGAGTGGCATCGTCGGCTACGTTTAAGTTACTTGGGATCCAACGCCACTCACTAGCATTTGTGTGCTCCAGTATCTCACCAACTCGATGAGACACAAAGGGCTTGAGAGTACGAGCATCACTGCGAAGCCAACCCAGAACAGTCATTGAGTCGCACCAGAAAACACGTTTCAAGGGTTTTAATCGGTGGGTTTCGCATATAGACTTCGCAAGACGTGCAGCCAACAGAGCGCCTTGAAGCTCTAAACGAGGAATCGAAACAGGTTTAAGCGGTGATACTCTAACTTTGCTGCAAATGAGAGAGAGCCTGACGTCACCATTCTCGTAAAGAAAACGCCAGTAACCGACCGACGCGAAAGCAGACTCGCTCGCATCCGAAAACAAATGAAGTTCGCAACCTACTACTTTAAAGTCGCTTAAGTTATAGCGCCGTGGTATGCGCAAGGTAGAGATTGAAATCAAGTCCTGATACCACAACCTCCACGCTGCGCAGTCACTTAGTGGGAGCTCTTGGTCCCAGTCCACACCCTTGCGCCAAGCATCTTGAAACATAATGCGACCACGAACAACGATTGGCGCAAGGATCCCAAGTGGATCATAAATGCGCATTACGTGCACCAACACCTCACGTTTTGTAAGCTTCTCGGCCAAAACTGCCTCTTTTTTTACACCCGTATTAAAGCCGATCAGATCGTGGGCGGGTTGCCAGATGAGACCTAGTGTACGAACAGGCGTGGCTAGGTGACCTAAATCTACGTCAACATCATTCGAAGCTGGTACTTCAAGTAACGAAGCCTTTGGCAGCAATGAGAGTGCTAAAGGATTGTTCGAAATCCAGCCACGCATTTCAAAACCAGCATGAGAATGGACGGTATAAATATCAGACGCCAACTTGGCGGCTTCGGTGACACTGTCTAAACTAGTTATGCAGTCGTCCATGTAATGGTCTGCAATAATTACTCGCGCTGCGTCCGGGTAAGTCTCCTGCCATTCCAAAGCATTTTTATTCTTTATGTGTATGGCAGTAAACGGGCTAGAGGCAGCGCCGAAAATCATGGACGACATGCGGAATGTTCTGATAGGTTCGTTTGGGGTGTCGCGCCATAAGAACCTTTGCGCGTCCCTGTCCTTTGCAACAATTTTTATTTGCGGAAACATTTCGCGAATATCAGCATTCAAAGCGACTTTTCCCTCTCGGAACCGCATCAGAATACCCAACAAAGGCTGCAGAAGATCGGGGCCTGTCAATAATAAAGAGTTTAAGGACACGCCGCGAGATGTCGCTGCTGCGTCGTGCACTGTGCGTAATTTATTGGGCTTGTTTGGATTCGTTACTCCAAAATGAGGCAGGTACCAAAGGGGATACCTCGAATCGGAACGTGATGAGCATGGTTCGGCGTATCCCTTTGACAGCATATCATGTATATTACGACGATAGCGTTCCGCATAACAAGGATCTTTCAGCATTTTTTTTTCTAAGCTTATAAATCTAGATAAAGCCAACTTATAGCTATCGGGAATGTCCAACTTATCAGCTTTCCACAACAAGCCTACCTCGAAGCGGCCCCCCTCCAGACGACGTGCCGTGCGCTCGACAACCTGCATGGCGCGCTCGTCGTCGGCACTGCGGGCTTCTTTCTTCGATATTCCAATTGAATCGATCTTAAATTGCTCTCTAATAAGGCTTTCTAAGATAAATCTGTCATTTTCTACATTAGGTTCATTTACTGTGGTGTGGTTGACAACGTCAACTCGTCTAGTTTTACTGCAACCGAAACCAAACAAAACCCATCCCAAAGCAGTCAAGATAGCCACGGGTTGTGTCTTGGTTCCTTTGCGCGTAGTTTTAGGAAGAGATAAATGCCAGTTGTCAATTCCTATAATTACCATAGGCTTAACGTCCTCATAACAAAATTCGTGAGCTATATCTGCTAGGTATGAATACTTGCGCACGCTGTCATGATGCGCAGACTGTCGCGCAGCACCTAAACCGCTGATAGATCTAGCCTTTTTGACACAGTGAGTTTCAGCTGAGTGTCGACCCTGTATAAAGAAATCGACGTATTGCACGTTAACATCTTTGCCTAGACCACCTACACAATCTAAATGAATTTGTTTTTTAGGTCCCGTGACGCCTATTTGAGCTGAAATCTCGGAGTCTATAAATGTCCCTGTCGCGCCATCATCAAGCAAAGCATAAGTGTCAACGCTACCAGCAGGTCCTGATACGGTCACGGCAGCTATTTTTAATAGCGGACGAGCAGAAGGCTCTTTAAGTGAGGATGAAGTTGCGTGCGTCAATACTTCATGTTCCGAGTCGTCAGACGGCGGCTGCTCCGCTGCGGGTGGCGCGGGCGCGCTGCTGGCCGCGGGCGCGGTCTCGCCGGACGTCGAAGGCGCGGGCTCGTCATCGTTGTCGTCGTCTTCTACGTCGATGTGCGCGGTGACAGCTCGCTCAAATTGTGACCCGTGCAACAAGGCATGATGACGCATGCCACAACCTTCTACGCTACATACTTTTTTCATGCAAGATGTCTTATTCTTATGAAAACCTATTTTCAGGCATCTGTGGCAGACCTTATTCTTTTTGATAAATTGCCACCTATCATTCACTGTCATTTTGACAAATTTGTTACAGCCAAATAATTCGTGATTTTGTTTACATAATGAACAAATATTATCCGAATTATTGCGCGTATTTATTGGAGTTGGAATGTTGTTCATATGATCATTTTCAGAAACAATGTTTACTCTCTCTTTATATCCGCTCGGCCGTGTTGCAGTGGATGCCGTATAATCAATCGCACCTCCAAACCTACACTGCAAATCGACTTCGCGAGAAAGAAAATCAGCGAACATTTCTATTTTAGAAGCAAAACCATCGCATGAATGTGCATAATCCAACCATCGTGGACGTAGCAGCGGAGGCAGCTTGCTCCACAATGCTTGAAAAAGCTCGGGTGAACGTAAGTGGTCCGGTTGATTTAACAAGCGGATCACTTCCACACAGTTGCGTACCCGGCTTGCAAAGATTACTAGGTCCCTGCCATCGTAACTGACCTTAGGTAGCGCGCGCACTGCCGCCACCTCGTGCATGACGATGAGCTCGGGGCGGCCGAAGCGCGCGTCGAGCGCGGCCACCACCGCGCCGGGCTCGCGGGCCGCCGCCAGCAGCCCCGCCACGGCCTCGCGCGCCGCTCCGCGGAGGGCGCACGACAGCCTCGCTAAATTATCGGTAGCCGGGAAACTATCGGCCGTATTTTCATATACTCGCTTCAAAGCTAGCCAATCTAAGTATGATTTGCCATCGAATGTTGGCAATTCCGTCTTCGTGACGTGTTGATGGGGATTAACTTTATTTATTAGCTTCTCCAACGAATTAACTAAGCGCGTCACTCCTCCGTCTTCAGGACAATTCTGATCAGCAGAGCGCTTATATGCCGCGGCACCCTGGCCGTGCGGCGCTCTCGGACCCGGTGCCTCGCACTGGGGCGTAGCGTTGTCATATCTGAAAGGTGGGTTGGCACTTAATAAATGTTGCTCATTAGGATTAGGAATCACATTATTTACCCATTCCTGTACACTAGCGCGACTGCGCGTACCGCGGCTGCTGCCGCGCTTGCTTGCGCCAGCCTCAATGGCCGCGAGTTCAGCTCTCAGCTGAAGTTCAGCAACACGTCGCTCTCGCTCCACAGCCTGGTGCTCTAGCTCGGCAACTCGCACCACAGCCTGGTGCTCTAGCTCGGCAACTCGCACCACAGCCTGGCGCTCTGCCTCCGCCGCTTGGCGGTCTAAGTCAGCTAGACGACGCGCGTGCTGCGCTTGTGCCTCCAGCTGGTGAGCCACGATGGTGGCGGAGGAGCGCGAGGTGGCGGCGCTGGACGCGCGGGAAGGTGCCGACTGCTCAGCGTGAGGAGATGAGTCCGCGCTGCGCTGCGCGGGCGGGGTAATCTCCCTTGCCCCAACTGTCACACCGTCTCCCGTTCCATGGGCACTTGCCTTCGCACTTTTAGAACGAGTATTCATAATAATGATCCGGTAGAAGAACCACTATATTAAATATTAAATTAAAAGGGCACTGGTTTTTCCGTAGACAAAAGATATAATGACACCAATCAACCAGACATTAAAAATATATAAAAACCAAAGACTAAAATAGTAAAAGGTACAAAAAGTTGTGCAATCTTGCACAAATGGTTTACCTTTATTTTATCGATAGTAAACGAGCTCATACTATAGACATCACTAGTCGCACTAAGCAATTCAACTGATAGATAAGGATGGAGCGAGTATGCCGTGCAGCGTGACAGAAAGAGACTTTCTTAAAAGACATCAACGAGCGCCAAGCGTGTTACATGCTGAATTTAATTTGTAATTTTGTTGAAATTCTCAATTTGCTTAGCTGGGGCTGGGGAATGAAGTACCGAGTTCTTGCACACTAGATGTTTTAGTGTTCTTGCCACACAATTTCACGCAAGAATAAATGCATTTTACATAACTAAAACCCCCGACGTTACTCGCGCGAACGCTGTGAGCAGACTGAAGTTAGCAAAGGCGGCGTGTCTCAAACATAGAGTGAATTCACTCTATGTGTGGCAGCAGGGGTCGCCTGACAATGCGACGTCTTTAGGTTAAGTGGTCTGTATACGTAACGTATCAACTATAGCCGTTTCATAACAACTACACAAACAAAAAGGTAAAAGTCTCAATATTCGACACTGGAGTAATAGTATTTTATTTGTAAGAATATAGGTGAAAAATTAGTGTATAATGTCTATATTAGTTCCTACGCCAAATCTTGGGATTAGGTAGCGGACCCCTGGCACCCTTCAAGAGGCAACTGTACTGTAATATCGCTAGAATAATATTTAATTGGTGTCTACAATTGCGAAATATGCTGTGTAAAGCAATGGGATGGTTACTTTTCCATTCACCGTGGATTTTAGCCCGCTGTATACATATAACGATACCTAGGTACCTACGTAACCAAAGCTTGAGTAAGTATAACACATTTTTACTACTCAGAAGGCGTAAAACATTTTTGGCGCTAAAAAGCGTCCAATGCTTGGCAAAAGTTTTAATTGCTCTTCAAATTAATGTTCAGCGGTAGAGTAGCTGGGGACACACGGGAGAAAGTAATTTGTTAAACGGGAAAATGCCAGTAAGTGTACTGTTTCTGTTCGGTGTTAGATAACTAGGTAACCATAGATAGCGTGTCAAGCTCGTATGTATGTTTATTTTTACACTTGACACATCAAGTGCAAAAATACAGGTGAATATAACTTACTCAGAAGTTCGTCACATGGCTCTTATCTCGGCGAATTTAGGTTTTGACACATATTTGTGAGTGGATATTTCGATACATATTTATTGCCCTCCTTCCCTCTCGTCTTCGGGTTATTTCGGCTGCATCCCGAGCTCTCTCTGGGGATAGGTACGTTTTACGAAAGCATTTAACAATACCAAAGCTCGTCTCTAGATGATTACTTATCAACGCCGTCGTCTCCCGGCGACAAAAATAAACAATAGCATTCTTTTGTAACGAGCCCGGGGATCCCAGGGACCGGTACACGACGGGTTAATCCTTAGAAAAAAGTCTCCTCCACCTCTGAATCCTCTGACCTACACCGCGTATGTTATGTACAAAGAGATTAAGGATGGGTTGCACCAAACCGTTTGTAATCGGAAGCGGTGTTCGTTAAAATCTCAAGATTTTATGGAAAGTTTCTATGGAATGAAATCTGCTGGTGCCATATTTACGTTGATCGTTCTGTAATCGTATGTTGGCAAAAGCAAGAAGCAGCAAAAGTTGCATGGACGCTGCCTAACCTATTCCCGTGTGTATCCCGCGGATTTTGTAGCGCACCAGTGCTACAGGCTTGACGTTTTATTTATTAGTGCGCTCAGTAAAGTGGGGATTTTTTAGATGACTCCCATAATTCCACGGAATCTGTTGGTCCATGTTTCAGCGCTAATGAGAGAAGGATCCTCCCGAGTTTAGACTATATAATTAATTAACAAACTAAGGTGTTACTTTTGGGACTTATCTAAGATTAGATTAGTTAGTAAAACTATAGTACAGCATCAAAAGTAGGTACCTAGTTACGCTAGCGAGGGTACTCAAACACTCTTATTACCATGGATTCTAATAAAGACTTTAATATGCGCTACTTTTAATGCTGACTGTATGATAAACTTGATTTAGGTGGTTTTTTCTGTCAATGAGAGATGTTGTTTGCCATTAAAAGCTTTTTTTGTTAGTTATCGCTAATCTTTTAAATATTAAACTCAAATGCTGAAATATGTAGGAGAATATTTACAAGCCAAGTTATGTAATTAATCTAATTATTAACTAGAATTCTTATCATTCTATACATCTTACTCAAAAGTTAAGTAGTTTTCTGTCGAATATGAAATTTTTCGCACTATTTTTTATTGCATACTGTACTTTTATGTATGATCATCAAATACTCATAGAGCGGATTCTAATGATCTCAAATACGATGGGCGTGTAATTTAAAGTTGTATGGCCACCTTTCGTCCGCATTTTCAGACTAGCTTTAAGGTATCTACCCTAGATTGCATTGTCACCGAACTTACATAAGTATTTCGAATTTTAGCTTAATCGGATACTGACAAGTGACTGAAAAATGTTTTCCAAATGCACCTATTTGACGACCGGTTTAGCCTAGTAGTTACCTAGTCACCCTGCCTACGAAGCTGACCGTCCTGGGTTCGAACCCCGGTCAGGGTAAATATTTGTATTAAATATAATGCCGTCTAGTACCCATAAAACGGTATGCAGTCCTTTCTTACCTTGACGAACTCATAAGTTTACATTCGCCCGCCCCACTTCCGCCAACCCCCCACAAGTCAGGAAGCACTTATTTAAATAATATAAGCTCAGTAAAGAATTGGTACTGAATCGAATGACATTTCAAACTGACAGCTGACAGCTTACTACAATCTATTTGTGTAAATGTAAACAAATCGCAAAGTAATACTGATACTTCGCAGCATGATACGGAGGGCTAGTTTGATTGGCTGATTGGCCAAATCAAGTGATTCGGTGCCTATCCAAGTAGATATAGTATTACCGCCTCTGCTCCGACTAAAGCGGAAGTACCCTTATTTTCAATTTGTCTTCCCTATGCAACTTCGCGTTGTTTACATTAAATTATAAGTTAGTATGAAGCCTCGAATGCCCTTAAATTTTTAAAAATACGGCCCAATTACAAAAGCCAACAAACTTAAGGCCCACTAATACCGTTTACAGGACAGATATAAGGATTTATGTCTTGGGATAAGGGAAAAAAGGGAATTTCCTGAATATCTTAAGTTTAAATCCCAACAAATCTAAACCGGCTTGTCGGCATGATATCGTCTAACGCAGTCCCAACGGTCTGCCTACGTTGCCCTCATGTCCTAAGTTAAAAGATATAGCGATTTTAATTCATAATACATAAGTTTATTTATTCAAAACTACCGCTTTGGCGTAGTCAGTTGGTAGTACGAAGTTGCTGCGAAGTGGTCTCTGGTTCAAATCTCGGTAAGGGCATTTATTTATGTGATGAGCGGAAATATTTGTTTCTTATTCTTGGATGTTGTATTTAAGTATATATTTATACACTTAAGTAGTAGTTTTTGGTTTGCGGCAAGAATTCAGAAGTGTAGGAAGGATTTACCTTCCTGCTCTCATTCTTCTTACAACTCAAGTGGAGAGCTGCACAACCTATCGTGTTTCTAAAACTCAAGACTTATCATGTTGCCTGACTTACAAAACCTAGATTTGCAAGTTCCCGTCCATACAGACTTTTGATCTTGAACAACCAATTTGTTGAGAAGTCGCGGTTGATGGTCCCAGGGGACGCCATTATGAGTATGTCTCGATTCATGTAAATTACACCCCCGTGCGAGACACGTTAGTCGTTTCTGTCTTCCGCACACCGAAATTCGAAATCCATCACTCTTCGGGAATGGAGTTTTTGGACAAACTTCAATAAATATATGTTTTTGTAAAGCTTTATTCCTATTTTAGATGAAAGTAACACTCACACAATTTATTTTGTCGTGTAAAAAGTGACGAAAAAAAGAAAAGCAAAGACCCAACTTTCTTTGAATTGTTTTTATTATTGAGAATATTTTAAAACATATTGTTTTGGTTTTACTCAGACAAACAATGAAAAAATTGGGTTTAAAATTCGTAAAACAAAAAGTGAATGTGTGAGACATATAAGATAGTCTCTTCAAAAACATTGACAGATTTTATAGCTTTAATGTACAGTTGTTCAGTTTCTTTGCTTTCAAAATATTGTCCCTTTATTTAATTACAGTATATATGCTCATACAGCCAAGTTCGAAAGTAAGTGCATGAACAAAGTAATGAAAATACAATGTTAGCACGGCTTGATTGGTAAGGCCATGAGGCCCATAATAGTAGATTGGATGACAAGGGTCTAAAATAAGCCATATTACCACGAGATGATTATTTTCGCCAACGAAATGAGGGGAAATTATTCTATTGGTAATATGGCATTTAGACCAGACTCTACTTTTCACTTCGATTCCAAGAAAATAAATAAATAAAGACTATCAAATTTTTTTTAACTGTTAGACTCAGATACATAGTAGATGAAATAGGAAGGAAAAAGGACCTAATGTGTTTAACTATTAAATTAGTTGAACAAAGTATGTACCAAAAAGAACCCAACGTACCGATTGGCTCCCGAAGTGTTTTATGATTGGTGGATTTAATATGGTGAAGTTTTTTGATTGGTCGAATTAGAATGTTTTGTAAATTATAAATATGTATTTATATTTTCCCTAGGGGCTAAGTGTACTACTTTAGCCCCGCTTGATAAGCCTAATATGACACACTTTTCGAGCATGAGAAGTGAAAAATTTTCTGAGATATTTTTGAACCTTTGGAAACACTTTATGTACATACATATTATGAGCTCAACTATACTGTAAAAGGAAGATTTACCGGGGCGGATAGCTAGTTGTTTACCTATAAAAATCGCAGCTTCTCTCTTCTTGCGTCACGTTTTATCTCCAACAACATGATTTACAGCGGCGGCTGCCAGTTTCGTCCAATTTACAGAACACCCCACCCTAATAAAACACCCCGTGTGAGTAACAAATTCCCGCAGCCCGCCGTCCGTGCCAATTAATCTAGTACACGATACCAGATTGAAAAAGGTTTAGTTTTGCGGTCTGAAATAGGAATCTTATAAATTAAGCATATATTTATAAGTTGAGCATCATCGACCAGTAAAGGCTCTATAGAATAGCAATGACAGTTATCTATTTATTTGTTTTTGTAAAAAGTCTCCTACCAGTACCTACCATTAATCCGATCCCGCAACAGTAGTGAACCTAAACCTTTCTATACTAATGTACTGTGATTAGATTTCATTTCCGCTACCCTAAGGTTGTCTGGAAGAAATCGCTCTTTAACGATAAGACCGCCTGTTTTTTGTGCCTCTATTTATTGTGTTTTTATACTGTCCTTTAATTGAGGTGTGCAATAAAGAGTATTTGTATTGTATTTTACTATTAGTACATGGCGATCCTGCTACTGGAACTACAAAGACACTTCTGATCACCTCCCATATCCTGGGCACCCACCATCTTGCATTAATAGTACATGGCGACCCTAGTATAACGGACCGAAGACGAATCTTCTGATCACCTACCGCCGACCATCATCGACATCTGAAGCAAAATGAAGAAAAACCGAAAAATAGTAGATCCAATATCGAATAAAAATTTAGAAGAACGAGGATTTTAAACAAACAAATGAAGATACCTTAAGATAAAGAAGATTTCAAGAAGGATGACACAAGAAAAAAAGTGTGTGTCAGCTCCAACGCACGACTGGAGTTTACTCTTTACGAACGATTATAAAATATATTAGTAAAGATTAGTAAATAACTATAAGGATTAGTGAATGAGGATAAATGAACAAAGTGGGGCTATTTGAGACCCAAGGGGCCCCACTTTACAGTACTGAAATCATGCATGTTACATTTATTTATATGAATAAAGACTTAGCGCGTAGACGTTATCGATATCGATAAATGTTGACCAGACAGATACTACGAACTTCGAAATCCGAACTTCGTATCGTGCCGTCCCTTTCACTCATATAGTGTATAACACGAGAATGAAAGGGACGGTACGATACGACGTCGCGTTCCGTGTGGTCGTGTCGGAGGTTTCCCCTGAATTTTCCTCAGCCCACTCTCCAACGGCGCACTCCTATTGTTTTATTGGGCCCGGTCTATAAAGCCACAGTCAGGTTCAAAAAAAAAAACAAAAAAAAACGACCGGGGATATCGTGCATCTACACGGAGAAACAAAAAATATAACAAATAACGTAATAGGATACACATTTATTTACAATAGTCCATCATATTGGTTGTGAATTATCAGTAGAGCAATGGCGTCGGTTTTTACAAACTAAGTACTCAAAATCGGCATTATATGTCGCAACAGCTAAACTGCGGCATTTCTTAATGAGCCAGGGGCGGGTGCTGTGGATTTCAGGGACGAGCTTTCCCTATTCCTAGTGCGTGCCGAACTGTTTGTATTCGTAGCAGACTTACGCCTTTGTATTTCCATGTATCCGAATTAGATTTTCACTCTAGCAAACCAATCTGCAGTTTTGTCTAATTCTCCATATCTAACCAATGCGTCCAAGGTTTGCACCCTTTTGGACTCTGAGTGAATATTTCACTAACTTTATTCCAATTAAATAGCACATTATAAAAATGTACACGTTGTTTTATTATTTTCGATCTTGACAGACACATTGACAGATCAACAACTGAGAGCTGCGCCAGATAAGTTGCGCACGAACATAACGCGATGCGTTATGCATAACGTGCTACCGTTGAATAGATATGTACGTATGTATGACACTCTGTTATTGCATAGAAGAAACATTTACAAAAAAAAACAGAATTATAAAATATAAAATAGACAGGCGAATTTATCCCTCTAATGGATCTCTTCCAGCTAACCTGGATATTTTAACAAAAGCCCTAAAGTTTAGGTGCCATTTATATCTGAAAATGGTCGCGTCTCTTATTCTTATAGACCTGCAACGTATCTAATGCAATGTCATCTCTTTTGTAATTTACACTCTTTCCCACTGACTCTTCGACCAACGTAACTAGCCGTTATTTTTTTGTCTTCGCTAGCTAGAAGGATTTGGTGGAACTTCATTCAACACACGCTTGACTCCAATTTTATCGATACAACACAATTCGAACGTGTGACAGTACTTGACACATGTGTCAGGATCACAGGATTTACTTCGTAGCGGCGGGGGACTGTAGTTAACCACTTGTTGTATCTAATCGATATTACAGCAGCGACACATTTTAACAAACAGATCAAGTGAAATAAATTTTGGCACTTCTCCATTAATACTTTCATCGCGCCAAGGGGTCGATAGAGCTCCATACTAGTATAGTTAATTACATTTAAAGACTTGCCCCCACTGAAGGTGTTAATTAACTTCCCTGTCAAAAGCTTTATGGCATTGATATTTGCATTGATTGTATTAAATCAGGCCTGTGAAATAGGTAGATTGTATGACAAGGGTCTAAAATAAGCCATATTACCACGAGACGGTTATTTTATTTTCGATTGTTCGAGTGGTAATATGGTTTTTAGACCAGAGTTATACACTCTACTTTTCACTTCGATTGCATGAAAATAATTAAACTATCCACCCACAATTAATAATAAAATAAAATGAGTATATAGCGGCAATTTTTTTTAACTGTTTCTACTCAGATATATAATAGTTGAAATAGGAACGAAAAAAAGACCTTAATATTTTTAACAGTTAAATTAGTTGAACAAAGTATGTACCAAAAAGGACCCAACGTTCCGATTGGTGGATTTAGTATGGTGAAGTTTTTTGATTTGTCAAATTATAATGTTTTGTAAATCATACATATGTATTCATATTTACCCTAGGAACTAAATTTACTACTTTAGCCCCCCTTGATAAGCCTAATATATGACACACTTTTCGAGCATGAGAAGAGAATGAGCTCTTTTCACTATACCGTTACCTGTAAATTATACAAGTTATAATTTGTATGAACTTAATATAAGTTTTGGAGTCAGATAAATATCTCAGAGCATAATTAATTAAATAGTACTTTTCCAAAATTTTCATAATCATTCTTGAGTCCCTTATTTGCTTACGCGGTCCAAGTATTGTGCTCTCACGAAAATTTAATATCGCTCCGTTTTTTAATTCCCCTGTAAACAATAATGAAAAGCTCGAGGTGAAAAGAGCGCTCTAAAGCTTTTTTTAAGCTGTGCAGGGCCGTTTTAGACGGGCTTTAGCAATATTAATTTTCGATTGGCGAATTCTTCTGAAGATTTTTACTACGCTACTTGTATATTAAAGTTTGAAATTCTTTTCGTACAACGTCAAATCAAAAGTGCAAGCTTTGACTTAATATTTTTTTGGTAGGAAGTTTTTTCTTTGGTACAATATTTCAATCAAACATCATAATGGGAAGACATCAACTTATCAAATCTTGCAATTAATTCTTGCAACTCTTGCAAATTGGTTTATAATAATATACACTATGTACGACAAGCAAGGTCGTGACCGGTGTAAGTTCAGGGTCATTATCCTCTTGCTGGATCCATGAAGCATTAGGTCTTGGAAATATCTTTCTAGCGGAAGGCAACAACGCATTTTTATAAACATTAGTTATTATTTTTTGGGCGTTTAATGTCCCAGTTAACAAGTGCACGGCCGAAACCCTGACTTGAAAAGCATCCCCAAATATGTACTACATTTACTGGTTGTCTCACAATCCGCATGAGCACGCTTTTATCCGTTCAGCCCGTGTCGAGTAATTACCTGCCCAAAAAGAAGCTTCATCAGAAAAAATATTTACTCCAATCCCGGTTTTGGTTTTCATTTGACAACCTTTTTTGTATGGTTTTCATGTCGGAGTGGTTTCTTCACATTACTCCGATGTTATTAACTACGTTCAAGCAGACTGCTTCTTATTGTATACATAGATATATCCAAACCCTTTTTCTTATATTTTTTGTATCCAGAATGCAATGATGATAACGGGAAAGTCAAAACGGCAGTCTGAAGGTGGGCGAATTGACTGTCCCATGTTTTGTCACTGGATAAGGCAGGTAACTTCGAATTTGAATACTGGATTATATAAGAACACCTGCAATGCCGTTTATCCTCTTTGCATACGTCTTCGTTTTTTGTTTCTACATACCTCCTCATCCACTTACTTACAAACGCCTTCTACTTGCTCGTGTACTTCGCGGCCTGGGACCCATTTATCGAAGCTATAAGTTACAATTTACAAGTGGAAATCTCTCCCTTCTATTAAAAGGTATTGAAAAGAGACTTCCACTTGTAACTTGTACTCATTCACTCAACATTTATTTTGGAAAACTAGCTTTTAACAAGCAATTGTCAAACGTTTTGCCTTCTTTTTCAAAGCATTGTAGGCAAAAGACCATGCTACTCAACCAGTACTTTATTTTTAATACTTTACTTTATGAAGATTTAAATTATACCTCCCGAGGCGCGCACAGCCCAATCCGTACAATTGCGCACAGATTAGTATGAGTTTCGCTGTGGAAGGGCGCGTCGCCGTGCATCACACGCACTAGCACTATATATATTAACATCAAGTGGAAGTGATTTGGCTTGATGTGAAACTTTGTAAATAATATAAAAATAGATAAGCAAATTAAACAAAGACATTATTACTTAGCCCTAAGAGCTCCTTCTACTCTTCTATGAATATTAAGACTTTTGCAATCAAGTGCAAAGAATTGACTCAATTCCCCTGACCTCGAGAAAAGATCCTGTGATATCTTAAATATGGTCGCAGCCGTAATAATTCCACTGCTTGCACTGTGTAGGTGTGTGGTGTTGTGTTCCTGATTGTGACTAACTTCGTGAGCTCCCGAAAATGTGTTGTGTTAAGAAGGAACACTTTTTGATACGACTGCTCTAAAAAAGGAGTGTAATGTTTTTTCATTTCAGGGTTCATGTGTATTGTACGAGTATGTAATGTATGAGAGATTCTTTATTCCCCCAGAACTTCTCAACTCCTTAACCGATTTAGATGTGTGAGATAACGTTAGAATTGTTACGTCATCCCGAGTAACATGGGATATGTGACGTTGCATTAAAACAATGTGGCGGACTATATACTCCATTTTGTGTGATTTGAAGAAAAAACATTTTTTCGATCTTATTATCAAGTGGGATATCAAAAAGAAGGATTTGAAAAGACGATTTCAAAAATATATATAACGTATGTATTTAAAACACGATTTCATGGCATAAGATACTTTAAAATGAAAATCAAAATTGCGAAATAAAATGATAATTTAAAAAATAATCAAAAGACGACTGCACTTGCGGCGGACCAAAATATTAGGTCCCACGACTGCGAACAAAATAGATTTCCTTAACTTCTTTATTTTGAAACTTGTTTACTATCTTTTTAGTTTACTTTATTGCATCGAACTATTAGCGCAAGGAATCCTCAAACAAATACATATATATTTTTAAACAAAGTTACAGATACTTTTCAGAGTCCATCACTACTTAGTCTTTATAGTAGCCATTTCCCGTACTGTTTTAACAGGCCAAATGCCGCTTTTGATATAGTTGTAGTATTTGTGAGAAGTATATTTTAGATCCACGTTTAGTATTCCAATCTGACTTAAATGTATCCGTGCGCGCGAACTGTCATAACACGTCAGAATTCATGCAAGAAACAAATTGAACTAAAATTGGAATGCGAAGCACACGTGTCATAGAGAGCCCTAACTGTCTGATTCCGAGTGGGGTCGAGCATAAATTGACTGATACGTTTTCCCCCATGTCGGGCAATAACGACAGGTAGCGATTTATTAGACTCCTTCTTCGCCTTATTTCCTACTAGCTTTTACCCGCGACATCCGCGTAAACATCCACTGATATTTCATCACTTCGAGGATGATTTTCGGGATAAAAAGTATCCTAAATGTTAATCCCGACCGAAGTTTCATCATTCAGCCGTTTTTGCTTGATTGAGTAACAAACATCTAAACTTACGCATTTATAATATTTAATAGGATTTTCTATTTATTACTAACACATTTCCTAGTAAGGCTTTTTTTTAAAACCTGACTGGCTTTATAGGCCAGGCCAAATAAAGCGATAAGAGTGCGCGGTTGGAGAGTAGCCTGGGGAAAATTCAGGGGAAAACCTCCGACACGACCACGCGTGTTGTTTGGAACACTGGAATACTCTAAGAGTTTGCGCTCCAGTGAGATTGCTTGAGCGAAATCGAGCTACTGGGAGTTTTGTCGCTGGTTCACTACACCTTGCCTAGCTGAGAAGAATCCAGCAAGAAACTCAGCTAGACCCGACCTGAGTCGGACTGACTCTACCCGGTGTACAGCGGTACCGGGACGAATAGGGAGTATGTGTGTCAGTGTTGTATCGATGGCGCGTTGGACGTCTCCGTCGGCGGGAATGCCTCAGTGTACGCGTTGTGTCTGATTTGGACGATGTAAGCGCAGCGTTCCATCTTTCGATGTACGCTGTGATTACGTCGTCTGGGTTCGTGAGTGTGTGCCTAGGACGCCGGACCGTGCGGCCCGTAATCAGCGATCGCCGAATTACGACAGAGGGAGCAGGGGGAACGTAGTCGACAGCCTTCCTAACTAACGGATTCCTAGGATGGGGAGCGTTGTCAAAATAACGTCTGGCAGTCAGCTTAAAGAAACCATACATGGCGCTATTCTCCATGTCGTGGTGCAGACTGAGATTCGACTGGTACCACGGAGAACCAGTCGCCCTATGGAGAAAACGATTCTGAATGACTTGATCCTAGTAAGACCACTGTAGCCCAACGGTAAGGCACCCAACTTTCAATCTGGAGAACGTGGGAACACCTCACCATTCACAAAATTTGAGGATTCACTGTGTTGACAGCAGAAGGAAAATATTAAGATCCCTCAATGTCAACACAGTGCATCCTCGGGAGCTATAGCACCTTGCTCACCTCCAGGAATACAACACTAGATACCTGTATAGTTAATAATGTTATTATGGCTGTGGACTTCTGCAAGGCGGAGGTGCTTCCCCGTTGGGCTGCTCCAATTTCATTTCATTTCATTTCATTTCATTCATTTCTATATAACTCTCATTCATAGTATATAACAGTAGTTTATCTATGCGAAGTAGGACGCATAGGTAAACTACTGTTATACTGTTCTATGTAGCGTATTCTTCATCAGTTCCTATTCACCAAATGCTATTTTCTGAACGCAAATGTCTGATTTATTACCGAAAATACTAAAATCGCTATATGTGTCCCTTAAATTTTTGAGGAGTTCCCTCAATTCCTCATGGATTTCATCATTAAAACTAGATAGATTCTAGTAACAATCGGACCAACCTTGAAGCATATGACTTCAAACAAAGAAAAAAAATCCAAATCGGTTCATAAACGATGGAGTTCTGAGGTAACACACATTAAAAAAAAAAGTGCATATAACCGAATTGAGAACATTCTCCTCTTTTTGAAGTCGGTTAAAAAAGCATTCTTTTGTAATGAGCCCTGGGATCCCAGGGACTGGTAGCCGAGGGTTATCATCATTACGCACTTGCGTTCACCCATCTGTTCCTATACTTGCTTATGCCTGTTAAATCAATATGTTAAAACATTACACTCTCTTTTTTGGCAGCAAAACTCGGGCGGCACTAGTAAAGAGCGATGTCTTGATTAGGTACGTATGTGAAATGTTTTGCAAATTTTGTCCCAGATCGAGCGAAGCGTCCGACAGCGACAACATCCGATTTCGGTGTTACTTTACTTGCATGTTCTGGTTTAGAAGGCGGATCGGGAGTTTTGACTATTGACACATCGGAACGACTACTCACATCAAATTGGGACTTCTCTTCTAAATACGTAACGTGGAAAACTTACTTCATCTTACGTTGAAAACGGTATGTAAAACTTAACTTACTAATACTTGTCAAAATGAATGCGCACAATAAATACCGAATCGATTGACACGCAACAATATGTATGCGGTATTTTGTACGAAACCGAGAGCTTACTGATATCACCCAGATCTTATTTGTCCATCCCTGTCACTACCTATTACATTTTCATAGTACTACATTAGAGCGGCCCCACTTCCACGAATCCCGCCAATCAGAAAAGACTGTCAAAAGGCGCGCAGTAAAGAATCTGTTCTGATTCGATTGGCACTGACAGCTTATTGATCCCACTCCGACTCCACGCCGTCAAACATGGCAGTGGCCAGTAAGGGACTAAATAGGTATGATGTCATTTTCATTTCAAGTAGGTATGTGTTATTCAGGGGCCTGGGTATGAGATTCAATATGCAATCTCCCGGCATGGTGTAAGGATATCCCTCTCCTTCATCTCCCTTTCTTTTACAATCAGAAAGACCAAGAGCTGAAACCATAGCGATATCCTAGGGACATCATTTTCAGTCATAATACAAGAGAATCGCCACCCATATTTTGCTGTATGATAATAATAAAGCTAACGTGCAAACTAATTGAAAACTCCTGTCCTCAGTAAGAGTTATTTGAACCTATGTTAATTAAGCATCACTCACAATCAGAAATGGGGAATATTTGTGTCTGTTAGTCCAATTGTTATTAACGTTGAGCCTGGACATTCAAACGGCAATGCCTAATAGTCTACGAAGTAAACGAGGGGTGATTGAAATAAGGTTAATTATTACAGTGTTTAATAAGGAATAGGTTCCCAATATTATTACATCATTCGATACAAAATGGTACAAATAGAATATGCTATTCAGTGAACTTTCATATTTTATAGTCCTTTTCGCATACGAAGAGCCATCTTTGTTAATCAAAGCATTGAAACAATACGGGTCCTTAAAAAAAGTGTAGATTTTACAAGTCGTTCCTTCCTCGTGATTAATGAATCGCTGTGATACCAGTGGATAAAGCTTGGATGATTGTGGAAGGTTCCGTGTGAGAAACGACTATATTTATTTGCCGATAATGTTGTCCCCATATTTTAGAAAAAGTAATATGTAATTGGATACAACAACTCAAAAAAACTCGTTGAAATAAATTTTCGTTTGTCGTAACGGAAGGTGGCAGTCTTCTTCAGTCAGGTCAGCATTTAGTTGCCGCCCTTAGCCCATTTACTTGATGTTGGCGCAACTTTCCTTTTTTTTTAAATAGTCTATTCAATTTGGGCGAATATTAGAGCGTTATATTTCTAACATCATTTATGGTGAAGTTTCAGTACCTTTCGATAATATACTCCGTCGTTTGAACATGTTTCAACCTTCTACCGAATAGCCTAAAATATCATTAAACCTTTTAGAATCTTCACCTTCACCTATAAATGGTGCCAAAGAAATTAGGCGTCCGCAACGTTCTTATATTTATTCGACCATTTGTCGCTTATTTCATGATTCACACAGTTTTTAAACATGCAATGAAATATTGACGTTATGCTCGTTATAACAGGCTTCAAAGTATCACATTTCAGGTGGAACAACTCGAGAGAATTGCAAAGGAATTTCATACAAAATTGGAGGCCTAGAATTTTTTTTTTAATTTTAATGTAAACATGGCGTCTATGTTCATAAACAGGGCTGCGACCGCGAAAGCACTATTGTATTTTTTCTCTCTTTCGCTCAAATGACACTTTCCATGGGAGCGATAGAGTGAGAAAATACGAACATGCTTTGGCGGTAGCGCCCCAGACTAAACAGCTGAATCATTTTTTTTTCTAGTGGCTGAATGGTTATCGGACCAAAAATATCCGCGTTAATGCCTATTACACACGAACTGATATTAAGAATACAAATCTGTATGATTCAATGTGTTGATGAATAAAAAAATATTGTCTATAGGTACGTAAGTCACTATAGAGACCTTAGACAATATTTGAAATCCTCTGCATTTATTTAATGTATTATAGAAATTAAGCAAATGTAGAGATTCTTATTATCCTCCTGCACACGTATTTCGCGTGTACTTTCGGACTTTCGTAAAAAAAAAAACATATGGAGGCATTGGAGTGAAAATTAACATTTGTTTTTTGAGAGGTGTATTTTTTTATTTCATTGCATATGTTTGAAAAGGCACTATACATCTCTTGCCGGCTTCGTATTACTATTCGACCTCCCTAAGGTCGACCGACTATACCTACTCGCCCGGCAAGCCCTTCTTTCCCGATGGCTACAGTAATGTACTATTACCCATGCGATTTTTTTCCGTTCACATGACATCATGCCTATATTATTTGACATTATGGGCATGTTAATGTGGATGGATTATTATTTGAAATAGTACTTTACACAAATGTACGTTAAGCTCACTGCATATATATTTTTCTAATCTAAAGTATAATTAGTAATGTTATATTCTAATCTAAAGGATTTTTTGTATTGTTGTATATGTATAAAATCATATAATATTTATCATAACTTTGTCGTTTTTAACCCACGACGCCCCATGCAAAAGAGAGGTATTATAGTCATGTGTGTCCGTCTGTTTACTCGTAGCTTCCTAATGTATGAACCGCTTTGAGAGCGGTTTTTTTTTTAAATCAAAAGTCTTCAAAGTCAAAGATGACTCTTAGCTACCTATATTTAGTTTTCTTTTTCATTAATTTTTAATAAAGTTAACTTGTTACTTGTAGTAAAAAGGTAACTTTGATATAAAACGTTGCAGAAAGCGAAGCGCGAAGTTAATATGGTAAGGAACTCCAACGAAGCTTTACTACAAAATGGTAGCTCCATTTGTCCGCATTTCCTCATTGGAGACTTTCCGCTTGCAGAGCGGTGACTAATTATAGTAATTATGAGTTTTCATTTATCATAAAAACTGGTGCGCACTACTTGGCATCCAATCCAACCGGCCAAGATGTCACCAATAAAATCTTACTACCTAACAAAAATGAGATTTTAACCTTTAAATCATTTTATTGTTGCTTCTTCCTGTCTGTTACCCTTCTGACTGACCTAATATTGGGCTTAACGAATCTTTATAAAACCCGGCCTAAGTGGCTCAATTAAGCCAATGGTTTTATCAAGTACCAAACCAAGTCAGTCACCCATCATTGATAGTATAATTTTTATGACCCCAAAAAATTATGTATTGGAACTTGGCAAATTACAACTAAGTAACTAAGCCACCCATACAGGGATCGCCATCATTTTTGTTACATAGAGAAGTCTTAATCTGAACAGTGTTGCTACTTCATTTGTGTTTGGTTTGGTTCTACTTTCGTTAAATTTGGTGAAAACGGTGTATAATAAAATAAGCTGCTTTTCCCTAATCCCTCCTTTTATCCTCGAAAATCCGATTTTCCTTACGTATAACACGTAGGTAAATTAAATTAAGTAGCTAAATGAATATGATTCACCTCTCACGTTTTATCTGTTAGTTTTGCTACCTAGGTGCTTAAATATTTGGAGCTGCTCATTAAACTTACTTAGTTTCAACTACTAATTAAAACTAGCAGCATTTCAGAAATGTTATCTATTTTATTCTATGCAACGACGGCAGCAAACAAGCATGCTTTTAGTACACGTAGTCTATCGACGCGACTCCAGACAATCACAAACGCGATTAAACAAAACTGTTTGTGTGAGGATTCGTTACATTGACAACTATTAACAAATTGCTCTCTCAACACAGCGCATCCTCTGGAGCACTAGTGGCTCTTAGCTCGGGCTATTTATGATCTTGTGTGTTATCTTGATATATACCGACAACCTTAAAATAATCTGCTTAAAAGATTAGTCTTCGGCTTCGCTTCGCTTCGTTCCCGGCTTAGTCTTCTGGTGTTAGGTTTTTTTATGCGCCTTGAAAAAATCATGCCTTCTTGCCTTGCATAATGCATGCATGTTTGCTTGCTTGATTAAACCATAGAAACCCGCTCTAAGCCTAAACGTAATTTTTAGGGTTCCGTGCTTTGGGTATAAAAAATGTTTTAATGTCTCGTGAAAATATATCTAAATCCAACTAATGCATCGTTCGATGAAACGTTACTGCGATGAAACATTGTTCATGTCAGTAATAATATATGGAAAGTACCTCTGTGAATAGTGTTTCGATGAATTTGAGATTACGTTACGCTACGATTCGAGACAAATTCGAAACGATTCACGATGAAAAGTGGTTCAATTATATAAAAGTCAATGAATTGATCATTACGTCATTAGAAAAAAAACCTAATAAAATTCGTGGAATAGTTTTCGGCGACATGAAAATCGCTGTAAGATAATTCGATAAAATGATTGACACCCAAGTCCAACTGATGGGCATAGGCAACCTCTAACAGATATTAGTCCTCACGTTGGTCCTGTATGCAAATGGAAAAAACAATGTTCCGTAGATAAGTTCAGAAAACTAAATTAGTAACTTTGTAATGCATTTGGCCACGTAACTAATTATTTAGGCCCAATTTCTGATTGTGATTAGTTCATCACTTTGCATTAAATTTAGCGGCTCAGCATAAAGAGGTACTGAATGAGTTACATACTCGTGACGTCATCAATCAACGGGCATTGCGTCATCACCAGCCGTTAAGCGTTTTATACCCGCCGCGGTTAAGGAGACGTGATGAGGATATTAAAAAACCATGAAATTACAAAATTATTTGCAAAGGTTATTTATATCATTTCATTAGATTACAAAGTTCTATTTAACGGTGATTATTAGGTAAGCGGTTTATTGTACACAATAAAAGATTAAAACGATAAATACACGTTACATAATATTCAAGTAAAAAGGCGAAAACGTTTATGGTCTCTTCACAAAATATGTATATCAAATAAACATGATATACTGGATTTCAAGCTCACATGGTCATTTACATTAGAATTACGATTAAAAGCGAACCAGGATGAGGGTAGATCGCTATGGTGTGTGGGTAGACCACAACTAAAACTCGCAGCACGTCAGTTAATCCTTGATAATGGCGCTTGCAACAGTGCCGAAATATCGGGAACTCACAAATACAAATATACATGGTAAATATTCCGTTTCAAATCGTAATTCTAATGATAATATATACTGGACATTAATGCTTTGCGATTCATGATAATCCGTGCTCGCTTCAATAATATTTGATGGCGAATGTAACTTAATAAAATATATATTTTTTCAGTACATACATGCCATCTTGTGGTATTTTTTATACCACGTCGGTGGCAAACAAGCGTACGGTCCACCTAATGATAAGCGGCCACCGCAGCCTATAAACGCCCGCAACTCCAAAGGAGTCACGTGCGCGTTGCCGACCCTTTATAAGATTTGAGGATGCACTGTCTTGACAGCAGAAGGAACACATTTAGGTCCCTCGCTCTCAACACAGTGCATCCTCGGGAGCTCTGGCAACCTTGCTCACCTCCAGGAACACAACACTACACAACATTAAATTATAATTTCCGGTACATTGTAGATTAGTTTCTGTAGACACCATGCATGGAACTTATGCCTGTATTCGGGGAAATCAAGAGTATTAAATATCATCTGCCAAATTACTGAATATTCTAATTGATATGTTAAACGAACTTTTATTAAAATAAGTTGTATTATAACTTGGACACTGAATGTTTAAACCATTCATTTAGAGTGGCTCTTGGGTTTGAAGTTTTTAATCTATACATTGCAATGTTTGTTTTAACAAATAAGCACACTTCATAGATATATAAGGCCAGAACCTTTACCAGTTTCCTTAATATTCTATGTTTTTTAAATAGCAGCTTACAGGAAGCCATGCTTTGGGCACAGCATGCGGCAAGCACTTCTTTTGCATTCTAAATGCCTTTCCCATACTCGACGAGTTACCCCACAAGATGAGTCCATCTCGGAGATTTGACATGATGTGAGCATGAAATGCAAGTAGTGCAGTTTTTCGAGATGCAATACATAATAATCTACGTAGTACATACACAAATCTCTTTACTTTAGTAACAAGAAGATTGACATGTATTTCCCAGTCATTGTGGAAGTCTAACATTATGCCAAGGAATCGCGTGGACACTACATTTTCAATGAAAACATCGTTGTAATTTAACTTTATACACCTAGATTTATTTGGCATGCATAAAACTCCATTACTTGGGTTTTCTGAAGGTTAACCTTGAGCTTGTTTTTTTCAAGCCCTTATTGACATTCGCAAACACTTCGTTTACATCTTATTCGTAAGTTACAGGATTAACACACGGGATCACTATTGAGCAGCCATCAGCAAAGATGATAACTTTACAATGTGTAAATATTACACGGAGAGATCGTTAATCAGGAACAATAAAGGTCCCAATATGCTACCCTGTGGTACTCCTTGTCGAGTATATACATCAGTTAATTTCAAAGATTTGTTTTTAGGACAGGACCTCGATTTCTGTATTTTGTTTTCTATTTGTTAGATATGATTAAAGCCAATTATAACAGTTACCTCTTATGCCGTAAGCTTTAAGCTTCAAGGATTTAATTTTTGAGATATACAGTCGGATGTTTGTACCTACAGCATGTCTCCATTTCATTATTGCTGTGCCGTTATACAAATGTTAAAGACATTCACTTTGAATACTGATTAAAATATTGGGACACTTTCATATGGCAGTTTTACCTGTTAGGATCACTAGGCCGGTTACGCGACCAGTGTCAGTTTGCGACCACCTAGAGAACGAGGTTTTTTCAATTCAAGATATTTGTATTTTTACAAACCTTATAAAAACAGTAAGGCGTATGAATTTATTTCGGGGTTATTGAATGGGAATTCATTAAAAATCTAGAAAATATCCTTTAATTCAAGTGGTCGCTAACCAACCTATCGACACTATATTATAATAACTCAATGTGAATTACTTATAATAAACCTTCTCCTTAACTCGAGTATTCGCTTCATTACCCCTGCCGCAAACTAATTACTTCGAACAAACAAACTGAGTTGAGAATATCCAACTTTCAGCCATGGTACCTCTGATCGTTTTTAATGTTCTGTACGAAAATTGGCAAATAGATCGTTTCTGGGATATTACTTTAGTTTTTGTATGGTGTGGTCAATATGAACTGTATCCCGGCGAATAAAATAAACAATAGCATTATTTTGTTATTATACCGGGGAACCCAGGGACTGGTAGACGACGGGTTAAATAAATGTACAGCATTACAAACATTTACACTGTTTTGTCCGACAGAGCTTTTCTGCTTAATTGCTGACAAAATTAGCGATAATTAGTATTCCAAATTATATTTAAAGTGACCTCACAGCGATAAATAGAAATATTAAGCCAAATTGTAAAGTATACAACTAGTTTTAACAGGTTTGGACAGTGGATCATACCTTTAAGAATTTTAAACAAGAACATTACACCTAAATACTGCCTCCGGTTATGAAGGGAAGGAACACAAAAATGCTTCCCAACCGACGCTGAATTCTCGAAGTAATTGCCTGTTCGATAGTAAAGTGAGTTCAGGAAAACATTTTGGATTTTCTCCAAATGGTCAATATGGACTTGGTACTGAGGTGTCCAAACTACTCAACCTAATCCAAAGATACTCCTAACGAAAGAATAGAACGATAATTTTGTAAGTATTTGGGCTCCTGAAAGGCTGTCTAATCCGAATGAGAATCCTTAACTTTGGGTAAGCTCATTTAGATAGATTATCGATTATTATTGTTTATTTGTCGTAATGAGTTGTGGACTCAAATTGAGTGACTTCGATATAAAAACATGTATAAGGTAACCTGCTTGTTTCTTTACTAACAAAAGTCATAACTCGGCGTAAGCCGTTTACTTGAGTTATGGAATGTGCTTTATTTTCTACCCATTTATCCACCTTCGTATAATATTCCCATTTTTAAGGGAATTATTGTATTCACGCATTCGGTGTTGAGCGGGAAATTTCATTTTGTCCCCGCTTGGAATGAAAAATGCTTGGTTCCACTTACCGAAATTCCTTGCATAACTATGGGGGTAACTCATAGTGAGGTCTTTTCTTTTATTAAATTATTTTAGTGACATCACAACAGAACGTAAGGATGCCACTTCGTGTATCGTCGCGTGAACTAATTTAATAACTATTAATTTTAGGACACTGAATAGTATATACTTGTATTTATTATTATACTAAATAGGCATATTATCATTGCTAACTATCTAAAATACTTAAAGTAATTTTTCTCAAACATGCAATGAAATATTGAGGTTATGTTCCTTATAATAATAGGCTGCGAAGTGTCACGTTTGGGGTGCGGCTAGACGAGAGGCATTTAAAGAAATTTCATACAATGTTGGAGGCCTAGGCCTGCAAGATGCTCTTTTTTAATTTCCATTTCACATTTATTTGTGACATAGCATCACGGCCATAAGCAATTATATGCATTTTGGTTCATCATGACATTCTGCCACTACGTTTATTAAAAAAATAAAATAAACGATGTTTGCTATAATTTTGCTGTTATGTTTATATAAAATCGACATGAACATAATAAATAACACATTATTAACATAGTTCAATAATTTTAATTGCAAATTTAACTACAAAAATACATATTTAAAACATTTCATCTAAATATTAGCGGTAAAAATGTCTACGCAAACCGTGAAGGTATTTTGTTAAAAAAATTAAAAGAGGTTATAATTTTTGTCAATTTTTTTAGAATGACAAGCTGTCAGTGTCGTTCCATAGGATAGTCGATCCTAACGTTTCGTTCAGAAACATGCTTTAGTACATTTTAGTATATTTTCGTAGTAGTGTTTTATATTCAATTTAGAGTTGGAAATTGAACGACATAAATATTAATATATGTGTTAGTTATATTTTTTGTCTCATATACTTTTAGTTTCTTTAGAAATTGAAGTTTGATTTCTTGGAGTTTTTTAAATTTATTTCGCTGCATGTTTGAGAAAAGCACTATACATACCTCGGCATGAAAAGGGGTTGCCAACCTCGTAATTATCCTATATGTACTCGGCCGGCAACCTCTTACTTCCCGGTCTCTGTAGTAATGTACTATTTCACAAACATGTCCGGAAATGGTTTTATCCGCACAAAGTTAAAACTCTTCCCTGCCTAGGTGTGTTTAAAAGCTCCCACCTATATCCCTGTGCGTTAAACGTATAAAAATTCTGACAGGTTCATATTAAATCGCAACAATTAAGGATAAATAACATTCAGCCAAAAAAACCTCCAGCATATCACGCGTTTTTCAGTATGTTCGCATCTTCACTAAAGTTTTCTGCTTTTGAATGGTCTATGATTGATAGATGAAAAATAAATTGAATAATTAAAAGGAAGGCGTTTGATTTTCTTGAGAATCGTCCGCCATCAATAGAAGTCTGAAAGACATCAAAGCACCTCGTTAAAACTGCTCACTACCTGACTATGAATACTGCCCAGGAAAATACATGAACAAGCGCTCGACATGCAATAAGTGCACTTTCTCACTGTCTACCAGTGGAGAGACAAAAGAACTATTTAGGGGAGCTTCAGTGCCTAACTTCCAGTGTTCGTTGCTTCTAAATTAAAACGCAAATGAAATATAGTTATTTTATTGCATAACAACTCAACAAAATATTTCATAGCAGTTTGTCATTGATGGTAGAAAATACTGCGACGGTAGCAAACAAGCATATGGTCTACCTAATGGTAAGCATACACTGTAGCCGATTGTCGATATTGTAGAAGTGCATCTATCTTAATTAATAACAAGGGCATCGCATCTATCTGAAACACTATTTTCATTTCTCCTGTTCGGAAAGTTCAATTTTCATAAGTAGATAGCCGGGTTGAAAGTCGTTTTTCCGACCCTAGGGTGGAAAGTTTTTTTTTTAAGTTGTTTAGGCCGCGAGCGCGCGCCGGCCGCAAGCACGGGCCGCGGGGCGCCGGGCGCGGCGGCGCCGGCTGCCGGTTGCTGCAGCGCATGTTTTTATTACTGAATCCACTTTTATTTTCAATTCGGCTATTAGGAAAATATCCTAATAGTCGAAATGAAAAGTAGTGTTTAACTTAGGTGAAAGCACCCTTGAACTATTGGCGCTCGAACGAAATCTCGTGGTAATATGGCTTATTTGAGATTCTTGTCATGTATATTTTCCGTTTCAGAAAAAACTATTCGACATAAGTTGTTTCTCTTTTTTTTTCCTTTGTCCGAAAGTCCACTTCGAAATTTAACGGTTGGTCATTTATGATTCTGTTTTTCATTTTTTCTTTTGAAATATTTTATTATTTATTTCAACGACTTAAAAAAGGGACATAGCAATAAAAAAAACTAAAAACTAAAAGCTACCTATATATAAAAAAATATCTTCGAAATCAGTGCCGATGGGGAGTGGGCGCAGAAGGCTGGCCGCATTGCCACGCTGTTAGCTACGCTAACGTGTTGTGCAAAGTATTGGCCAGCCCTCTGATCACCTGTGGCTTCGATCAGGCGCGCCGCTAAATCTTTGTAAATGCGGCGCGCGCTCGGTCTCCACGGTCCCAGCGTCTCGACCCCAATCGCCTCAAATATGTAACCACTACTGAGGGTGACGTATTTGCGGCGTTTGAGGTCTTCTGCTATGGATGCGGCATGCATTGCCAGTGTTTTTGGTTGGATTGCTGGTACCGGGAAGATGCGACAGCGCGAGGGTGTCTACACATGTAGTATCCCAGACCAGAGGCCGTCCCATCTTCCAAGACACCAATGTCATGCCGTCGGGCCTCTTGCCGTCGTCCCTTGCCAAACTAACTGATTCTAGGATAGCTGGAACTTTGACGCTGAGAAGTGCCTTTCGGATGACATCGTTTATGCTGGCGTGACGGGGTATGCGCCCAGTGCTTCTACCACAGGAGAGGCCGTGGTGACCCAGGCTATACACCATCGCACCGCATTGGCACAGATGTGGATCGTATTTTACTGCCCCAATCCGCAAACTAGTCGCCAGTCTTAAAGGTGGAGTTATCTAGGAGTATACCTATAGAAGGTGAAGGCAGAGCCTCTAGCCACAGACCCGACTCCCACTCCGCGGTGACAAGGAGACGAGCTCGATCTGCCGGACCAGTTGACGTATTAACTAGATTATTCCGTACTATTTTTTTACTTGTTTGATAAATCCATCATTCCCAATTATTGATTTGCCCTATATGTCATTATTCCGCTGTAAGGAATCGGTTTGACAACTTTTCGTATTTTTTAAAAATATACTTAGTAGTATTGGACATATTATTGTTTATACTTTTTACTACATAATAAACTATGCCACTAATTTTGCGCAAGCAATCACACAAGCACGCATGCATGCATGCATGTAAGCAAGCAAGCAAGCACTCATGCATGCATGTAAACAAGCAAGCAAACATGATTTTTCAAAGCGCATATAAAACCTAATACTAGAAGAGTAACTCCGCTTCGCTTCGCTCCCGTCTTAATCTTCTGAACCTAACAAACACATGAAAACATTAAAGTCAGTTTTGCTCTGAAAGATTTCGCTCGCTTACCTAGTAGCCAAGTTTAGGTAAGTATGTGTAGAAAATGAAAGTTAACCAAACGTGTAGTATGCAAAATGTAGTGCTGGAGAAGTGAAAAATTGATTGTGAAAAAAAGACGAAAGCAGTGAAAAGCTAATTATGGTACCAGTAAAAGTTGCCCGGACAAATATTTTATTTGGATAACATCAAATGGCAAATGAAAAAACTGACGATTTATATGTTCGGAGAAGTATCACAAAGCCTGAAAGTTTCCGAACAAATGAAATTCGGTAAAAAAAAATTTGTGGTTGCGATAGGTTACCAAGCTACGGTAAAAAATCATTTTAACACATTCACGTTTCTCCTGATATTAACTTATGAGGATTCTCCAACAAGGACTAATAATCTTCTGTGTCACGTAAATAAAGCCATTCCCGAGTATGATATGAATATATATTACGGGAATCTTTCGCAGGATCGTGTAGCAACGTGTTATCGGCCGCTCGAAGATTAATCCGCTTTTTGGAACAAAGACACCTTAAGCTTGACGCGGCACCTTAAGGGATGGGAAAAATTAGGTTTTTGCTGATCGATAAAATGATACACACAAATACATTCTTATGTCGATAGCTATTGTATTATTATAAGAATTACGGATAAGCCTCAGATCGGATAAGATCAGAAATAATCGTCTTCATGCGCGCCAATCTAATATTATCAATATAACCAACAACACATCTAAACAACATAAAACTAAATATCAATAAAAATTACTCTAAAATAAGATTAAAACGTAGTAACTAACATTGAAACACAGTATATAGCTAAAATAAATCTAAAAAACACCCCTGTCTCATACATACATACACAAATAAACCCTACATTTCAAATAAACCCTAGCAAGTCCCGGCCAATACAACAGTCGAGGTAAATTTTATTACAATCTTAACTCAGTATCAGTACTTTATTGTTGTCCATTTCTGTAATAAATACGATGACTAATGCGCTTATGCTAAACGATTCGTATAAACCAAATCAATTCAATAAGTCAAAAATGCGGTCCGAAATTGAGCGCATCACCATTCTCGTAGTGTTTTCCTAGTTGCTACCTTTTCCCAATACTTGGCGTAGGCGCTAGTTTAATGAAAGCGACTACCCTTTCCGTTTCCCTTCACAGAAAATCAACTGTTAATAAAATGAAATTTATGCACAATATATCAAATGATATTTTATTATGCATAAGTTTCATTTTCGAAAAACCCAGTGTTACGAGCCGGGAACCCACGGCCTGCAAATTGAAAGTAGCGTCCTTTATCGATAGTGGCTTATCTAAAATGGTTGTCTTTATTGCCCATCATACATTGTGGGTGGGTATAAATAACAAATAAATATTTTGTAGACAATCCACAAATCGGTCTAGTTGCAAACTAAGCAAAGCTTCTAGGTACTACATTATTTATGTTATTTATTGTTGCAATACACGCGGGATGAACCGCGCGATCTGGCCAACTATAGTTATATATTATTACCCTCGAGGTCTTAAATAGTAGTTCATATGTATACAACAACTTTTGTACCAATTGTGTGTATTAAAAATATATGAGTAGTAGGCGATAATATTTGTAGATTATATTACAAAAGTAACCAAAAAATCTTTCCCACAAACGAATCTGTGACAGCTAGGTTTTTGGCACGATGGTAGCGTAATTAATCTAATTGGATAACTAAAAGAATAATATCGATAAGTACTCGTTTAATCCAACACTCGATCGAGGGTTCAGGTGTTAGCTCATTTGTAATGTGTCCCGAACACGTATTCAGATAACACGTTTTTTACATTTTCTTCGTTACTCTTTGGAATTGAATAAGTTAGCTTTAAGCGAAAAGTAAATTAGTCTCCGTTTGTTTACTTTTGCGTGTTTACCTTTGTAAATGTCAATCACTTGCCAAACTAGTAGTTAAGGAAATTATTAACTTGTAATACAGCGTTTGTCTTCCATATGAACTTATATTTTAACTAAAGATAGTTTTGAATACTGTTGACAGTTTTATAAAATAATACTTATACCCATTTATTAATAATATTACAAATATTTATTACATTTGATTATTATTGTTGAATAAAATGATTACGAGTATTATTGTACAATTAGGGTTTTATATTATTGTTTTAATGTCATAAAATACTCTTAAATTATAAAATTCTTGGCCGATTAGCCATTTTTTCAATTTATTTTTAAATGCATTAGTGCTCTCGATGTTTTTTTATGTCATCGGGTAAGGCGTTAAAGATTTTGGGACCTAGAACATGACGGGTGCGAGTCAATTTGGTGTTGTTGAATGTGTGTTTATGAGTATATATGTGTTTGGCGATGTCCAATATGTACTGTGAGGGTAGTATTACTATTATTTGGTTATGGAATAAATGTTTAGCAGATGTCCCTGGTGAAGTGTGTAATGGGACGAACAGTTATGGATTATCCCTTGTTTTCATTTCTATAAGTCTTGAACAGAGAGTGAAATAACAGGGTCAGTGTTAGATATACGTACGACCACGCACCACAGGCCTAAATGGAACCTATATCTAACTGTAAACATTTATGCAACCCTAGTGTACATTATCTCAGAAAAAGTAGCAATTTCAATCGACGATCAGCAGTTTTATCACATTCTAACTTTGAATGTCTAACGATAATTAACGCGGACAGCCATCAATTTATGCATCCCTGGTACATTATTTCACAAATCACAGCAATTAGCAGTTCTGACATATTGAATCTTTGGGAAAGTCATACCTATCTAATAGTAATTAATACAAACTGTTAGCCTTTTATGTTACCTTGCTACTGAAACTTACGAAACGTAGCAGGTGCGACAACAATCAGCAGGTTTGACATATATTATTTAAATAATCACATCTAGTAACATTTAAAGTAAACTGTCAGCTTTTATGCTATCCTAATATTTGATGTTACAAATCATGTCTCGGATGTCTCTGAAGTCTCGGAAAATCTTTGATATGTTCTAATTTTGAGAACTCATTCACTGCATTCCAAAACTCATGGTTGTACCTTCCAGTCTTTCAAGGAAGCACAGAAGTCTTCAACTGTGGAACTGGCTACAAAACGGGTCAGTTCTACTTATTCTTATTCTTCGGAACCTCTCAAGGGAGTGACCAAATCTTCAATACGGGTTCTTTCGTCTCTTTACTTCTATGAGTGCTGGAACAATATGATCGGATATACTTGGCTGAGTCCTCCTAACAGTTTTAAATGAAAAAAAATAACTTTATTCTGCAAGTAGGCTGCAATGGCACTTTTACAAGTCAAAAACTACTGGCGTTTCTCATGAGACTACTGCCGAGAAGAAACGCCGAAAGAAACTCGACAGTCAGTCATTTTCTCCAAAAATATGCTTGTTACAAGAATACTACTTAACCTACTTAAGTAAATATGAGTGGTAAATAAGAAAAGAGAGTTAAAAAAACGAGGGAAAAAATGACAATAAATATTTACAATGTGTATTGCCACAAGCTAACATGTCGAAATTACCAAATACAAGATAAGGAAAATAATGATAAAGTAAAATACTTCCCCTAGACATTAGGTTTAAAGACATTTATTCTCATATAAGATCTACAATCACTTCCATGAGAACATGGTTATTAGACAAATACATGTATTGGACTTGGTTGTTGTCACCGCAAGAATGCAAAATCATATTTAAGGTAGACAACACATACAGTTATATAAAGTAATAGAAAATAATAATTAAAAAATAGTAGTAATAACAGGAATTGAGTCATGCAAAATAATTATTACTAGTCTATAATTAGTACACTACCTACCTGTATTGTTTCAATAATTATAGACAAGATTATTCACCCATTCAGCTCATACATTTATTTTTAATATAGTTGCTCAAAAAGTGGTACTTTATGTAGCTGTATATCGTACGCAAAGTTGGATTTCGCGCACTAGTGCTTTTTACTTTTTTTTTTTTTTAATTTACTGTTGGTCCAATCCAAACATCCAACAGAAGGGCCACAGTGGCAAGTAAATACATTTTGTTTTGCCTCTCTTTTAATTACTGTTTTATTTAGTTTTGTTTCTTTGTTATTTTTTCGCAACTGTATTAAAAAACGTCGTTTGATATACGTGCGGAAGTGTCATTTTCACTCGTCCCGAGTCTTGTCAACTCGGGACTCGTTCGGAATAACAAACCTTCCGCACTTGCATCAAAATGTACTATTTTTTACTTATTACGAACCGGAAATGCCAAAAATGGTTTGCTAGGATATATTCAGCGAGTGCCTTTTTGAATGAGTTTACATTTTTAATTTCAGGTGGTATTTTATTGTACAGGAGCGCACCTTCAAACGTAACAGTTTTGTTACCATAATTAGTACGTATTTTGGGCAAAGCAAGCAATTAAATTAAATCGTTTGATCAATATGTTTTCCTGCAAGAACTGTGTCAACTAGATACAATGAAAATATTATACATGAATCTTTAAGCTATTTAAGTATTTGATTTGGGTATGCGTTTCTACAAAAGAAATTAGACACGAAAATCACGGAGGCCATACCGAGCAACCCTTTAGAGGAAGATGGACAGGGAAACGGACCAAGTGTACCGAACTACCTGATGAGAGGCAAAAAGCAACCCATAACCAACACTCCAAAAAACTAACAGCAGAACACCACCGGGACCACAACACAAATGATACAACAACAACAACAAAACATAAAAATAACCTATCAATAATTCCCAACCCGACTGGTCATCGTGGGAATTTAGACCAAAACCCTCCAAATAACTCCAACAACAACTATCAAAATCTACAAAACCCCGAAATAGCCACCTACAATAAGAATAACAAACTAGAAACCCCTTCGAAACAAGGACGCAAGAACTCAATAATATACATTGCAGCCTTGAATGCATTAACACTTAAAGAGGAAGACAACCTTAGTGAACTTACATATGCACTAAAAAAGATTAACTGGGACATCATCGGTTTAAGCGAAGTCAGGAGAATGGGAGAGTACATTGTTGCGTACCCCGGTTTCATACTTTACCACATCGGAGAGACTCCAGGGCAACACGGAGTTGGATTTATGGTTAAGGAATATCTGACAAAGTACATAGAAGGATTTTATGGTTTTTCAGAGCGTATTGCTCTGTTAAATATTAAAATACCAGGGCATAAAGAGCCGTGGACCATTGCTCAAATATATTCACCAACAGAACAGGCAGATATGGAGACAGTCGAAAAGTTCTACCATGATCTCAACAACGCATTACAAGTCAACGCACATAGAAGCATAATTGTCATGGGCGACTTCAATGGGCAAATAGGGGAACGCCAACCAGAGGAAGACTTAGTCATAGGACCATTTACGTACAGTACAAAAACCAGAAGTAGGAATGGAAGGAAGCTAATAGACTTTGCAATGGAAAATAACCTAAAAATTCTTAACACAGTATATAGAAAAAACAAGAAAAGAATGTGGACATGGATATCGCCAGATGGAAAAACAAGAAACGAAATAGATTTTATAACAACAAACAGAGAGAAGTGCTTTAAAAACTTTAAAGTCATCAATAACCTTAACTTTAATACCAACCACCGTATGATTCGGGCGGAAATGAAGATGGATCCACCCAAACATCCAAGGCCCAAGGAACGGCTGAGAAACATAAATCCCAGTAAGCAGCAATTAGAACAAATAGCTAATACCCTAATGACCAAACTTATATATTATAAGATAAATACATCATGTATGGACACACAGGAAAAATTCAACTGGTTAGAGAAAGCCATTAAAGATGCTTGCAACCAACGGGAAAACAACAAAAAGGACCCTAACAAATGGATGTCAACAAAAACAATTAACCTTCTGGAACAAAGGGCTAACTTAATAAATGGAAATATCAGCAACAATAGTAGGAGGCAGATATCAAATATCAGCAAGGAAATAAAAGTAAGCCTAAGGAAGGACAGGAGACAGCATAGGATGGAATCAATAGAGAAACATATAAAACACACAGGCGGAATTAAGAAGGCATATAAACAACTAACCAATACAAAGGACTGGATCGTAAACATGGAAAGTAGTATGGGAGTAGAGAAAAGAGGAAGAAAGGATATACTCGCAATCGCTACATCATTCTACACAGAACTCTATAAAAACAACAATGTTGAAAGAGAAACGATTCTGACAGACAGCACAAGTGTTCCATGCATCTTACATGAAGAAACCAGAATGGCTCTAAATTCACAAAAAAATGATAAAGCCCCAGGTCCTGACAGTATAAGCAATGAAATTCTGAAACAAACAAGTTACGTAGTAGTACCTATTCTGACAGATTTGTTCAATGAAGTAATTGACAAAGAAGTAATCCCTGAACAGTGGACCCGATCGAACATAATTCTTTTATATAAAAAAGGGAATCATTGCGACATTGGAAACTATCGCCCAATCAGTTTAATGTCCAACATATATAAAATATTTGCAAAAATTATACTTAAACGAATAGAAAGGAAAATAGACGAACAACAGCCTATAGAACAGGCAGGCTTTCGCAAAGATTACTCTGTATTAGACCATATACACACAGTTAGACAGATTTTAGAGAAATATAACGAATACCAGCTTATATACTACATGGCATTTATAGATTATAGCAAAGCATTTGATTCGCTAATACACACAAAGATCTGGAATGCACTAAAAGAGCAAGGTATAGAAACTAAATATATAAGAATAATAAGGAGTATCTACAAGCAAAGTTCAGCATGTATTCAGCTAGAAAGGAAAGGTGAAGTTTTCAAGATACAAAAAGGCGTGAGACAAGGTGACCCCCTCTCCAAAACTTTTCCTAGCCGTACTAGAAATGATATTTCGAAACCTAAAGTGGGAAAATTTAGGAATAAATATAGATGGTCGCTTACTAAATCATTTACGTTTTGCTGACGACATTGTGTTGTTTGCAAAAACGTCACATGACCTAAACAGAATGGTGAATGAACTAGCGACAGAGAGTGAAAAGGCCGGACTAAAACTAAACCCTGAAAAAACAAAAATTATGACCAATGGCATAAAAAACCCTATATTTATAGAAGACACTCAAATCGACTATGTGCAAGAATACACCTACCTTGGGCAATTGATGGCAACAACAGATACTGTTAGCAAAGAAATTGAAAGAAGAGTAGCTAGTGGCTGGAAGAAGTACTGGAGTTTAAAGGAGGTAATGAAAGACAAATACTTACACATAACAACAAAGAGCAAACTGTTCAACACCTGCATTCTACCAGTCTTAGCCTACGGAAGTGAAACGTGGTCCTTAACAAAAAACACACTTGATAAACTCTCCATATGCCAACGTGCCATGGAAAGAAGTATGATAGGAGCCAACAGAAGGGACAGAATAAGGAACTCCATTATCAGAAATAAAACCAAGGTCCAGGACGTAACCTTAAAAATAAGGAGGCAAAAATGGAAGTGGGCTGGACACTTGATAAGGGGTAGAGAGAAATGGAGTAAAATTGTCACCCAGTGGTACCCAAGAGACGGCAAAAGGAAGAGAGGAAGGCCACAAAAGCGATGGGAAGATGACATCAGACAGGTAGCGGGAAAGACTTGGGGAAGAGTGGCTATAGAGAGACAAGAGTGGAGAAGATTGGAGGAGGCCTTTGCCGCGCGGCAAACGGACATCCAGAAATGGAAAAAAAGCGAAATATACGACATATTCAGTTAAAACTGTAACATTTTGTCCGATGAAAAGGCTAATAATAATAATAATATGCGTTTCTAACTGTTAGATAGTCCTCAACCCTATAATAAAGCCTTTGACATAAATGTTTTTTTAAGTAATTCTTAAGAGCTGGAAAGGGTAAATTAGAAGAACCTGAATACTACTAAACAACTTAGGAACCTACCTTGTCTATTAGACTACTAGACATATATAGCTTTTTCCCGCGACTTCGATCGCGTGAACATCCATATCAACTTATACCCCGGATTTCATACCGTTGGTAGATTATTTCTGGAATAATAAATGTATTCCAGCATGTTTAAATTCAAGAGTATTGTGACTTATTGTATATATTTTACGGCTCATCATACCGTAAAATCACGTGACGTATCACGTAAACCTTCTAGGCACTGCATCTCGTTGCATTTACACGTACATTGGTGCTTAATGATTTTGGTCAATTCCCCACTTCCCGGGATTTAACTCTATTAATGTATACTACTGAAACACTTCATTTCACGTGTGAAAAGTCCAAAATGCCATGATGATTCGGTACACTTTGCCGAGCCCAGGCCATATCGGTGCTGACGCTGGAACAAATAATCCGACTACATGAAGGGTTTGTTACCTACGCGATATTCATGGGGTCAACTTTTTGCTAGCAGGCCCACTGAAATGGTTCGGCCTTCACTGGGATATCTATGGTAAACAATGGCGGCGCATGGACCGGACTCGGCGCAGTTTACTGGAAGTCATCTTGATTCTAAGTTTTGTAATGGAATATATACTTAACCTGGTTAGCTACAGTCCGCCAAGATAGTGGTTAGCTTATTTTGAACCTCATTTCACATAGGTATAAAAGATTCAAAAGTAGAAGACTACTTTTTGGTCGAATATAGTTAGTGTTACAATTTCTACTGCTAGCAGAAAAAGAGACAACACCGGATTCTAGAATTTTGATGTTGAAGTATTAGTAAGATACGACTAAAAGAGATGTAGATACATTCTTAAAAGAATATACCTTTTGCAAAATACAAGTTTTTTTTTCATATTGTCGTACTTATAGTTTGCAAAAGCAATTTTGTAAACCCGAACACAGAGTGGTTATTACTAATGCTGCTAAGCATCTCTCCTATTTACGTTCAGCTATACCAAGACATAGAAAATATACGAAGCCAGAGATTGATTGAAGAAAGCTCTTTGAGTTTGAACTCGAAGAGCTTTCTTCAATTTTCAAACCTCTAAGCAATTTACTCAGTGAACTCAATGCAGCACGGCTACCCAAGACTAAATTCCGGTGGAGGGCTCAAGAATACGTCCTGGCGAACAGCTGAAGACTGAGCCCAGCGGAGGGCGGCGCGAGCGCGTTTGTTCTCGCGCGGTCTTCCAGCCCAAATTTCCAAAACCTGTTCATGCCTAACAACTGATTTGACATGATATTAAATGCGAACTTAGAGGTAAAAGATAGGACAGCTTTTAAATAAGTACTACTTCATATCAAAAATAACTAATCTCACTTAAGCACTTCATCTATTTTAAATGTCCCCTAAATTAATGATAACTATTGGTAGAAAGAAATTAATATATATACCTAATGTACATTTCATTTTATCCCTTATTTTATACTAAGCATATTGTAATATATGATTTCAAATCTATTACATACAACGCTGAAATAAACCATTTATTTTTTGCGTAGGTACATTATTTAGAAACTAACTCAAACAAACTTGACAACATATTATTAAATCCGAGTCATATTCTCATTATTGAAAATTACTTGCCTTCAATTTCCCAAACATATAAATGACAAATTGTTGTTTACAACTGTTCATAATCTAATATCCGTATCATTTCCCTTTATTACTATCGACTGAATCGATAGAACTTCTAAAGTCTATGTGTATGTGTTTTGTCAAGCAAAGTTCGACTTTGTAGACAAACGACGCCAATATAAAATGGAGCCGTAACTCACAAGCACCGATGCGTAATAACAAATAAATGCTGACACAAAACTTCAGAGTTCGTCAACGTTGTTATACATCAATTTCCTCTTTATTTTTAACACTTCAAACAAGATCTTTGCCCACATAATATTTTAGCAGTCTGCCTATATGAGAGTTCTTTGTTGAGTTGTTAACCTTAAGCTATAAAGGACACAGGGCGATTTTATTCCGGATAATAGGGATTGTCTTGGTCAAAGCAAAAGTTTCTATGATTCTATAGTATATATTATTGTTTCTGCTTGAAAGAAATGAGGAAGGACGGTACTATACTGTGCACCGTAAACCTTATTACAACGAGATGTCATGTAATGTCTACTAATGGTCGGTTACCTGTGTCCTCAATAGTACCTACATACCACCAATAAATAGTTATTTGTTATACAAACTTTACACTTGTATTTTAACCGCGAGTTTAGATAGAATTGAAACACGAGCTAGCGAATGGATTCTAGGGCTGAACTACGAGCTAGCGATAGGATTCTATGATTCTATCCTCGTTTCGCTCAGAATTATCTATTTTTGAAACACTCGCTTCACTCGTGGTTCATAAATAGAATTCTGAGCGTAGCGAGCGTTGCAACACACGAGACGTAAAATAACTTTGTAGGCATGTATAACACAAATCTTCTCACCTCACTAAAGCTGGGAAAATATAAGAACAACTGAAATATTGGGTTGAAAATAAAAAAAATATCAGGCAGGTATAATTATATGTACAGTTACCAAAACTATTAGTTGATGATTCGATGGGCGAAAATTCTCGTGTCTGGACTGGCCTCTTGATATGTATGCGCGTAACGTCACCGAGGCGTCCGCTGTAAGCTGACCCCCACCTCAGTAATAAACGAGCTCTCGTTGCACACACTTGTTTCATTGCACGTCCACGTATCTATAACCTTTACATGACTGTTTAAAAAGTAACTAATAACACATTCGGATTTCAAATGTTCTTGGACTCCTGTGTATAAATTACAGTTTTGCTACCTGTTTTTCATCAATTAAAAAGGGCTTTCCAAGCTAGTGAGGTGAAAATAAATAATTTACGCTTGCGTTTTTAATAAACAACTATAGAAAATACTGGGTAAACATCGCGCTTTAACTTATTATCATTATTTTAAAGATTAAATAACATTAATATTTACATAACGTTACGACGTTTTATTAAAAGTGACTGATTTGAATATTAGTACTCATCTGTATTCAATGTTAGAAATATAACATGTACATCTCATTTGCAACACGTACAAATGTATACGTATTATAATAATCTATTAACTAAAACTTGGCGTGGCGTGGTGGGTATTGGTTCCCGCGCACACGAATAATACTAAAATCAATTTGGAATGCAAAACCTAAGTTTCGAGTTGATCTCCAAGGCGCTTAATCCTCGAAACTTATTAATGGGTATGCGATGGCGTCGGATTTATTTGCATACGTCACTCGACTTGATTGCGACCCTGATTAAAACATCGATTTTAATCCAATTGAATTATTGAGGAAAGAAACGTTGCAATGAAAATTCAAACGTCGTTTAGATTTTCTTACTTAGACCGATTTTTATAAAGATCCGTTAGACCAAATGTCAGATCAAATTTCAGTAACTCTGTACATTTGACGTAACAAACCGACATAAGGTCTAAGGGATCTTTATACAACCGAGCCTTAGTCTTCTCTCGCATTTGGAGGTGCGGGGTCAGTGCGATTTCAGTAAGTTGTCAGTAGTCAGTTTCAACTGTCAGCCAAGTCGGTACAGATTATACTGCGCGCCTATATTTCAAATGAGAGCTTCCTGATTGGCACGGGATGCAATTCATCAGCGCAATATACACTCTATGATCTATCTTGACGACCGGTTTAGCCTAGTGGGTAGTTGCACCTGCCTGTGAAGCTGACGGTCCTGGGTTCGAATCCCGGTCAAGGCAAATATTTGTGTGATGAACACGAATATTTGTTTCTGAGTCTTGGATGTTTTCTATGTATTTAAGTATTTATATCTATTAAATATATCGTCGTCTAGTACCCATAACACAAGCCTTCTTGAGCTTACTGTGGGGCTAGTTCGATTTATGTAAGATTGTCCTCTAATATTTATAATATTTATTAAATATTTTACACTAGTTTTATTTACATGACATATATTTCTATTTGTAATACCCATTAGCAATTCCCGGGATCCTATCATAAAAATATCAAGGTCCAAAACTGACGATTTTTGCGATATCTCGATCCGTTAACATTGATTTTTTCAAGGGGTTTTGGAGTCTGATTTAAACCTGGAAACGTTAATAAATGTTAATTTAGGTTAGATGTAAAATATAAAGCTTATGACAGGATTAAAAAACTGTAAAAATTTGTAATTTTGTGTTCGCGCCTCTTTGGCCATAGAAGTGGCAAGTTTTTCGTTGCAAAAAGAACATTGACATACATTATTGATTTTCTTGTCACCCCTCACTCCGGGTCACTTTCTTATTGGTCGTCCACTGACCGCACTACCGGAGCCTACTTGCCCAGCTGGTAATGCAGTACAAAGGTACCAACGGATCGAACAGTTACGGCAGCACTTTTGGCGTCGCTGGAGTGTCGAATACTTATCTCAACTGCAACAGAGAGCCAAATGAAATCGAACAATTCCTTCTATAGATATTGGCACTCTAGTCATAATCAAGGAAGACTTCCTCCCTCCATTGAAGTGGAAAATGGGAAGAATCACTGCTGTACATCCTGGCCAAGATGGTGTCGTCCGAGTAGTAGACATTTTCACCGAGTCCCAATCGCGATTCATGCAGGCGTCCTGATACCAAGATTTGTCCACTGCATAATTATTGAAGCCAAGACCTTCAAGGGGGCCGGCATATTCGCGCCTCTTTGGCCATAGAAGTGGCCAGTTTATTTTTCGTTATAAAAGGAACGTTGACATATATTATTGATTTTCTTCAACTAGAATTTATTAAATATATTGCTAAGATTTTCTGTTTATTCCATGTATTAACATTTTGCAGTATTTTAAGAAATATGACGATATTTTACCGACCCGTATCTTTGACCCAGAGTGTATTTATTTAATCTTTATTGCACAAAAGATACCTTATCGTACAAAAGGCGGACTTAATGCCGTATGGCATAATATAATACCAATCTGCAAATCGTTGCTTTTCAAAAACAACGCTGTATCTTAAAAAATGTGTTTTTTCAGGAGAGAGGTTTGAAAGTTGAACACAAATGATTTTATAATATTTTTTATTTAAAGTAACATAAACGAAATCCTCTTTTTGTAATACCTTCATAGTTTATTAGAGTATATGACAAACCAAAGAAAACTAAGATAACATAAAAATATAATATTAAAAACCCCAAAATTAATAACGTACTTAGAGTTGTGACTTCATATTTAGAGGTTGTTCAAAAGTTTTTATGTGCAATAATGTCACAATACGTAATACTGAAACATTATGGTTTATTATTATGATGAATAACGGCTTATTCGTTTTTAAGACATATTTTTGTACATCATGTATCAGCAATAACGGAGTATTACGTTTTAAATACCATAATAATTTTAAAACTTTGCATAATAATGGCATAACAGGACATGCGTCATAAAAATTAATACAATTATATCGCTAACATTGAGGTATTGTTGATTAGTTCGATATCTTTTTGGTATTTTCACTAAATTATTTTCTTATAGAAACATTAATACAAATATTTTTACCGTTATAATATCACAATAATGCAATTTATATCAAATTTATATGCAATGTCATCATTTTCAAGCTGGATGAAAGCATGCGATGACATCCTTTAATAGCAGAAAGTATGCGGTCATATATATTTCAACATCAGCTGTAAACATGTAAAAACATTCTTTAACACCGGAAAACATGGGATAGTATATTATAACAGTAGAAATAATGTAATGTCATAACTGAATGAACGCAAGAGACGACATACTTTAGCGGTAGAAAACAAGCGATGCTATCCTATAGCAGCTGAAACTAAGTGATGACCTGATGTCACCTTATAGCAGCTGAATGAATGTGTTAAATTGTTTATAATATATCGTTATAATATAGCCATGTTAAAATATTCTTATCATAGAAAAAGTATTGTACGTGTCGCATGTCTACACCGTGAAAAGTCACCGTATATTGAGAAGCTATTGCACCACGGCTTATAGTCAAAGCGTGCCTGATGAATTAGATACAAGGATATATGGTCTTCGATCACTTAATGATGCACTTTAACAAGGAAACTAGCGGATTGATAAGAAACGTTTTAATAGTTTACGACGACGATTACTGCGAATCGTAGGAACACACAGTGATCCCCGAGAAGATTTACCTACTCTGAAAATACAATGCTCACCCATCGACGAATTTTCCTACCACTCCACGTTTCCAATATTGGCTAAAGGCTGCACAGCCGGTCGATTATGGTCGACTGGCTGCGGCTGGGCGGTCTTCCTTACCCCTCACAAAGCGTGTCACTCCTCAGAAATTTGTGCCCCCTGGTGTATCCGGCTCGTCCGGACCAGACTTGCTTCCTGGCTGGGTGTGGTACTTATGTTCTTGTTGTTCATGACAATCTTTAGCAGCTAAATGAAAGCATGAGATGACATACTTTAGCGGTTGAAAACCTGCGATGGTATCCTATAGCAGCTGAAATTAAGTGATGACCTGATGACACCTTATAGCAGCTGAATGAAAGCATGCGACTAGCAGCTGAAAACATGAGATGTATCCTATAGCAGCTAAAACTAAATGATGACATTATTTAGCAGCTAAAAGTATGCGATAGCATACTCTGATTCGCAATGCGTATAGTATGTCGACAAACGTCTAGCATACACATAGACAAATTACACTAATCTAAATTTTGGAAATTTGCTCTGCTACAGTGACTGGTTGTTTGTAAGTCCTTTTTAAAGCAATGAAATTTCCTTTAAAACGGAATAATTCTTCAACAACGGGTAATGGTTTAATGACAACTTTTGCGTGATGGTCGGTTTCGTTGCTGGGAGCTAGGGCGTTTGTAGTACATGTTTTAGTATCGGTCTTTTAGCAATATTTGGATTTATCTGAAGATATTGAAACACGTGTCCATAACATAAGGAATAAATTATATAAATCTGTGGACAAATTTACAAAGCTCGACCTAGTCTCAAACTAAGCAAAGCTTGACGATGTAGATAATTATATAGATAAAAAGATACTTGACTACATGGAAAAAACCAAGACCTAGGAACAAATATTCGACCTCATCTACCTTCGTAGGTAGGATCACCGCCAAGTAAGCTGCTTCGTAGGCAGCGTCCACCAACTAGGCTCAAGTGCTGGTCATCAATGCCGCTTGCGCGTGCAGTGTGCACCCCGCATACAACTAATGAGATGTACAACGACTAATGAAAGTCAGTAGTCGATAGCACAGTCGTTTTACCGCTTGCGGTATAACGGCCGGTGAAATCAGGCTGGTCGTTAGCGAGCTGGGGTGCGAAAGATTTCCAAAACGCATGCCATAGCGCCCGCATGCGGGGAGTCGGGCCCTATCAACCAATGAAAATGCCTCTTTACTTGTTATACAGCATGCGAGGAGCACCTGCATGCAGTATCTATATCGACCGAGTTAAAGCAACGAAATCGGCTCCCCGCATCCGGGTGCTTTTGCATGCCGTTTTAGTCACCCCGCATGCGGGTCAGTAGGGTCATCGATCCATGAAATTGCGCATTTACTCAGACGGTGTTTGCCTGGCGCATAGAACAAGAATAAGAGTAAGAAGGAGAAGAGAGGGGCCAGTTTTACAAGCTACTGTTTCAATAGTTTCAATAAGCTTCCTATAACGCTACACTGCAAGTTAAATAACACAATAAGTTATATAACTTGCAGTGTAGTGTTACAGGAACCTTATTAAAACTATTGAAACAGCTCACTATTAACATTTTTTCAATAAAATTATTACTTAATTCATATTACAACAGATAACTTAATATCATTTTTTAAATAACACTGTCCGAATTAGTTTATTACAACAATAATTAATTTACTCTTATCAAGTACATAGGCTTATTTTGCTAACAAGAGCTTGTTCGTATCTACGCTTTTCGTGAACACAGGTGCATTTGTTGTTATGTCAAAATACTTGCACATACTTTCTCTTGAATAATGTCCCCACCATAAATGTAACACTATTACACAAATATTTGATTGTACTCTGATGAACTATTTCACAATACTACACTTTTGCACAAATAATAAATGCGTGTGTGCGTATTTATTTCGCTATGTGCCAGTAGTCAGCAAAGTGTCTTAGTTTCGGCGTCAAAAATTACGGCTTAATTGGCCCGCGGACGGTCTTGCCCAAAAATTGGCGTCGCCATCCGACCAATGGCATAACGGCACAATGCTGTCATCTGCCCATTTTTTGACGTAACCCGATGGGAGTTTTATTCACGATAAACTTCTGCGTGTTTCGCGTTTAGTCCTTTAGTTAGTTGCAAAACGTAGTATTTCGGAATAGTGCGTTATTCTAGAAAAGCAACGAAATGTATTACTGACAGTATACCGATAAGTAAGAAAAAGGCTATCGGGAAAGCAAAAAGTGTACCATTGTTAGTGTACCATTGTAAGTTATGCCATTTGGAGGTTTGGGGTTAAAAAGTACCTCCAGCATGAAGATTTGTTGAAATACTCAGATCCAAAGAAATCTACTACTGAGGAACACACCGAGGAGCATCCGTGCTGCAACAGAGGGTTCAAAGAAGTAGTCTTCGAACGCTCATGCAAGCTCATTGCTTCCCTGAAGTAGGTTATTTTTCTATGAAAAATTGCCTTGCTGACAATGAAAGGTACCAAACTCCGCTTCGATTTTATTTATTTTGATATACGTTAGAGAATAGTCTAAAATGTAATAAGCCCAATATCAACCTATTGGGAGAAATTATGCTCCAAAGTATACTCGTAGTAATGAGGGCTACCGTTTTTGTGCTCGTCAGTTGGCGCCACTACGCCAGTGTCTTTCACTGTCAAAGTTTGTTATGGGTTATTATGGGCCTGAAAACAAAATTTACGTTCAAATCGTATTTTATACATTAAAGCCGTCCTGTGAAAATATCGAACAACCCGTATTGTAGGGCAGCCCCGTTTAGTATGGAAAAAATTAGGACATACGTTTAAGAACTATAAAATTGTCTCAAAGCACTGAATTTCGTTGACCCGTAACTCATATTTTGTCATGATCAATCTCAGGCATTGCAAAATATTATTCTAATTACGAATAAACCCGCGAAACCCTCCCACAAACGATGAAAGTGTCATTTCGGATGCCTTACAGCACACTAGCGCCTCTAGCGGCGAATTCATACCCGGTAGGCTCCCTCATTGACTAAACCTCCTATTACTTCCGAAGAGAGTTGTATTTAAGCAAATTGCTAGTTAATTACTGATTTGACTGTATGTTTCAGAATATTAAACAATAATGAGCACGTATTTTGTTACTTCAAATTGATCTACAAAATCGAAATTTGTAACATAAAAGCAACATATTTTGTGTAAATGCAAATATTTGTTTACCTTTCAGGAAGATTTCATGCTTTTGAACGAATTTACTTTCATTGGTATAACAGCTCTCATTTATTCATTCCAAAAGAATTTAAGATTAATTAAATTTTATTCAATATACAAGGCAAGGGCTTGGTAGATATTTCATTTTACTTGTTAATATAGTTTGGGTGCTATGCGTTAATGAAAATACCTCAATTGATGTTCGGGTGAATTACAAATAAATCCTAATTAAAAAAAATTAAAGAGACTTTTTTATCGTATGGCAATATTAAAAAAGTAAGTATTAGAGTAGCACATTTTTCATTTATTTTTTCAAATCGTCCAACTTTTAGAATTTTAGGATGGACACATTTATTAAAAAAAAACTCAATTTCGAAAAAAAAAGTATTTCTGCTCCAATACAAATTTTACATATCCTGTGTGTATCAGAGGATATTCAATAAATAATATCTTTGATTAAGAACAAAACATACTTATTTAGGATCCCGATATTTAAGTAAAAATTTAAATATCTAGAAAATGGTTTGTTAGGTTTCTAGAGCAAACATACTATATCAAAATCTTTTTACAAAGTTCAGATAAAGTTTTCGTTCCTCTGTATTACGTCAGCTGTGTAACGCTATATTTTACGTTTTAACGTAGATATTTAATGTATCCACAACAGTTTTAGGTCTGGCTACAATTAGTCTATTACCAACACAAGCGATAGCTCTATTAGTTTTTGTGTAGTGGTACTATAAAGGGCGACAGAGCGTTTTTTCGCACACTTAACTCTCTTTTTTTTAGCCTGACTGTGGCTTTATAAGCCGGGCCAAATAAAGCGATACTAGGAGTGCGAATATTCCTATTGCGTTACGAACTTTTTTTGCAATCCACCCATTCGTAATTTTGTAGCTGCTTCACGGCATTTATACGGCCACACGGCCATGGTGGTAAAATAAGCCTTGAATTCCGTGAAAATTCCAATTCAAAATAAATGCATTTTCAGGCAATTAAGTAGCACAGAGTACATCAATCAAGGCAGACACGGCCCGTGAGTTACGGCTGCGAGAGCTGTCCTGTCCCAACGGTGATCTGTGGCGCATACTAAATAGCTAGATGAGATAGAGTCGGATGAGATCTAATAAACTAGTATGGATGCAAACGGAATGATGAAATTGCAATCATGTTCTATGAAACGTACTGTTACCATCCTCAATATTTCTTAGTTATGTAATTTTGATGGTTTCTTATAAAATATGTATAACTCTTAACTACCTACATCCTGTTTCTGACATACAACCACCTACGTGCGTGCGTTCGTGCGGTCTAGGAGACCGCTACTTGATATGGACCTATATTTAAATTAATGTAGGAAAGAGGTATTAAATAATAATATTTGCCATTTTAATACTTTAAATAATTTATTAGCCATAAACGAAACAAAAATAATAATCTAATTATTTATTAAATTATTATTTTGTTGTATTTCTCATGTTTTTAATATAAAACAAATAGTTTTATAGTAAAAAAATGAGAAATACTTCTTTTCTCTTCTTTAAATCTTTTTGAAAATGAGATCACAGAATATAGGAACAAAACATGAAGATTATTAGTACAATTTCTGATTATTTGACTATCAACCATGTTACTAAAATAGTTTTACTTTATAGAAACGGTATACTTTTACAAAATTGCAAGCTTTCAAAACAATCGTTTTTGTCGGCAGTCAATCCCCAATTTGTTAGAGCATCATTATGTTATTTTATTACAAAATGTAATTTCAATTATCAATTACAAGGAATGGTAATTGAACTTTTAATTAACAATTACAATTACGAAATGTAAATAGTAATTGATTAATGATTACATTTTGTATTTGTAATTAACTACTTTAGTCACTGATTAGATTTAACCCCATAATTATATGCACCAATGTAATTTATGTACCTATTTAAAAAAAAAACTACGTAAATCAATTTATTTCGCCCTATACTACTAGCATGTCGCATATTTTTCCTTAGTGTCACTGCAATAAATTGACTTCTCTTTCACTCCAAAAAATGTTAACATAAAGGAAATAGAGAAATTGAATTACTAATTATTATAATTTTAATTAAAAATTATCATTTAAATTACATGTAATTTTTTAGTGTAATTCAATTAATAGTTTAATCACAAAAATAAATTCAATCCCTCAATACTCATTATTGGGATTCATCATCCAGATCATCTTCATCTGTCGACACTTCTTGTAACCATATTTCGACGAAAACGTGTCGAAAAATACTATGCGAACACCTACGTGTGGTCTTAGAGACCGTCGAAAAATGCTATGCAAACACCTACATGCGGTCTCGGAGACCGTCGAAAAATACTATGCAAACACCTTACGTGCGGTCTCGGAGACCTTCGAAAAATACTAATCAAGCACCTACGTGCGGTCTCAGACACCGTCGAAAAATACTGTGCAAACCCCTACGTGCGGTTTCAGAGACCGCCGACTGAAGTTTTATGCTCACCAAATCCAAAGGAACACACGTCCGATCACGTCAATGGCATGACCGGCACTGAGAGGGCCCCGGGGAAAGGTACAAGGCCATAGAGGTCGGTACTCATGGCCATGTCATACCATGCCATGTCATGGGGTCGGTGGTCATGCCAATTTATAACATATTTAAATTTTCGAAGGTCTGAGACCGCACGTAGGCGGTTAGGGGATAAGTATATAAGACTTGGTTTAGTAAGGTCAGTGAAAGACCGAAGGTATACCTACCAAGCGTATCGCAATAAAGTATTTCAAATACAATTGAATAGATAATTTCTCGAAAAGCATATCAAATAAATGATTAGTGAGTGTTACAAAAAATATATAGCTGTATCACGTGTCGTCTTGAACACGGTTCCTTTGTTTTTACCAACCAATGTACTAGACAAATTCATTAACACATTTGCTGCTGTATTACGGGAAGCATTTGGCCGTATTTGACTTTCCGCCTGTGCGCCAGCTAGCTGTGCTTGTCTTACGCTCGGTGCATCATGTTCCCGTGTACTTAAGAAAGATATAACTATATTCCCGACAATCTAACTTCAAGTATATTCCATTTGAAGAAAAAAAGTACGGGAAGTATTTTTGCGTAACGAAAGGTAATTATTGTCCTTTAGTGCGATACGGGTACTATTTGGCCGTAACTGGCAACCCCGTACCGCACCGAGATGCGGGTACTACATAGTACTATGCAGTGATGAACCTAAATGTATTATACAAAATTTTACTGAAGCTTAATATGAAAATTTTCTCTCTTGTGACTATGTGATATATATTATATGATTTGGAATAAATAAGTCAAATACATTACGGTGACACCATTTGAAATTACATCCTTTTATGAGGCCTGATAAGTTTTAAAATGTTTTGATTTCAAATTATGACAAAAGTATTGATAATACCAATTGATTAATAAAAGTATTGATTGATTGTCATAATGTCTCAATAGTCCTATTCTAGATAGTAACACGGAGAAAATGGCAAGATATGTGTCATTCAACAGAAAAGGCCTAAATAGATGAGCGTTTTTTAACTGATAAGGATGTTTAAAGCGTTTTAATACCTTTTCCAACGTGAACCGGATTAAGTAAATCGCCTAGATTGTGGAGATTGTCTCTGAAATTCAAATTTTACTCCGAATCAGTAACTAGAGTTACAATATTACGACGAGATCGTGACCGGACCCCCAAGCACGTTTAAATGTTAAAATTCAAATTACTGAAAGTCATTCCCAAAAATAATTTGCATTGAATCTTTTCGTAATGGACCAAAGGGAGCACTGTGGTATATTCAGTAACTTTAATAAATTTCATTTGCTGTTTGAGATTATTAATATTTGAACATTTCACACTTACCTTCTCTCTCTGCTTGTACTTAATTGCCTAACTATCATTTTTTATCGGTAATATTTTATTGCAAACGGTAATATTTGTTAAACCTTCGTAATAAATAGAATAGCTCACCCTGTGAGTTTTTGTGAAGCTATTAGTAGTTTACTTTAATATTTTTGATATACAATAAAAGAATTTAACGACTTCATACTTGTAACCAAAATGTAAAAAAGTCATCTTGTGGCACGTCAAAGATACAGGTCTTTAGAAAGTAATGGAAGGTCTCAGACCATATCTTTCTCCCGAAAAAAATCGTTTCACAACTATTATTTCACTTTTTTTATGATTATTAAAATTAACTCATTTCTCTTCTTATTCATTACACAAAATAATAATTATTATATAAGATGCTTGAAAACATGGAGTTCATTTAATCAAAGGACCGATTTACTATAAACAGCCGGCTAGTTCTAAACATTGTGGCATTGTAGGTACAAGAAGGGCGATAAAAATATGTAATAGACGATAAATAATGTAAACAAAGTAGACAAAAGTCTAACCGAAGTTAACAAGTACATAGGAGTATATCACTTTTACCCGGGAATGCAATACTGTAGTTACACAATGTTTTGTTTCTTCAATTTCTGCGAACATAAACTAGCTGAAGGCACAAAATCAACGCATCAAAGCATAAAATTATGATATTTGCTTGCGCATGTTGACGTTGAAGTTATTTTGGAGGGGCTCAAGGCTCAAACGAAGCTCGCCCTTGCACCGCCGTGTTGTCACAAACACAGACAATGATTTGTTGCAACAAACGCAGTAACGAGATATCGTTTGCGAGTATTCTCCCACACTCTCAACATTACGGCCAAACTCAGAGGCACCAGCGAATATGATTTTTGAAAGCTTTTCTTTTACACTAAAAGTGACCAACGTATGTTTGGGCGCCTCTGGGCGCCTTCAACTCTAGAGGAGTCGAATAAGCATGGATAGCAACACTTTATTTACACTGTTACACTGTTTATATATTGACTGTGTTCCCAGCATTGTCTATCAATGACTGTGTACACAAATGATTAATTTAAAGCTTCTTCTTGACTTGTCCGACGGTAGGGGGTACTATATCAAGAAGCTCTCAGTTGTCAGTCAGTGTCAACTGACAGTCGAGTTAGTACCGGGTTTTTACTACTCGCCTACATTTAAAAGAATGCTTCGCAGGATGTGCAGAAAAGAGGTGATACGAAAGCAGTACGGCCTTGCTTCCGTGCATGATATTACTGCCCAAATGCAATATTGACACTTCCCGTCCAGTAAGGATATCTGTGCGTCATCAGTATAACTTACGTCAAAGAACAAAATACCAGATGCCTTCCGAACCTGCCCCGCCAAGGTAGGAAAACGCCAAAATATTATTAAATATAACTTTTAAATACCGCTATTGTCAGTCTAAGGCCTCAATTTGGTTTATTACTTTCTTGTTTCCAGTGCTTTTTCTGACACATTCGTTCATGTAGCTTTAAGAGTTGCGTAGAATAGATATGTTTAGTATGTGAAATGACGAACAAAAATAGGCCTACATGATTTTTAGTGTAAATATATTTGCAGTGACGGTTAAAACTGTGTGCGAGTTGTATAATCCCTATTTCCTACCCCGCTTGCAGCCCAATGCTTGCTCCACTCAGCACTCCAGTGCCTGGCTAACGATCACTCGAAAGACCCAAGGAATGCTTAATTTGTGGATTGCGCCGAGAACTTTACTTATTGAGGAATTGTGGGCTCTTGTGAATAAGAGTTGCCTAGTCAGCCATTTTGAGACAGCCCAACTAATCTGAGTTGCTAGAAGTAATACTGAACTTAGTGCAGCAAAGCTAAATGAAACGCATTTTTTTTTCAAGGCTGTGGTGAGAAAATTAGTGTTCAGTATTGGAATAATCACAAAAGTTGCTATCGAATCATACTCGAGGACTGACATGGCATTTTACCGGTATTCCCTTGATTTGCCTAAAAACTTTTTGCCTAATTTCAGTTTGTCTAACAACTTTTCGTATAATGAATTGTTGTCTAAAGTCATATATGCATAGTTATTAGTTTATCGAAATACGTTTAGCCTAAAGTACGATTTGCATAACTCTTATTTTATCGAATATTATTTCACCGAAAAATCAGTTTGTCGATTCTTATTTTAACTAATCGTCATATAGTCGAATAACGTTTTTACTAAGTTTTTTTTTGTTTTATACTGAATTATCAAAATATTTTCTTGTTAAAAGAGACACAAAAATACACAATTATGGTCATGTGATAGAATGATAATCGGTAAGATAAAGTACCTATGTCACTTTCTATCTTTTTATTTAACAAACTTATTAGAAAGACCTGTTGGGCCAAAATCGACTCTAACGTGGATAGGTTCGAAGATTAAGACGGGAGCTGAAGCGAAGCGAAGCTCAGAAAGACCTGTTGGGACAAAATCGACTCTAACACGGATAGGATTAGAATAAATAAAATTATGCGAAATGTAATTTAGACGAAATATAATTATGTCAATCAAACAGTATACAAATAAGATTATACAAAATGAAAATTAGGTGGCTTAAAGTTAGGCGAAACAAAATTATATAAAGAAAGGATTATACAAAATGATTTTCACTCAAACAAAAATTAGATAAAGTGAGCAGTTAAACCAAATAATTTTAGTGTAACTGAAATTAGGCCAAACAAGGGTAAACCCATTTTACCACTACAAGTATGGATTCCAATTCTGCTGTTGTATTTTAAGGTTTCCAAGCATTAATCCCAGCACAGCATTTTTGTTACTAAAAATATTATTCTACACTTAATACCAATCAGGTATTTTGTTCATGCATGATGATAAGTAGATAATGAAGTCAATCATATTTGCTAAGAAAATTATGTTACAGCTTGCAATAAAGGAGTCACCCCTTAATTTAACTTAATTTAGTAGGCCAAGACATTTTAGAGCTACGTGAAACGTAACTTGAGCCAGTTGTGTAAAGCCATTCTCTTTTTAAATTATTCGCAAAATTAAATCTCTATTGTTAATGATCACAAAGGCGTTGATTGTAGCGTTTTTGCACAGAATGCAAGAAAAAGACGTTACTTTCTAAATTATGATAGCTGTATCTATTGGTGCCTATTTTACTAGAAAGTAAATTGTAATACAAACTAACGAATTCAAGAAGAAACTTGACAAAATCCTAAACCTAAATAGTTAAGCTACGTGGATTGAAACCGAGTTGAAACGACGCAGAAAAAAGACGATTCTAACGATATATATAACTCAATTGTGCCCATAATGTCGCTTAAGGGGTATTTATTAAATTCTGTACCACAATTTACAGGTATTACTATTATAAGTACGTTTATGGACGTATTCTAATAGTGAAAGAAAAAAAAAATATATAGATAGGTATTTTATATGCAGAAAATTATGCTACGCAACCCTACTTATCTCTTTTTTACTAAAGATTATCCGTTACTAATCATCATCTCTTACAAATTATAGTATTTTACTTTTTCTATTATGTTACAACGGGTTTTAGAAACTTATAAAGGGTATAAAGAAAGGCAATGATCTTGATAGTAGGTAGGACAGACTTGAAAATAATTTCAAAATACTTAGCTAAGTATTTTCAGCACAAAGCGAAACTAAGACGATTTAGTCTTGAGACCACTTTATCTTATCTCTCTATCTCTATATCAAGGTAATTGGATCTTAGAAGGAGGTTATCAGAGCAAAATAAACAAACAATCGGCGTTGTAATATTATTTAAATAACCTCATTGTTGATTTTAGCATACTGAAAAAGGGAGGATACCTTGTTAGGATTATGTTTGAAGAACCTTAAATATTAGCAGTTACCTCCCAGTGACGGAGATCTCCGGGCTAATATCAAAAGACCGATATATAACCTACCTTCTCTCTGAGGTGACGGAGCGCGTGATCAACGCTCAGCTCCTTAAGTACCTAGAGGATCGCCATCTGATTAGTGACCTTCGGTATGGCTTTCGCCACGTTCGCTCAACTGGTGATCTTCTAGTATACCTCACACACCGATGGGCGCAAGCCCTAGAGAGTAAAAGTGAGGCATTGGCCGTAGGCCGTAGGCTTAAGGCTTTTGACGGGGTCTGGCACCGCAGCCTACTTTCAAAGCTTCTATACTACGGACTACCCGAGACTTTAGGCAAATGGATTGTCAGCTTTTTGTCCGGCAGACGCATCAGAGACGTCGTTGACGGTAGTTGCTCCTAGCATGGACATCAACGCTGGTGATTGAACAAACTTTTTGTAGCCTTTTTTTTACTCATTTAGTCTTTGGTTTTTATGTATTTTAATGTCATGTTGATTGGTGTCATTATAGCTTTTGTCTCTACGGAAAAGCAGTGCCTTTTAATTTAATAAGCCATTGCGTTCTCGTACAGTACGATTCAATAGGCACTTTATACCGAGAACACAGGTTGTGGAATGAGCTTCCTGCCGAGGTATTCCCGGTGGGCTACAAAATGGGACTCTACAAAAAAGGCGTGAAAAGATTTCTCAGAGTCGGCAATGCCCATGCATTGTACGCACTCACGTAATGCCTTTGGTTTTGCAAGCCTAAGTCTCCAGGCGAAGTCTAATTATTTAATATAAGTCTAATTTTGATAAGAATGAAATTTTAAATTACTTAAGTACTAATGGACTTAGCCTCGTTTCTGGAATTTTCGAGAAAACATCGCTTTTCGCAAAATTAAAAGTTGAAACTAGGCGAGGTAAATATCAATCTACTTAAGTACGGTGATTGGCAGTTTGCTGATCTACCAACAGCAGCTGGCTCCAGATGAAAGAAATTTTGACCTCAATTAGACATAGAGCCATTATATAAATTAACGAAATTTAGAGACCACTTGGACGAGTTTATCCTTCAAGGTCAGTGAAAGAACTGTTCAAGGTCGCAAACTGGCGTAACGACCCAAACTGATTCCCGTTGGCCGTGATCGATAATCGTACCGGTAATCGTGGAACTTTCAAACGAGTGTTAAGACTTATCGACTATCCTTATTCATAAAATGTAACAAACATCTGTTGACTAAAATCTGTTTTGACCCTTTCTCACAAACATAGATGGTCAATTTGACAAGATAAGGACAAAAGAATTATAGCGGCAATTTAACAAAATAGCTTTCATGAACGGTTATGAATAAGTGGGTACTTATTCATTTATGAAGGAGAACATTACCTGTGATACAGTACTTTTATCTCACGAGTGCTGGTTGGTGCGTGGTTGTGTTGAGCTATACATGTACATTGTCTATGTGTGCGTCAGCGTAGGAGTTATGAGTTTACATTGTCTTATCTGTTCGTATGTGTCACAACTAGCCAGCGCTCGTGAGATGAAAGTACTGTAGGTACATAATGCCCCCAAGGCTCGTTCTAAAAATTACGCAATTACGTACCTTACTGCCTTACTGCTGCCTGTTGATTTTACGACTCTACTAGTATCTTGGGTGGTGAGCTGAGATGAGTGAAAATTAAAAATAGTTACGTAATTATGCTGACGTCGGGTGTAGGGTGCAATTCTAGTAAAACTAACACCCAACTAATAATTTGAGTAAGTACTTCAAAATGAACTCGATTCTAAATAACATTGATAATACACCACAGGGCTTATCTAAAAGTAAAACTGAATAGAACCCCAAAGAGTAAATCTTAAGGCACAAAGATAAATTAAGCCTCGGCGAGATAGGTTTTTGCGTAAAGTATTAAAGACGAATAAACAATGGACCGGGTGCACATTCAAATGGAAATGAACCGCCGTTTTGTATCAGTCGTCCTATTACACAGTACCATCTTAAAATACATGCCTGTCTCATAATAGGAACAATGGAATCAAATAATGTTTTCCGCCTCAACTCGAAATAATTGTTTGTGGCATTTTTATACCGAAGTACTAAATGAGTGGAATCGGCAAAATTTTATTTAAATCATTCTATTTTCCCGTGTGGATTATGAGTCTAAAAACATAGCAGCACATGTCCAACATATTAAGAGCAATGTTACGTTACGAGCAAGTGTGTAGAAAAATATTATATGACGAAGGAGGGGAAGAACCCGGGCCTGCTGCCGGAGCAACAGGATCTTTTTCCGCACTCATATTTGCCGTATATTCATCGGAGTCCATATTTGAGGGTAGCTCCACAAGTGAACATTAAAATAATAACACATCGTGATAGCCGATGATTGATTTTAATAGATAGTATTGATTTTATAACAAAGTAACACGTGATCACTCTGATGCAATCGGATTAATAACTACACAAAGAAACGTGCTGATGTTTCTTTTTAATTGGAAATCAATCAAACAAGGTTTGTATTACGCTAACATGCCACTAGGTGGCGCCACTAGATATCACTAGGCCTCCGATAAATGGCGGAGCCGACATATGTTTTATGTCTTTGCTTGTTTTCCAGAGATCTTAATATTTTCGATTTTGTATCATAATAATACAGCTATGTAATAGGGATGTTGACACTAAGTAAGAAACTCAACTACTTCAAATTTTCTCGAAAAAGGATCAAATTCTCAACCAAATAGCGAAAAAAGTAACTCAAAAAAATAAATAATTACATAATTACAAGTCATCAAAGTTTTAAGTGGGGGCATGTTCTGTCCCTTTTTCGCAAAACGCACCTCTGTATGGAACGATCTTCATTTACTATGGCGCTTTAAGTCAGTGACGTCACTACAAATTAGTGCTTTCTCACTCTTATTAACAACATTCTAACGGTTGTAGCTTCGTTATTTTTTGAGATATTTTAATGGGATTTTCACCATTTGGCATAGTTTTATGTCTTCTTTCTTTTGGATATAATTTAGATACCAATAAATTTTGAGTCAACATCCCTATTGAGTATTATAAAAACTTGTTATTACGTAATTGTTAAAAAAAAACTAAATTGTATTTTTAGTATTAAATTATTCTTGGTTTTACGTAGGCACCTAGGTATATTCTTTATTTATTATTTAATATAGATTTAACACTACATATATAATTATGTCGTGAACATTGCGATGCTCGCTCCTATGTATAGCACGCCGTTTTCTGCGAAGAATGTTCATAAAAGGTATTTCGTTGTACAAAACTGTCAGTTGTATTGAAAGCGCTTTCAAGATAAGAACACAGTTTAGGGACTTACCCGCACATCACAGGGTAGTTGGCTCTTATTCGATATACAAATTGTTTTTACGAGTAGACGTTTAACTATTTCTCAATTCATTCTTTCGAGACATTGCAGATGTTTGGTGTTTGGATTAATTGATGAAGCCTGCGTTGTGGATAAGATTTGTAATACTTTTTTTTATTACTTAAGGTGAATCTAGCCGTCAGTTTTGTCTCGTTCGCTCTTTATGTTTCGTCTATATGATGTGCTTCTCGCCCACGCGCGGAATAAACTGCGAAGATGGGCATGAAAAATATGATCATTGGTTATGCTTCTTTTCATCTTTTATTCTCTTTTGAAACAGTGGTCAAAATATCACTGGTAATAGGCTTTACCCTCATTTGAATGTACTTGTTTTCAGAGCCCCATTCTACCTGACAGCGAGATTGATTCACCTTGATATTTTTTATTTTCTTCTGCATAAACCTAACCTAACTTTGTAACTAATTAGTATTCACTAAAATAAGTTCTCAACTTAATTGGTTATCCCGATAAAACGTTTTCTATAAATCCTATTTTTTTTTTAATGTAATAAATTAATTTTATTTGTCTATAAATCCAAAAATGAAATCCGCAACATGCTTCGTCAAATTAACTTAACACAAAGGACCGCCCCGGATCGTAGATGGCTCGAAAGTTCCCATAACCCCGGCGGCGTTGCCATGCTGAATGGCCAAAGAGATCTGTTGAGCCAAGAACGAACCGGACCGAGGATCGCAACCCCTCAACCTCAGCCGTCGACCCAAATCCCTGACAAAGTCCCTGGCCTCCGCGCCCCATGGCCCAGCCGTCTCCACCGCCACTGGCACGAAGTCGTACATTGGTTCCAAGGCAGAGTACTTCACATGTTTCGCCCGGGCCGCCGACTCTGCCGCCGACCCCGCGGATCTCATGGTGTGACTCAAATGGGACGGGGCAAATGTGCTCACACAAGTAGCGTCCCATAAGAGACACCGACCCTTCTGCCACGGAACCAATGTCAGACCGTCTGGCCTTTTTCCATCAGTGCGGCACAACCCCGGAGACTCCAGAACACACGGCACAACCTAATTACCAACATGTAATAAGTTTATTGAATACTGAGGAAAATAACAGTCAGTGTGAGTTGCAAGGCAGGGCCTGTACTCCGAACATTGAAATCTGAACTATGTATCGTGCCATCGCTTACACTCTCGTGTTATACACCATATCAGTGAAAGGGACGGAAATACATCATCTGTGAAAATTTAAACTTTATAACTATCACGGTTCATGAGATACAGCCTGGTGACAGACGGACAGGCAGACAGACAGACGGACGGACAGCAGACTTAGTAATAGGGTCCCGTTTTTCACTTTGAATAAGGAACCCTAAAAATCCTATATAAAATATAGGTACTTTATTAATGAAATAGACAATGAACATTTTTTTAACGCAGTATTTAATTCAAATCCCTTCCAACGGGCCAAAATCAAAGTTCAAGCAGCGTAAAGTCACGTCCGGGGACTTATCAGTCACAAATATCCCTAGAGGTCAATTACTCTGATTGCAGGTGGAGGAATGTCCTTAAGAACGTTTAATGAGTCAGTCACTACGAGAGCGTGACCTAATTTCCATAAAGCGGGTTAGATTCTGACTGGAAGTCGCAATTAAAAAACGAAAAGGTAAAAGCATTACATAAGTGTATTAAATGTATTCCTATCCTGTATTCCCAAAGTGGCTACACTGAGCTCATTAAATTAAATTTTATTACATTGATCTTATTGAAATTAATACTAAATTGGAAGGGAAATGAAACTGAATGTTAGCTTATAGCAATTTCGTTTTCAAAATATGAAACTGTACTTAAAGTTTGCTAAATCTTAACACGTATTGGCCGTCACTACGGGCGACATGTTTCGAACCCTTCGGGATTCTTCCTTCAGGATGTGTAACGCCCCGCGCACTGATTGTACCGATCGCTGAACAAGCGGCCGGCGGCGACGAGCGGGCGGAGACAGTCTTGAGCGAGTTATTGTATGAGCTTGCGGCAAATAATCAAAATGAGACTGTGTGATTGATTTCAAGTACATATTTCGGTCGTTATGTTTCTACTACAAATTATATCACTCTGTTGCGGTAAGAGATCGCCTGCAACGATCGATAACAAGCAACCTGATCTCAAATCTAATGTCCAACGGGTTATCACAACACACTTTCTGCTTCAAGCTAGGAATAAAGGTTTTCATGCTGGCAATATAAGAGTGGAATTAGGGTGTGTATTTTATCTATTAACTTTTGTTCCGTACAGATGTACCTGCCTACGTTGTATGCGTTTCTTTCTCCAGTATATACATATACCTAATTAGAATAAAGAAACATCTATCTAGAACTTAGTGTATTTATCTGAACGCGACTCTTAGTTTGAAAGATCTTGATGTACCTACTTATGTACGATACCAGTCGACTTTAATATAATAACTGTAAGTATATATTTTAATTCCTTATTTTTTTCCAGTAAATATAAATCTTGGTCGATGAGGAGTTCATTACGTTTGTAATGGCGGACGACATCACAAACTCTGATATCATCGGATTATTTGACTACCGTATATATACACGCAAGCGAGTCGTTTCTGGTCAACATTACGTACATATAAGTTAATGTATGGACCATGACAATCTTATTAAAAGGCTAAATTCCAAATTAACTCTCTCTGTAAATTATACTTTTTAAATAATGGTATGTCATACCGATATCAGGTTCTATAGCAAAATGCGAAATTGACTAAGTGTCTTCATGGTATTTACTTTCAATTACTTTTTAGAAAAAATGTCTGTTTACCTCAGCTTTCTGCTTGGAAGTATACAATGTCATAACGCCAGCTGAATGGATTACCGGGATTTGGCTACCGCAGACCCACCTCTCAACGACCTTACAGCAGCTCAACGGGATCCGGGATGATTTCCTCCCATAACCCAGTACTCAGTCCATCCAACATTCAACTCAATAGCCCTATGACCTTAGTTCCCATCGCAGGCAGTGCTGCACTCTAATAGTTTTTGCACCTGGGCGGGGACCATAGGTCTCAGGATGTATCATTATTGTGCATTCCGAGATGGTGTCCGCCATGAGTATCCCTTGCTTTTAGATTAATTAGCCTTAAACGGCCTCTGCCATGTTGGCTTCGGCCCCACGTACGCCTTCCAAAAGTCCGGGACCCCATTGTCCCGAGATATGGTAAAGACAATAATAATAACAATATTTTTTTTAATAAAAACTTAGGCGACTTCCTGATTTGTCAGTGCGGAGGGGGTACGATATGAGAAAACTGTCAAATGTCAGTGTCAACTGTCAGCCGCTTTTTACTGCTCCCCTACACTTAAACCAGTGCTTCCTCAAGTGAAAATCTTTACGACGTCAGAAAGTTTACGTCAAAGAAGAAAATGTACTTTAAAAAAATGACTTATACGATAATATAAACAATTTTTTTTCTTTAAAATAGTTCTACTGAACTGGATAGTTATTTAAATGAATAAAATATAAATATCTATAGAGGAATTTAGGTATTCATCTTAATAACCAAAGAGAGCAATACATAGTGATATAATTATTTTTATGCAATCGTGTACTTATATCATATCACTCATTAGTTCATTCACTAGGTAGGTACCTTTATTGTATAATATTAGTATTAATAATCTATCTAGCTGTGTGTGTAGTCATTCAACTGAACTCTCCTACCCTAAATAATAAATAAACGCTCAGGATATCTTTTTCATTAAGTTGCAGATGGCACCATTGTTTTTTTTTCTACTCCTGTACTTTTTTTCGTGACTTAAGCAATCATAAACTCTTATATAAATACATACTTTATTTATTCTGTAAAAATTCTATCCCGTCTTTTTTCAAAAACACACTCCGTACCCTACTTTAATGAAAAATTAAAGCAGAGTTGGGTGCCACAGACTACTACAAATACTATGTTTAGTATAGTCATTTTTTGGTGTGTTCGAGTGAAACTTCTATGATTAAAATCAGTGCTGCCAAGTTATCGCAATTTTGCTATAATTTTTATGGATTAACAAATGCATAACATATTATTTACTACTATAAATACATACATTTATATATTTTTTTGTTGTTTAACAAGTTTTATGTATTTTCGGATATATTTATGAATACGAAACAGTTTAGATTCGATCCGTATTCAATTTATGGCGATTGCCAAGTCTAACAAATAAAAATAAAAGAACAAACCATAAACAAAGTGTCATATTTTTGATTTCCCACCAAATTCCTAATTGAAAACGAAAACATTCAAGCTGATAAATGATTATATTACTTAAATCAAACGATTTTTCTTGTGTTCATGAAGATAATGTGTAGGTACGTTGATTCTTTTAAAAATCCACGAAGAAGTTATATAGCATTACTGAAGAAATTGCGTAGGTAAGTTGCACAATTACTAAGGGAAAATATGGCACATGAAAAGTCTGACAAATACTTACTTTTTATTGGAATGAGTCGTAGAAAAAGTATTGTATGCAACGGTGTATAACTGGTATAAAAAGCCACACCACTCGCCTTTTTATAACCTTCTTATACACCAGTTGTATAATATACTAAAGCACAAGTTTACCCAGACTCGACGCGTACACTTAGGCATTCCTGCCGGCGCGGACGTCCACCGCGCGATCGCGACAACACTGACACATATAGTCCCTATTCGTCCCGGTACCGCCGCACACTGGGTAGAGTCAGTCCGACCCAGGTCGGGCCTAACTGAGTTTCTTGCTGGGACTCTTCTCAGCTAGGCTAGGTTTAGTGAACCAGCGATGAAACTCCCAGAGCAGCTTCTACTCACACCTCCGATTCGGTTGAAACCGCTCCACTAATCTCACTGGAGCGCAAACTCTTAGAGTATTCCAGTGTTCCAAACTACACGCGTGGTCGTGTCGGAGGTTTTCCCGATGATTTTCCCAGGCTACTCTCCAACCGCGCACTCTTATCGCTTTATTGGGCCCGGCCTATAAAACCAGTCAGTTTCAAAAAAAAGCACAACTCTAGTTCTCCATAGTTACATAACTAGAGAAGGCTTTTTATTTGTTCGCTTGTTACAAGAACATAATTTAAGAAAAAAACATTTTACTGATATTTAGATTGAGTAAAACCGCTTTAAGGTTGTATTCATATTAATATTCGTACGATTTGCAATTTTCATCTAATTAATATTTTTAAAAGTATAGCTTCAAAAGATCCAATACTACGAGTATGATTTTGTTCTATCAAAACAAAGCTAATATAGGTTTTAACGCTAAGTGGCAACTGTAGATATAAATATCAGTCATAGCAATCCAAGATAGAGTTGAATTTTGAGTAAGGAGTAAAAAGACGGTTATATGCAACATTGCACCATCGTTGGTATCGCGGTCACGTGCTTGCTGTTTCGGTCGGGCAAATCCCGTGGCACCGTTTCTGGGATCAGACGAACATTCGTCTTGAATATAGCCTTACTAAAGTTTTGAACATATTGCGTCATAAAGAGATAACCACATTGATACACGAAATGCAAAAAATGAAAACTGAGAGACAAAATGAATTATTTGGTAAGAAAGGAACCGTTATTGGTGCAACTTCGTGTATCCGTCTACCACAACGAGATATCTCAGTAACTTCTTAAGATATAATATTAGATATTGGATTAGTTGTAAAAAAAAGTGCATTTGCAACACTGCGAAATATGCCGTTCTCAAACTACATAAGATTTTTTTATTTTACTTAGCACTAAGGATTATTAATAAATTTTAAACACTTTGAAAAACGCCTACACAAACCATTAAGTTGTTCAGTGGATAAAAAAAGTCTATGCAACGCTTTGAAGCGCTATATAGACGTTTAGTGGCAGTTATTCCTGATGTCTACTTTGTTTCTATGTCAAAGCGGTTTAAATTAAATCATTCCCCCATAACAAGATTAGGCGAAACGTTAGACTGCCTACTGGTAATCACTGACTGACTCGGCCGGAACTTCCGGGTAAGTCGGTCCAATTAAAAAGTTTTTGTGTACGAGTCTTCCAAAGTAACATGACTTTGCCTTTCTGTTTTTTTTAAATGTTTCTGACCAGAATTGAGTTAGAAGTAGCGTCCATACGCTGCGATGACAGCTTAACATCAGGCGGGCCGCACGCTTGTTTGCCACCGACATGGTATAGGGTAAGTTTAAACACATAGATTTTGTTAGAGTACTTACACAGTAAAACTTTTAGTGTTCAAAGCAAGCGTAGTATTAATGTATCCAAAAGAAACTGACACCAATTATTTCTGGATCCCATTAGCCGTCACCATTATATGCCTGCTTTCGAATAAATAAAAGAAATATCAAAATCGGATAATAAGGTAAAAACGTATCGCTTAACTTAGCTTATATACGCATGTATATAAAAAAAATGAAAAAAACAAAGGAAATGACGAACTAAAAGCCTTCTGACTCGGTTAAAAAGCTTGTTGCAAATTAAAAAAATATTTAAAACAGTTTTAAATTGACGTAACATATTTTTTGATTAGAGATGGGGCCGACTAATCGGTGCTGAGCTGGACGACTAGGCGCCGATTAATAACCGAATAAATAAAATAAATATAAAATCATAATTTACCCTAAAATTCTTTTTTTTTCTCATGGACTTTATCCACTGAGTTACGAAAACCTCATAAGTTTGTCACTCAATGGAAGAAAATTGTAGAACACAGTAAGAAATCGTGCAAATATTCATCAGAAACCTACCCACAAATTTTTACCGAAATATAAAAAAATTAACAACAAGTACATAAAAATCAGCCCAGGTATTGACGCGCGGAAGGACAGGATACTTTTTATAGTTTAGTAGAATGGGTTTCGGAAGTTTTAATGGGCTTGCGGATTAGTGAGTCTCAAACTTTCGGAAGCCTTGGATTTAGGATAGCGAGGCATCTTATTCTAGTTCTAGTTCGTAAACTAACAGAGGCTATGCAGTAACCAGGGGACTGAACGATGGGGCCCTGGTCAGTATAGCAATGGAAATAACAGCCCTGTAGGTACAGTCACCAGCATTAATATTTTCCAAAACAAAAGCGGCAAAAATATCTGACATGTCCTAAGGGCCCTAGAACCAGTGACATGTGTTAGTAGTAAAGGTATATAAACGAGATAATTTATACTAAATTTATCAAAATCAGTTATCAGTTGCAGTTCCCTAAAGGGTATGGCCGACTAAGCATGGCTGAACTGCCCTTAGCGAAAAATGATTTTAGTTTTTCCTGGTTATTTCCCTTTATATGTACTTTCACCAAATTTTAACCCTCAAATGCTAGTGCATTTTTGAGAAAATAGCAAAAAAAAAGGAAAAACTTTTTTAATTTTAACCAAACTACTTGTCCGCTTTCTTTGTAATTTGGATATATTGTATATATAATTAAAGTCCTTTTTTGAAAAGAATGTGGTATAATTATATTTTGAACAAATAGAAAATATTTGAATTAAAGGTATTAAAAAAAATACTTTCGAGACAGCGACAGTTACCAATTTTAGTTATTTTATGTATAATTTACTATTATTTAATTCATATTTTGTTCAAAACGAATGTCATGGATTAATGATGTGAAAAAATCGAATTTGTAACATCCCATACATTATCTCCATACAAAGTGAAGTTAAGCAGACTATAAATTAATTAAGTATGCATATTTTAAAGACAAAGTTTTACTGGTTTTCGACAATAAACACTTTTTTTACTATAGAAAATACTGAAATCGCCATAAGCGTGCTTACCATTTAAATAGTTCCCTCGATATTTCCTGGAAACCTTAAAAAAATAAGTACAATCATTTTGGAAGTACCTTCATTCGAAAAAAAAGAAAACCAGGAATCAAATTAATAAAGCAATAAAATGGATGTAAATAATAAAATAATTCATGAAGAAAAAACCTCAGCCGCTATCAAACATATTTTATTAATAAAGTTTATGGCTAAATGCTTCAAGGCTTTGTATTTTACCGTTGGTATTATGAAGACTACCTTCAAAATTACCCTATCACTTTTCATCTATTTCTCAGATTGAATAAAACGTTTTTAGTATCGCCATAAAATCTATTTAATTATTATTTCTACACTTAAATATAGTCCGTACTAAATTCGAATCTTCAAGGCAAATTGCACAACAAAATATTGCGGTATTAAATTCGCACCTGTTTATGGATCACAGTAAACGTAGACAAACCGTAGGTACAGATAAACTACAGACTTTAAAAGTCGTTATAAAACTGACATAAGATTTAATTTTACCTGGCCTGTGAATATCTTTTTTTACTATACTTACGCTAGTTCTAATAATTAAATTAAATTTTATGTAATAGAATTATCCTAATTCCTAATAATATTGTAAAGGTGAATTTTTGTGCCAATGTATGGATGGATGGATGTACGTTCCTCTTAATCTCAAAACGGCTGAGCAGATTTGGCTGAAATTTGGAATGGAGGTAGCTCATACCCGGGATGAACACATAGGCTACCTTTTATCGGCGGGTACACCGCAGGGCGCTGCTAGTATAAAAATATAGGACTCTCAATAATTTCGTTTTTATATATAAATATTAACAAATATAGGGGTCTTGGTACAAAATATATCTTTTAACACAGAAAAGAGTCATTGTAACCCTCGAAAGAGGGACCAAATTCGCACTTTTCTTCCCTCATTTGAGGAAAACAATGACTCTTTTCCTCATAGAAGGTGGGAAAAACAATATGTATTACACGGTAGCAAAATTATTTCCGTCTTGGGTGCAAACAAAACACCCTCCGCCTACGCTCAAGATTCTACTTTAGAATACCTTGTTATGCTCGCTCGGGTCTGATTCTACCTATTGTGGAATCTTTCGCTTCACTCAGGATTCAATATACCGCCCTCTCTAAAATGTATCATTTTACTCCCTTGAGACGCAATATACTATTTTCCGTTCGATGCTGAGACCCTCGGTCCGCGGGATTCGAGGGCTTAAGACTTCTTCAAACAAGTAGGCTGGTAGCTTCCTCGCACAACACATCCAGAATTGATATACAGCGGGGAAATGCTGCCAGCATCTATGGCACTATGCCGCGGGGGCACACCTTATTAAGGTAAGCTTGGGTTAGTTTATTATTTTTAGTTATTGCGTTTGTCTTTTTTACTAACTTTTTATATGATAACAAACCTGAGGTATCAGGATCGAGCCAGTTAGATAACGTATTAAAGTAACGTATTTAATTATTGCACTCGACCTAAAGAAATCGTGACCAAACACCAAAAAAGTATATTACTTCCATTATTAATAGTGATTATAACAAATGAGGGAAAAATTGCAGTTATCACCACATGTCTATTACCTTTAGTAGCAACATATGATATTTATTTATTTATCGTATGGCAATTATTTCGAACCGTGAGATCTTTGAGAAGACAGTATGGTTGCCAGTTTATGTTGCACTTTTAGTACCGCCCAGGGGTCACGAATAGGGTAGCGGTGGACTGTACTTACTCCCTACAGACGTGATGCAACATCGACCCCCCTTGTCAAATGAGTGGGAACTTGACTCTTAGAAGTTCTCAAGCCGCCCGGAGGCCTCTAACTCGGCTTAACAACTGCTATCATAGACAGCAGCAGGAATCAACGGCTTAACGTGCCTTCTAAAGCACGGGAGCACTCAGATAATAACCACTCAAAGCAGTCAGCCATCCAAGAACTGACCTAGCCCGACGTTGCTTAACTTCTCATATCGCACGCGGTTAGCGGGCGCCGCTGGGCCATCAGCGCTCCAATATGTTAATTGTTAAGGGGTTCCTAGCCCCCAATGACCTTCGATCTGTAACTCTCCGTTTTCTTGTGTTTTTCATGGTTTATCGTACTAAGGATGACGAGGTATTCCGAAATTATATGCCATATTTACTTCAAAACTCACTGTCTCCGAGATATATGGCATCAAACTTTAGCAATTTTAGGCCAAAAAAAAACAGTTTTTTGGACGTATATTTTGTGATAATGAGTTTAAAATAAAAATTTCTCTTGCATTATTAGATACGTCAATAATGAACAGTTAATTGTATATTTAAGTGCATAAACAACATACTTGCATCAAAAATAGAGCATTTTTGGACCTTATTTCAACAAATCATAAAAAATGAGTAGTATTTTTTTTTCAAAATTGGCTCTCACAAATGTAGATAAGAGATTGAAGAACCGATAACCGTTTGTGCCATAAACATATCTATAGTTTTGACGGAGCAATATCAAGTGAAAACTCATCAAAAGTCGATAAATAGCGCTTGGAGCCCATTAATAAGTGGGGATAAGCCAAAATTACGGGAACTGCGAAATTTTTTATACCAGTTCGCGGTAAAAAAAATGTCTAAAGAATTTAGCAAAACGCTTACTGTTTTAGCGCTACCCAATGTTCCGGTTAGAAGGTTACGGGTTCGGATCCCGGCTCTAAGCGGCTACAAGAGATTTACGAACAATAAAACTACTGAGATAAACCGCTAGGAGAAAGATTTATTTTTTCCAATTGTAAGGCTTTTCGAGACATTTGTCCTATTTAGGGACCGTTAGCTTTTTTATTTTAGTAAAAATAAATGAAAGCTCATCGGTATACACTTAGATTTATTACATGTTCGGATCGAACGTTGAATTTGTAACAACATCGAATAAATAAACGTACCTAGTGTAAAGAGACACCTAGATACCGGTAAACAATTTGTGAAGGCTCAGTTTTATAAATATCCGTTAGATTCGGTTTTGGCTGTTAGTAACGTTTTCCTTTTCTACTCTGGAGTGGCAAATTTAATTTTTATATAATTTATTATAGCAGTTAACAACTTACTGAGCGAGTGTCGGCAATCTTCAAGGTATGTACGTACGTCTTATTACACACCGGTGACGAGCGAACCCCTGCCTGCCTTGCGTTGCCTGGCAGCTTCGCCATGTAAGGCGGGGTATTATCGAGTAAAGTAAACAACACGAATGCTGACAAAAGACTGTCTTTTATCAAAAAAAAACCTAATTTATAATGACAGTAAATACCAAGGTTAGCAAATATAATTATCTCCTTACACGTTAATTAAATTTGTAGTTTGTGTTTTTGTATCAATAGTTAATCATACCGAAATCGTGTCCGACACGCTCTTAACCGGGTTTTATGTTTCTCGAAATTTAAGGATGACATACCTACACCGAACTAGCGAAAGCCGAGTCCGAGCCGACATCATAAAATATGCGGTGGCAACACTTTTTACCCTATTATATATTCTAATAATATTATAAACGTGAAAGTTTGTGCCGATGTATGAATGGATGGATATACGTTCCTCTTAATCTCAAAAACGGCTGGGCGGATTTGGCTGAAATTTGGAATGGAGGTATCTTATACCCTGGATTAACACGTAGGCTTTTACCTTTTATCCGCGGGTAACACCGCAGGGCGCTGCTAGTATAATATAAAACACCTCTATGCTCTCGCCGGACTCAGCAAGGTCTACTGTCAGTCATCCTTTATTCTGTAACTAAAGCTCCGATAAATATGTTACTAAATTAGCCCATCGCGTGTCTGCCTCAATGTTTTTACTTGTCTTTCTTTTGGCAGATCGTTTTATAAAAGAAATATATTATAGGTACCAGCTTGTGCTCGCAACTTTATTTAGGTTCGTGAAATTATTATTATTAGACGTATAATTATCATCATAATCAGTTTAAGCCTTGTTCGACCAATTTGGTGAAGTTATGCCTCCTTCCACGTTTTCCACTTGGTTCTATCTTAAGGTGTCAGTGTCCAATTCTTGTCAGCTATTTTATGGATGGATGTCGTCTTTCCATCGCATTTGGGGTCGGACATTCAACTTTTAACACCGTTAAGGAGAAAAATGAAGACAGGCACAAATTAGTTGTTATGAATTTTAACAAACAGTCTATTAGCAGAGTTTCAAGTTCCTCACTTCAAATTTATTACCTAGAGTCTGGCAAATGAAAAATGAGAATGAAAAATGGCGGCAAATTCAAAAATTCAGAGTGTGGTATCCCTGACGTGTAACGCGAAAAGCAGTCTTGACGCTTGTAATATATTTAAAATTTTAAACGATTTTATTAATTTACCTATACATAATACAATAATAACTAATATTATAAACTATCTGTGCCCTGCGACTTCTTCAGCAAGACACAATATATGAACTTGATCGATTCATGAGTTAAAATGTACCCTAAGGCCCGGTTTTATAAAGATCCGTTAGACCTTATGTCGGTTTGTTATGTCAAAAAATGTACTGAGTTACTGAAATTTGATCTGATATTTGGTCTAACGGATCTTTATAAAACCCGGCCTAAATGTTGACCCGTGTTATAATCAATCACCATATCAAATTTCATGCCCAATAAAAATATTATTAACCTGATATATATAAATTAACCTGACACAAGTGCGCACGTAATTTTATTATAATCGTATTAGATAACGAGTAGTGACGAGTAAATTTATAGGATAAACGTAAAAGTATCAAAAATTATATTTCATAGAACAATGACAATTCAGGTTGTGTTGTCTTATAAAAAGTTCCGTATAAAACTCATTCTCATATTTTCATTTGCCAGACTGTACCTAAACGTTATCCAAACCCATATCAGCAGTTACCAACTTAAATCCTCTCTTTAATATCTTTAAGTAATTAATAACAACGTTGAAATTAGTTACCTAGGTATTTTTAATTTACCAATGACTCTAATGAAGAAATTATTGGTGCAGCTACAATTCTCCCAGTATTATAAAAATTACTTCACTCGCTTACAAATTTTCAACCCATTTTAGCTCTTTTGGGATATGAATTTTAAAATTTCTTGAAATCAATTTTGTTGTATGCAAAGACTAGTTTACCGAAATACCAATTTTCTTAGGTAATTCAAAAATATGTTTTTCTTCACCTTTTTTTCATTATCTCAGTAAAAAAATAACTTGATTTCTATACCCAGCGTTGAAAGATAAACGATTCTATACATTGACTAGCTTTATTATGCCAATTCATCCTCGCATACAAGTAAGTCGCACTCCCATACAAACTTTCGATATCAATTTCACCGCTTTAGGCTGAAGCCGACCAAAAAAACCAATTTAAAAATATTGAGGTTACACAACAAAATATGGCATATTCTTGGAACTGATTTTTTCTGGACGAATCCGGTCCTGTAGTAGTGTGTTCGCGATTAAATATTATCCTCATCCTTTAATGTACACATTTGGGGAAAAAAAACTTTGTTCCTACACATTTTACCGACGACCGGTTTAGCCTAGTGGGTAGTGCACCTGCCTGTGAAGCTGACGGTCCTGGGTTCGAATCCCGGTCAGGGCAAATATTTGTGTGATGAGCATGAATATTTGTTTCTGAGTCTTGGATGTTTTCTATGTATTTAAGTATTTATATCTATTAAATATAACGTCGTCTAGTACCCATAACAAAAGCCTTCTTGAGCTTACTGTCGGTCTTAACGAGGTCCTGACTTGAGGACTTGAGGACCCGCGACGGGTGCTCCTGGTTCCGATCGCGTCATTTTACCACTTTTTGCCGGCGTTGCCAGCTGCTTGGTTTTACTCGCGTGTTCATTTAACATAGGTGAATGACCAATGATAAAGACACATCGATAACTCAATAGAATAGTGAAAAATAGGGAAAAAAAGGAAAATCAAGCAGACGTCTTCATCAAGTGAGAATATAATGACAAAACAAAAATGTAAAACAAAATACAAAATAAATCAATAAAAAGGTAAGTAGATGAAACTGACAGAAGCATTCTAAAAAAAGGTTGCAACCGCAAGAGAATGTATTACTATAGTTAAACAAAAGTTACAATTTGAATAGGACGCATACCTAGTAATTTAAAACATTTTATAACTATAGACTACGCTTGACGGGTTTGAATTAAACATAAAGAGCAAATGTAAACAGTTGCCTGGTTGCTCCATACATGTAACCGGAGGATGAAAAAAAATTTCAATGCAAATACTTGGGTAGCCATTTAAAAATGATATGGAGGTTTCTATAAAACTTTTCCATTTCAGTCAACCGTTCATGAGATATTAGCTGTCAAAGTCATAATAAAGTGTTGCCACCTTCTCTAATTTACAAAATGTGAAATTTAAAATTCTGAAAAAAATGAGGTGATGTAGATTGGATAAATACTTTCAATAATTTTTGGTTTGAACAAGAAAGGTTTTACGGTTTTTGAGTATTCGCTGAAAAACTGTTTTGCCCAAACAAAAGGTCGTAAATGCTGTGACTTCCCAAGTACGATACGACCTTTTTAGATTCACTGTATTGGATAGTGGTTTTAAACGTGGACTAGTAGGTATCGGTACGGAATCCTTCATTGTGCGTGATGCGACACGCACTTGACCGGTTTTATTTTAAATTCTTACGGGTTTGCCTACCTACCCTCCAATTTATTGTGATAACTGTAATTTATCTATTATACTTAGGTACTCAATAATTATGTCATGAAAATTCTGTCGTGCTCTACCTACAGATAAGGTAATAAAACGATTTATCAATTATTTGTTGATAAAATATATGTAATGATAAACATTATCACCAAAGTTCATAAGTCAGTGGGAAGTTTAAAAACTCTTAGGGACAAAATTTTGTGACAGCCGACGGACAGACGCATGAGTGTCAGTCAAATCAAACGTAAATTTGGAGACGAAGCTTGGTTGCTCCGGTAGCTCAGTTGGCTAGAAGGATTGGCCACGTATGCCAGGATGTCGCAGGTTGTTGGTATTAAATCCCTTGAATTTAAAAATATATATTTTGCGTTAGCAGACGTTACTACTGAATACAAAATTAAATAAAACGTATTTTTTAACTGTGTTTTTATGTAATGTGTAAAGTATTATATATGTATCTGGTGGGAACAAATTACTCTTTAAAAAAGGACACAGATAACAAAATTCTAATATTTAAAAGATGTATGCCATAACACCAGTACCTACTCAAAGTGTCCAACCTGTCCAATATTTTGCATTTAGTCAGCAAATACCGAATACCCTGGTTTACTCTTGCAAAGTTCCGTGAAGTTCGACGGAGTTGGTAACTATCTCTGCGTAGTTTCATTTTACGCGTGACGTATTTTCCTAAGATAAGTTGAAACGGTTGTGACGCACATTTCGACTATCGAGGAAGGCAAGATTTCCGTTCCATTCAATCATAGAAAAACTAAAAGTTTGTTAACAAGTCCGAAAATATATTGTTTATATATCTACAGGTTGTACACGTACAGATACGTTACCAAATTCATTAACTTTAATAGTATGTTATGCAACTGGTGTATAAGAAGTGTATAAAAAGACACCACGAGCCTTTTTATACCAGTTATACACAGTTGCATACAATACTTTTTCTACGACTCATTTCAAATAAAAAGTAAGTATTTTTCAGACCTTTCATGCGCCATATTTTTCTTTAGTAATTGTGCAACTTACCTATGCAATTTCTTCAGTAATGCTGTATAACTTCTTCGTCGATTTGTAAAAGAATCAACGTACCTACACATTTTTTTATGAACACAAAAAAATCGTTTTATCACTACATAGTATAAAACAAAGTCGCTTTCCCTGCCCCTATGTCCCTAATCCCTATGTATGCTTAAATCTTTAAAACTACACAACGGATTTTAATAGATAGAGTGATTGAAGAGGAAGGTTTATACGTATAATAACATCCATTAAATAGTGCACCCGTGCAAAGCCGGGGCGGGTCGCTAATTAAGTAATATAATGAATTATCAGCTTGAATGTTTTCCTTTTCAATTAGGAATTTGGTGGGAAATCAAAAATATGACACTTTGTTTATGTTTTTTTTTTAATTTGCTAGACTTGGCATCCGACCTAAACTGAATTCAAATCCGGATCGAATCTTAAATATATCATTTTCAAAAATACATATATCCGAAATTAGATAAAACTTGATAATTAACACAAAAAAGATGTACAAAGAAGTAAATAATATATTATGCATTAATTAATAAAGTTGCATTAAGTTGGCAGCACTGATTTTGATCATAAAAGATCACTTGAATGCACCAAAGAATGACTACTAAACATAGCATTTGTGGCACCCAACTCTGCTTTAATATTTCATTAAAGTAGGGCAGGGAGTGTGTTTTTGGGCAATAGACTAGATAGACTTTTTACAGAATAAATAAAGTATGTATTTATATTAGATTTCATGATTGCATAAGTCGTCGAAAAAAAGTACAGGAGTAGAAAAAAACGTTTTAACTAGCCTCGATGCTACATTATTGCGCCATGTCGTATATTGTGATGAATTTCTAAAGTGCAGCGGGTTTACATCATTTACTTGAGTGCCATCTTAGTAAAATTGTGAAATCGGTTTTCCGTTATCCGGACATAGATAGCACTCTCGTAAATGATGTAAAACACGGAAGATATTTTCAATTAGTTTTATATTCCCGCAGTCTAGATTGCTTGCTGCACCTTATATTATTTATCAATTCGTTTTATTGCAAGGAAGGTACTATAATCTGTTTTTTATTACACTATAAAGTAGGTACTATGCTATACAAGTTGTATGCAAGAAACAAATGAACGTGACATACGTTTTACTATAGTTTGTATTTTAATAGTTAAGGATAGCAAGAAATTATTTATACATTATTATATTCCATTAAAACGACAGAAGTCCCTTATTTAAAATCGATAATCTTTGAATGAATTTAAGAAGTTCTGTTCAATTGTATTCTAGCTCAAACTCATAAGCATTGCACAGAACAAGCACTAGAATTGGTATGTGTGTAATCGCCTTTAGTCACAAAGTAGGACTAAATTTACAATGAGCACGGGATGGCATCAGATCTGGCTGGATTTACTACATACATATTTTATTATCAAAATATTACATAATAAAATAAAATAACCTAAGGTAAAAACAAACTAAAGTAAAAAATAGGCTCCAGCTCGGAACTCGGTGGTAGGGTATGAACCCTGCTCATTTGGTAAATTTCAGTCATATTTACGTGACGCAATATGTATACGGGTTTGACAGCAGCAATTTTTATTTCGGGCCTTTTAGGATTTCCTAATCCTGGTGTTCAAATAGGTAGGCTAAACTAACATACCGGTAATATATTTACGGAAGGTATTTCATACTTGTAACAGGGTAAAAACATTTTTTTAGGGCGCGGACCGCCTCTACTTCTCTGATTTTCAGTAGTCCAATTTCAATAGCCTCGCGTGGCACAAAACTTTTTTCCCGTGCCAACAGTTTCGCCTTATCGAAGCGTAAAAAATGAGACGCACCTGTATCGCATGCATGTTCTGCCACCGCGGAGTCGCTGCTGTCGGTTGGACGACGCCCTAATTTTAATAGAGACAAGGGCTGGGTTTTGCCGCCGGCGTGGAAGCCTGTTATTCCTGAACGTGTGGACATAGTTAGTTCAGTGTGCCTGCCGTCGGTCGACTTGGACAATTTGTTGAAGCAGTCAACTCTAACACAGGACTGCGCTGTAGGAATTGAAAAACTTATTGAGAAGATCAAGAGCATTCCTATGTCAAGTGAGATTGGGCTGAGAAGTTAGGTCTCATATTAAAGTTAATTGCTATAGAATGTTTAGAGTTGTTTAAGCTGTTTTATTCTCAATCGTTCTTACACATTTAGCGATAAGCGATTTCACCCAAACCCAAACCCGATTTTTTAAGAGATCACGGGCTGGAAATGGTGTCATAGATTACAATGTAATGAGTGATGTTATAAATAGTACTCGTAGATAGCTTTCTAAGCAATTTAGAACGCTCTTTAATTAAAAACTAGAACACAACAAGAAAACTTAGAATAGTTCTCAATCCATCGGAAGATTTGCCTGGGAACGTTTCCGTAGAAGGATGTCCTCTAATGATATCCCTACAAATCCACTCCAAGCTAGGGTTGAACTCGTATGTTAAAAGCAATCATTTTAGATTGAAAAATTGATATATAATAAACGGGTTACTCACGTCTTTAAAGTCTACTACTAAGTACCTATAGTTATTTTTCAATAAGTCTGAAACTCACGTATGCAATAATTTTAATCTAAAATATATTTTTTTACCGGTTTGATAGATTTTGAATAAGTTTTAACCATACGCTGCTAAATTTAATTTTTAACCTACCACTTCGGTTTCCGCCCGTATGTCTGTTAAGACCTTTTTTCTCAGGAACGCGTAGAGGTATCAAGTTCATTTATAATTTAATATCAAATAGGTACAGTCGCCATCAGATATACCGGAGCGAACGAGGTGCTCACAAATATCTGAACACGACTCTATTGACAAGGCGTTAAAGTGCATGTTCAGATATTTTTGAGCACCCTGAAGAGTACAGATATATTTGATGGCGACTGTACTTAGGACTGCAATATCTTGGAGCTGTGAAAAAAATCTAACTTCTAAGACGATGAAATCAAAATATACGACGGCTTATGGCGCATTTATTGCCTCATATTTTGACACCCGCAAGGGAATAAAATCCAATAAGGTTCTTCCTAGAATATAAAATTTGGCGAGATCCAAGGTGTCACATCAACTACAAGTAATGGAACAGGTCAGAAAACTTTGAATTTGTAACTGTACAATGTTTTTTTTTTTCTAACCAGACTCGCACAAATAATACTGTTTAATTTTATTATAACCTCTTAAAAAAAGTCTTACAAATTGATGAACGGATGCCGACGCGAAAAAGTGTGAAGTAATATATGACTAACCTGAACCTTGTTAAGCAAATTTCTATAAAAATATCATTGGATTTTAAACCTTATTGTTCGAGCAGTAAAATAGCTTTTTGAACGAATTCTTTCATGCAACTCGGCCAACTGAATCATCCTTAAACCGACTTTACAGACAACCATTTCTTAACAATCAGTTTCTTAACAATCACGCCACAGTTATCGAAATTTCTCTAACTAAGAGTTAGTTCATTATCAACACTAATTTCTCTTTTGCAAAAGCTGTTATTACCATTTTCGATTACAAGACTTACACAATATTTAAAAAAAAACAAGAATTTAATCTTGAGACCTTATACATCTCTAACTTTACTGATGTTGTAGTATTTGTAATAGATAACTTTGCAAGTTTATCTTCACTGTATGACATTAATTTTGTTATAATTGTAAATTCGAAATTATTATTCTTTCTTGAACTGTAAATTAATATTTTGACATGAAAAATGTATTATTATAGTAAGACTTTCTTAAATTGTAAATTAATATTTTGACATGTAAAAGTGCCGTTGTGGCCTATTTGCAGAATAAATGTTTGATTTTGATTTTGATTTTGAATAATTATTCATCACAACCCTAAGTCGAGACATTCAGAATCGCATCTCTCCTTCTCCCTCAGCCCTGAGCCGATGAGAAGGACAGGTACGCAACTCGGTATTTTCCTGCCGGCAATTGGTTTGGAAGCACTCTGCGATTATTTGATTCGAGTTTGTGCTCTACAACTTCACCATGCACCAACCTTGGTAATAATTCTAATTTATATCAATAGATGGCGTTAATTGGATTCACGAACTAGTATAAACTTGGTTAGGAAAATCTGAAACCACTCGTTAACTACAGAGTCAAACTCCTAGAGTTAATGTAACAAGTAACTATATACGTTTCGGTCCGTGTCCGCTAATGAAAGAGGCATGAATAAAACAATATACAATTCACATCATTATCCTCCTAACGTTTTTCCGGTTGCATCCTAAAGGAACCCGCTTTGACACCTAATAACAAGATTTCGAGTAAGCACTAGTTTTACAAAACGGACTACCATATGACCTGCTAACAGCAATTCATATTACAATCATATCAATACTTCAAAACCCCGTCTCAAAACCGACTAAACGATCACCCACACACTAACTTTACCACAAATAAATGAAATAATTTTTCACCTCGATACACTCGACACTAAAACATTTATTACCGTTCATACGAGTCAGGTCTGGCGTGCAGCCAGAATCAGTCCATTTTACCACCAATGGCCAATCATAAACTATTTTATACTCGAACCCGTGCTCGCAGCGCAGCTATGAAATTCACAACTATGCTGGTATTCACAAAATGCGCTGCGGTTAACCATGTAGTGTCCAAGAATTGACACAGGTTACAAACTGGAATTCAAGAAGAAATGACTGTCCAATCCAAGTCAAAAATCCAAATTTTTGAATAGCCATGAGACGTAGCGAAAAAGCAATGAATTTGAAATACTTATTGCCGAAGAGCCATTACATGGATTCTGGGTAAAGTTGTCTCCTGGAACTAGCGAAATATCTATCTAATACTATTATTATAAAGAGCGCGCGCCACGCTGAGCGCTCGTGGTCCAGCGGCGCCCGCGTGCCGCGTGCGGAATTCGAGGTTAAGCAACGTGGGCCGGGGTCAGTTCTTGGATGGGTGACCGCTTTGCGTGGTCACTAACTTTACTGAGCGCTCCCGTGCTTTGGAAGGCACGTTAAGTGTGCCGTTTGATCCCGGCTGCTGTTTATGGCAGCAGTCGTTAAGCTAAGCCGTTGGAGGCCTTCGGGCGGCTTGAGAACTTCTAATAGTGAAGTTACCCGCTCACTTGACAAAGGGGGGTCGAAGTTGCACCACGTCCGTAAGAAGAGTGCCCACCGCAACCCTACACATGAACCCTGGGTGGTGCCAAAAGTGCAACAAAACTGGCAGCCTTACAGCCTTCTAGAAGATCTCAAGGTTTGAAATAATTGCCACACGATAAAGGAATAAATAAATAATTATCAAGAGACTTTTGTTCCCAAAGTCAAAGTACTATAGTTTTTTGTGGTAACGTTGTATATTTGTTGGACACGGCGCGGATAGTCTGGAGGTTCCTATCTCTGCCGCCCTAACCACCGGCAGCTTTAGGTCCACCTCGCAGTATGTATTTTGTATATTTGTTTGTGTTTTACTCTTAATGTCCATATTTTAAAAAGCTATTATTATTAAATGTGGCACTGGAATTGAATTTCATGTGATCTACTTACCCCTTTACAGAATACAGGCATGAGTTTATGTTACGTATTATTATAACACTGTCTAAGTTGGGACATAAATATAGTAGAATAATATTTTTTAATAGCATAATACTTAGCAGTTTTGCCTCACTTCACCACATTCTCCCGGGTCCCAAAAACATCTCGACCCAGAGGTTCGTAGCAACTAAAAAAATGCGTAATCGGAGGTCAGAGTCATACTGGATTCTCATAGGCGCGTTATCAGTGAGTGGTATGAATACTCGGGCGATAGTCGCGGACATAGATCATATGTGACTTGACTATAGCGAGACCCGGCGAGTAGCAAGACATCCGTAGATATTTCACGAGAGCCAGACAGAGTTGGGGCAGTATCCTCGATATTTTAATGTAAACTCGTGATGAGATAGGCGCATGGGTTGTGGGTCCAATTCTGGTTAAGATGTTTATTGAAATTATATTAATATGTTGCCTTTGATCAAGCAATCGCTATTGTGCCGAGTGTGTGTGTGTGTGAGACAATTGTGAGCGTAATGAATGTCTTGCTAATCAAATTTCATTGAAATTATTCTTTATTAATAATGTAGTTTTAAAATTTAGTGTCTTTGTCTTGCGACTTCGGCATAATATGTATTACGCCTACATTCTGTTCGAAATCAATCTCCATTCCATCCCTTCATCAAGCTATTTGGGTATATGGTTCGAGGCACGTCAGCGTATGGATATCATAAATAGAAGTTAATTTTTTTGCACTCTGGTTCCGACATGCTACGCAAGCTCGGGCGTCACATTCAATTTTATTATCGCATTACTCCTGTCGACTCACACGTCGTGTCAGGGCCCCAATTTAAAAGTCGCTGGCCAAAACCATCGTCGCTTTTTTCGAAAGCACTTCGGTGCTTTGATCTTATTTTAGGGCTGATCCGAATTAGTATTGCGGTTGTGGTTCTTGAATACAAGCGTAATCGCGGCCCTTTTAACAGGTTCCTTTATATATCATTCCGCCTGCGGGGACATCCACCGTGCGATCGCGACAACACTGACACATATAGTCCCTACTCATCCCGTTGCCGCCGTACACCGGGTAGTGTCGGAGGTTTTCCCTTGGATTTTCTCCAGGCTACTCTCCCCGACCGAGCACTCCTATCGCTTTATTGGGCCCGGCCTATAAAGCCACAGTCAGGTTTAAAAATAAATATACATACATATATATATCCCACTCATACTTAGGTACGCTATAATTTAAAGCAACCTTGTGTAGACGATGGGAATCGTAAAGCGTCCTCCTGGATTTAGGTAATTCCCTGTATTGGTGTTGGAATCGTTATCCGTAATTTCAAGTTGTCTATTAACCATTTTGTCATGTATGCACGTACTTCTGATATATGGGAGTTACAAGCCATGATAAAGTTTGGCCGCACGGTGGAAACTATTATTTAGGCTATTTGTAACTAATATTGAGCGAGACCAAATTATCCTTGCAAATAAATCAGAATAGCGGCAGTTTTAGTTTTCAATAAATAAAAAATTTTTTTGACCTCAAAAATACTAAGCGCTCCACAAAAAATGTGTATTGGAAATATGTTCAGAATAAATATGTTTTGACACTCATTCGATCCATTAATTGTCACGTTTAGTATTTATATGATTTTTAAGTAAACTAGACATCAAATTAGGATTCATTTGAATATCAGATCTGAGATTTTATTTATGATCTAAATATCAGAATAACTTACGTAATAATACTTAATTGTAATAACCATACGTACGTTGTTTGTGAGTAAGTACGTGTCAGTATAGAAGTAAAAAATTTACAAAACGGTCAATTTAATAAAGTAAAATGCAACCGAGAAGTCTCAATTCTATTCCAATCCGAAGAAATCGCTTATTTCACTGAAAGCGCTTTGAAACTCGTCCACAAACAGAATTTAGATAGTTTATTCTAGTTGAGCCACCCTGAGTTGACTATTTAGTGGTAAGGTTAGGGGCTCAATAAGACACATTGAGGCTCGGTTTTAAAGATTCGAAAGACCAAATATCAGATAAAATTTTAGTAAGTCAGTACATTTTTTGGGATCCAATTTGACATCTATATTAACGAAAAGATCACGTTTAAAACAATAGAATCAAAGTAAAATATGATAGATTTATTTTCTACCATTTGAATATACCTACGGAGCAGCACAGACGTGGTCTTTGACAAAAGTTTAGAAAACTGCCCTCAAAGTTTGCCAGAGAACCATGGAAAGCACCATTTTGAGCGTCAAATTAACAGAATGCATTAAAAATACGATACTGCGTTCCAAATCCCAGATAGCTGACGTAGCTCTCACCGCCGCCAAACTTAAATGGGACTGGGCTGCGCACATCTGCCGCATGCCGGAACATTTGTGGGCTAAAATCACCACCCAGTGGGTCCCACAAAACCGGACACCGGCGTCGCGGCAGACCTCGTCGGAGATGGCGAGACGAATCTGATTTTTTTTGGGCAGTCGTATAAGAAGGGATGATGAGTGGAAGAAAAAGAGGTAGGTCTTTGCCCAGGGTCCATATTGGCTCACATAACATTACTTGTCATATTATTTTTCATAATAACGCTTTTTGATCATAGTAATCATTTGTCATAATTTTTTTGCCTACAAATTTGTTGTATATACATTTGTATTACCAACATCATTACTCATAATTATATTTAGGCAGATTTTTTAACAACATAATGTCATTTCCAACTATTCATCACAACTCATAATGATTTTTAAAATAAACTTAATAATTATAAACTTATATTATATAATTATCGGCTGTCAATGTATATCCCCGCAACTATTTTATTTTTCATGTACCTAGCTTATTAAGCTATTTCGGCCCGCCAAGGAGTCGACGGAGCCCCGCTTCGCGGGGCTCCTTTTTCCGCTCTGAGGAACAAAAGACACCTAACACTCCTCCTCGCTTCGCTCGTCGTCGTACCTATCCCGACTCTGGGACTGTATTTCTATTTTGATAGCAAGTTGAATGTGGTGTGGAAGATACCTGACAGTTTATAAATAAAACCAGGGAAAGTATAAAATAAATATTATATAAATTTTTATTAGGTACTAATTTGTCGTTGTTAAAAAATAAATATGATTATTTTATTATTTAAAATCGTTATATTTTAAAAATAAATGAAAATTAACATTAGTATTACAGATATTTATTATGATTGACATTATTAACATGAATGATTCAGTGTTACGATAGTTATGCGCAAAGACAAGTTATAAGTAATGATCATTATGATATAAAATTATATAACAAACATTTTCGGACTTCCAATAATTTATTCAGAATAAAAATAATTAAAATATAGAATAAAAACAAGATCCTACTAACTACCTAAACCTAACTTAAACTAAAGGCCTAAACTGAATGGGCATGGGTCGCCCAAGTCGCTGCCACTGGGCAGAGTTCCCATAAGGCTGGCCGCGTTGCCTCGCTGAATGGCAATGCCAATTCGCTGCGCGAGGAACGAGCCAGCCCTACGGTCACCTGAGGACCGGATAAGCAAATAACTTAATCTTTTGAAAAGTTTAATTGCATCCGGTCCCCACGGACCCAGAGTCTCCACAGCAAACGCCACAAATATGTAACTATCGCCAAGAGTTGCATATTTGCGGCGCTTTGCTGATTCAGCCACGGCGGCCGCTCCACCAGCCCTCAACGACGTCGTACCCAAGTGGGACGGCGCTAGGGTGTCCACGCATGTGGCATCCCAGACTAACGGCCGTCCCTGTTGCCAGGGCACGAGAGTCAACCCGTCGGGTCTCTTGCCGTCGTCACGTGTAAGGCCGCTTGGCTCTAAAGTGGCCGGTACACTGACGCTGACCAGAGCCCGACGGATGACGTCGTTGAGGCAGGAGTGGCGGGACATGCGGCCAGCGCTTTTTGGGCAGGCAAGGCCGTGGTGACCTGTCCTGTCTACTGTTGAGCCACAGTGGCAACGATGAGGTTCCACAATATTGGCCCCGAGTCGTAAACCAACAGCCAGCCGGAAACTGTTGGGGTCTAATAAGTTCCCATAATGGGCAGATGGGTAGGCGTGGAGCCAGTGACCTGATTCCCTTTCTGATATTGCCAGCATACGTGCCCTTTCTGCAACCGACGAGGAGGTTTCGATGAGGTGCTCGTGCACCCGCCGACAGATAGGCAGGTCCCAGAGTTTTTGAAGATCAGGGCGGACAGGTAGTTCTTTGCCTGGGCATGCCAACTTCCAAGCGTCCCTGGCCTCAGACAAGTACGCTATCTCACAATCACGAAGTGATGGGTTTAGGATTTTTCCTGTGAGAGGTAGCGTACTATGTATCGAGGACAGGAACGCCGGAAGGGCGACGCTCGCAATTTGCCTTATGCCAATACCACCGAATTTAACTGGGAGGGTTGCCAGGAGAAACATTCTGCTATCAATTTTGATATTAGTAATTTTTTCTAAATGTGTCCATAAAATATTGTCAATTTTTTCGCAAAAATTTTGAAGTTTCCAAAAGGGGCTGCAGCGCATGGCGTATGTGAATTTTGGGACAAAATGACAGTATCGGAGGATATATAAGGCCATGTGGGAATTTATTTGGAGAAGTCGGTCCGAAAACGAATTAAAGTGGTCAATATTTTTATTTATGAACTCTGGAATGGCCTCATTAAAAATCGGTGCCCCGAGGAGGTGAAGAGAGTCTTCGGTGTGAATTTTTATTCCTGGACATAGATCTTCGAATATTTTAATAGTCTCGATCCTGTAGTCGGCGTCTTGGTTAACAAAAAGTTCACACTTACTAAAATTTAGATTAAGGCCAATGCATTCGAATTTAGATCTAATAGCGACAAAATCGTCCTTTACCGTACTCGCATCTCCTCCCAGGGTGCCATCGTCCAGGTACCATGCGTTGAACTTAGATTTAAGTTCGGTGATGCACGGGTGTATAGCGAGACTGAAGATGGCCGGACCCAGGGGGTCGCCTTGCTGACAGCCGATAGATGAAAATATGGTGTTGCTTTTGTATTTGAGATGGGAGGGGGAAATGTAGCATTGCCAGATGTAAGGGTATATGTCAGGAATATTTTTTTGAACTTCACTCAGAAGGACATCCCGGTTGACCGAGTTAAAAGCGTTTTTAACGTCTAATTTTAGAAGCACGGTGTCATTAGTGTTTTTAAGAAAAGTACGGCAAGCGTGCACGGCTGCTTCGCAGCCGCCTTTGCTACCGAATCCAAGTTGAATTGGTTGGAATTTTGATTCTAAAACGGGGAAGATATGTTTACAGCAAATTTTGGAAGCCAAACGTCTAAAAGTCGAACCTATCGCGATGGGCCGCACACTGCCGTCTTTTTTCGAAAGGGCGCAAAGGTTTGCGCCATAGAGAGTCTTAATAATGTCTTCATTTACTTTGCCACTAAGCATCAGGTTAATGAGACGTGTGATGCTGGCCAGAAGATCACTATGGCAAATACCAGCCGTGGTTGTCAGCAGGTCCTTTATGTGCTGCGGAGTAATCCCGTCCAGGCCGCCAGCAGATCCGTTATTAAATGACATGATTGCGGCAAGGACGGCATCTTCCGATGCAAGCAGGCCTGGCCTGTCGGGTGGGTTAGGTAGGTTAGATATCGAGGGGGCCGGCGGGTGCTTGCTCTCGAGGGCTGCGAGAGTATCTGGAGAATCAGGTGCAGATGTGTCGCTGGAAAAGAGGATGCGTGACGCGCCGCGGATGTCACCATCATTTACTTTTGTTTCTACTATTTTAACAAGATTGTGGTGGGTTGACGATGGTTTGTCCGTGGGAGACGGCAAAATGGGCAGTGAACAGTTATGTTTAACTTTAGTGGTTAATGATTTGGAGGATGTGGAATGATCTACGTGAAGAATTTGATAAGCAAATGTTTCCAATAATCGAAGTAGCAATTTTATGTGAACTTTGGCGCACCCCTTTGCCCAGCAGTGGGACACATGATGCTCTTTGATAATAATAAAACTGCAAATATTAATAAGTAAAGGGGTGATTATGTAACGTTTTGACCGTGCTTATACTAGATCTAAAAGTACATTACGAGTGCTGAAGAGGCCACGAAATAGGAGATTAACGAGGGCATCTATATGAGGCCGACAATCCCTGATTGCGCCAAGGCTACTATAGTGCTTTTCTCAAAAAATGCAATGAAATTTGAAAATTCTAAGAAAATTCGAAATTAAATTCTAAGGATTTTGTAATAAAAACACGCGCTGCAGCAGCCAGCAGCCGGCGTCGTCTTTTGTTTCCGTGGCGCGAGGGCGAGCGCGCAGCCCGGCCCTTAGGTCAGCATTGTTGCATGAAATTCCATTATGGGCTCGACCGCATCCGAAATGTGATACTTCTCAACCTGTTACAGCGAACATAACGTCAATATTTCATTGCATGTTTGAGAAAATGACATTTTTCATATTTCAAATGCTAGTTAGATCTACGACGTAGCGTAAGTTTCATAATCAAGTAGCAAATAGGTTTAGGTTGACCTTTGGTAAAAAGTTTGTTGTTAGAATTTTTTGGTAAAAACTTGAAAACAGCCACGTTAAAAAAAATTGAGAACCGTATTTTCAATTGAAAATGTACAACCCCTTTTTTGTTCATCTGTTTTCTATAAAAGCAATTTGGCTCACCTTTTTACCACGTTGACAAAAGAAACTTGTCGATCGCCTGCAACTTACAACTTTTGCCTTTCAACGAAAACCGGACAAATATATAAGTTCAAAACGCTTTAGAACACTGCGAGACGTAGACGAGAGGTGTTCACAAAAATAGATATAGCACTATAATATTTATTTGAAAATAACATATTACACAGGATATAAAATATTTGGTAAGAATCGAAAACCATTTTTTAAATATTTGGTAATGGTACCTATATCTTTTTTTTGGACGGGGGGGAAATCCATCATAGATACCTCCACACCGTGGGGGCGGCGCGGTGATTATGTCAGACTTGCACCGATTAAAAACCCCCCGCTTGTCCTCCTCAACCCACGGCTCTGGGATCTCCTACGGAACGCGCCAGTGGCGCCCTAGACCCCACTTATGTGGGTCCCGGTATGTTTCTATGACGATCGTAGCCCCCAACTACGACCGTCTATGACTCCAGGACCTCCTTTTAGTCGCCTTCTGCGACAGGCAGAGGATACCGTAGCCGTATTCTATGCATATAGCTTGCTTCTGCTTCTAGAACGAATTATGCGGTATAGATGCGCCTTTTCACCTATGAGCATTTTCAGTCTTGACGTCCCCGCAACAAAAATCTAAATCAAACATTTATTCTGCAAATAGGCCACAACGGCATTTTTACATGTCAAAATATTAATTTACAATTTAAGAAAGTCTGACTATAATAATACATTTTTCATGTCAAATATTAATTTACAGTTTAAGAAAGAATAATAATTTTTAAATTACAAAAATACATATCGTATCTACAGTGAAAATGACCTTGCAAACTTATCTATTACAAATTTACAACATCAGTAAACTTAGAGATGTAAAAGGTCTCAGTCTGATTAAACAAAGAGTATAAATAAATTAAAATAATATCCTAGAGATGTACAATGGTCTCTGAGCGTCCAAATACAATTAATAGTTACTATTATAACGTCCTTAGAAAAGTACCTACATGATCTCAGAGTCAGAGCATCAAAATTATAACTAATTTAATATTATTAGAGATTTATATGGTCTCTAAGATTTACTGATAATAATAAAAACTAATCCATAACAGGATGATGTCTCACGTCAATTCCCTATAAAAAGACACTAGTATTAACGTATTTACTTATGTCCTTGCAAGCATGAACAAACCGGAAACGTAACATGGAAACGTCCCATAAAGAAGGATCGAAACCCTTTAGCCCGCACTCGTAACTTCCGATCCCGACTGTTGTTAGGTCTGTATTTTTTACACAACACACTATTTTGTGAATTCTCGTATATACAGGATGTAACAAAACTAGTGAAGATCCGTTTAAGGACATATTCGGTATCGTGTTCTGATTAGGAAAAAGTTGAAGAAAATTTTTTTTGACGCGAAAAAAAATTTTTTTTCTATGTGGCAGGTCGTCCACGTCAGCCAAATTTCCATACAAAGGCCAAAAATTTATTGCGTCAAAAAAAAATTTCTTCTACTTTTTCCTAATCAGAACACGATACCGAATATGCCCTTAAACGGATCTTCGCTAGTTTTGTTACACCCTGTATATGAATCTTGATTTTGCAGATTAGGTGTCTTAGGGAACGGTCGTTTATGCGTCCGTTTTTTACTAAGAATCTAAAAAAGGGTATAAAAAACCAAATTCGGTAAACCGCCTTCATCAATCCAACATGTACGGGTTGAAACTTGAAACATACAACCAAAATGTGCCCACATTCAACATTGCAAGGAAAGTTATGTGTACAAGAATCCCTCGCTATAGTTCTATTTTTAACAAATGTATAGTAAAAGGGTCTCCGGCTGGGCGTAGGCTCGCTATTGGGGCTGGACTGATAGTTTTAATTTTAAATGCTTGGGCATATGAAGCTCGCTATTGGCGCCCCAACCAGATGCAATAAAGGTATTTAGGAAACTTCTCTAGGCATTGCGTTGTATCAGTGATAAGGATTCAACAATATGAGGAAATGGTGATATTGTGGTTTTACAGATCACCCTTATAGGACTTAGGTACTATAGTGGTCGCAACGACGATACTATAGAGCGGTTTTGTTGTAAAGTAGTTTAGTTTACATCGCTTAACAGTGCTTAACAGTGTTTTCAAAACTCTTTTATAATCTGATCGATGTAGCTATCACGAAAATATTTGGTTTCATCAATCCAAATACACACATAGAAAAGAAAGGCTAAGAAGGGATCTGCTTACATAATAATATTAGTTTCGTGATCGTAAATTCGAGAGCAGATGATCGAGTAAACTAGTAAAAGTTTTACTATTGTTGGGCACATCCAGGATATTGATGTTGGATTGCTTTCTTGAATGTGTTTGTTTAGGTATGTAAGCTTTTAAAGTATTAAAAGCAAATCCTGAAAAGGTCCTGGGTACACCTGGGTGGGTGATTTATGTTAAGACTTTTAAAATTCTAGTGTTCAACAAGAAAATCGGACTATCATGAATATAGTGGACGCGGATGGCATACGGTGTATAATTAAAAGTTTATTTGATTGATTGAATTTTGAAGATGATGTTATGCAAAAATAAAGGATTCGGGTGATGTTATGCAAAAATGAAGGAACGGGTGTTAGTAGTACTACTGTCAGTCCAGCGCCAATAGCAAGCCTACGCTCAGAGACTTAAAATTATGAGTTTAGTGCCAATTAGCGAGCCTATATGTCTCAGGACTTAAAGCTATCAGTCCAGCGCCAATAGCAAGCCTACGCCCAGAGACCTAAAGCTATCAGTCCAGCGCCAATAGCGAGCCTATGTCCAGAGACCTTAAACTATCAGTTCGGCGCCAATTAGGGAGCCTATGTCCAGGGATTTAAAACTATCAGTTTAGCGCCAATTGAGAGCCTATGCCCAGGGACTTAAAACTGTCAGTCCAGCCCCAACCAGCAAAAACTAGTTGTATAAGGGTCCATAGAACGTTTCGTAAACTCCACATGGTGTCAGTAATTGGTTGTATAAGATGCCATAGAATGTTTACATACACCCAAAGTGGCGCATTTATATTTCCATTTAATGATATAATAGAACTAATATAGTAGTCACAGCAAGTGCAGCGAATTGGATGTGTAAAAGGCACCGTGACGCTCCTATAGTGCTTTTTTGTACTGTATCGGCCACCGTGACGCTACTATAGTGCTTTTTTGTACTGTAATGGCCACCGTGACGCTGAAGTGCGACAAGCCCAGTTGTCGCTAGTTCTGACAGTTTTAGTATGGAAAATGACATTTAGATTAACTCAAGTCAATTGATAGGTGTTCAATGCGCTTTGATTCTTCTATAATCGCAAACGTCCGTAGGCTACTACTACTATGTCTCGTAACTTTTTATGAGTTAGCGTTAGAAAACTCCAGCACAAGTAGTCGTCATCACAAGCTTGAATATAAATGTAACCGCTCAACCTTAGCGCTTCTCGGCCTAAAATTTCTAGCGAAGACACTTTACGCGACCTCGCAGTTTATGATATAGTTTTTTTTATCATCGCGCACTCTTTTTACGAGTTTCAAATTGCTGCGGAAACAGTGAAAAGACGTAAACGTTACATACATATATATACATTCACTCACACCCGTATCCCATATATTTTGTAATAATGTTACCCTTGGCAGCGTTGCCGGTTTTACAGTGTTTTTCGCCATAAAAAACTAACTCAAAATAAATTGTAAACCAACCTATGAAGGTGTAGGGTATATCATTGGATATTTTTTGTTGCTAATAAAAAACTAAATCATGTAAGGTAAACGTAGGTACCAGTGCCCGACACATTAGTGCCCATTGATCACCTCTGTCATCATGACATAATATTGAAAGTGCTATGTGCCATGTATTGGGTTACTGTTCCCGGTGGTCACGTTACTACTTTAAATACTACCGAATTATGGTTTTTTTTTTGAGAAACGGGAACTATATTTTCGTTTGTTGCAATATGATCCGACCCTGTTTATAGCCTGTATGACAAACCCATTACCTACTCACTATTTCCTTATGGCCGTGGTAATTAGAAATTTTTGCCTTGCTCGAACGAATGACTATCGGAATTTCAAACCTTAATCTTTTGGATATTTGAATTACCAATCTTTTCTCGAAAGAACCGTGTAAACATCTCGTGTAGTTTACAAGTAGCAGTAAATTCAATATAAAATTTACATTTTAATGCTTTGCATAATAATCAAACGTGCAGATTATAAATTAAATATTAAAGGATTAAAACATTTATTTTTCACATTTCACTGGCGCAAATAAGAGCGTTTCAAAACCTATCATTTGCGGTTACTCCACGCTGTAACGACGAATCAAAAACTGTCTATAAGGATCTGGCAAAGTGGCTTGTGGAGGCAACTGAGGACTAGAGGGCTTGCGCCTATCTTACTCAACGGTTTGTCATAGCAATCCAGTGGGGCAATGCCGCCAGCCTTCTGGGCACCTTGCCACACGGCACCGACCTGGGGCCAGTTTTTTATTAGTAAATATTTAGTTTTATATTAGTTCAGTTAAGTTAGTTATGTTTTTATAATGTAATGTATATTTTATTTAGTTTTTATTAAATAAACAGTTTTTCTAAAACTGTCCTTATTGATATCGAGAAAGGCCTCTTTGAGAAAAATGGTCAGACGTTATTGTACAAATATATAACGTCTGACCATTTAAACCTATAGGTTCTTATTTAATACTATAAAATATAGAAATATATCGAGTACAGTTTTAGCGGTATTTTTATCTGACGAACGTGGGTAACCATGGTTGTAGTTGTGACACATACGAACACATCTAGACAATGTGCATGCTGTATATCTCAACACACAACCATGTCTGATCCGCGTTCGTGAGATAAAAGTACTATATGAGAGTGAATATGTTTATGCGTACGTGCCAACAGTAAAGTGTTACCTCACTCAGGAAAATCTAATTTAATTTTCCCGACAAAAACGAAAACTCACAGTCGCTCCGTGGATTTAAAATTCAAATTGAAAACATTTGTAAGCGGTATGTGGACACAAAAAATATACGTCCAAAAAGTATATATATTGTGTCTTTTTTGTTTCGTATCTTTTACAAAATTTCTTTGTAAGTAATTTTCGTGAAAATACGAAATTATAAGCTTGTTTGTGGCGCAATTTTTAACGAACCATTGTGGAAACTCTCATATTGCTGCTCCGTGATTACAGACTTATGCCAGCAACAAGAAACAGCTTAAAATATCGCTCATGACAGAATCTGACATCTTTTCCAGCAGTACGGAGTATCCGAACGGGTTCGTAATCTCGCGTAATGGGGCAAGTTGGATCGTTAATGTCAAATAGCAGCGATTGTTATGTGGCCGCCCCGCGCTACCAGATGCTGAACATAAGAGTAAGCGGGTGTACTGCCCGGCTACAATAGGCATGATGACAAAAAAAATCATGCCATTCGAACCAGTTTATAGAGACGATCAAATGTTTGTATGGGACGAACTACAATTAGAGCAACATAAAAGACGAAAATGAGAGGCAAAGTACATCATAGCTAACATGCAGGCGTGGAGTCACGACTGCGTGAACTCGTACTACCGAAAAAGGGAAATTTGCGGTTTATGTCGTGAAATGTTGAGATTATGTACATAGTTGCCAATTTGGCAAGCGAGCGTGCTCCGTAGCTAGAGAAGTTTTGGCCCTTTGGCTCTACGAGGAACGGCTTCTGACCTCGTGTGGCTCGGTTCGTTTGTCAGACACTCGGGGCTCGAAATTGTCGACTTGGGCTTGTCCCTCGGGCCTTCGGTCCTCGGTCTCGTATAACAAGTGTGCTCCAAGGAGAAGCTACGGGCCTTAGGCCTTTCGCGGAATAGCTTCTGATTTCGTGTATTACGCATCTTATCTTCGGGCCTTCGGCCCTCAGGTTTACTTGTGGCAATTGAGGGTAGAAAGCGGCCGCTTGGCAGTTATTTATTTTTGTAGTTCCTTAGGAAAACCTCGGTAGGGAGCTCACTCCACAACCGGAGTGTTCGAAGATGAAATGTATAGGTATAATAATAATAATATGTAATGTACTGCTCTCTAAAAAGAGTTTAATACAAGGCAAAAGTAAAAATTTTGAAAATACCGCCGACGGATGTACTCAATTGAAAAATAATTAAATAATACATTTGAAAAACCCCCGACTCTATAGGAAATAATTACATAGAGGTATTTTTTTTTAAACGGTTAACTGCTTGTGAGTATACACAAGCCAATTCCCAATTGAATTAAAATAGTAATAATAATGAAATTCGAGATAACTTAAACGACGGTATAAAATAAACTGCATACACTCTTACTTCAATTCAGGGCAGGCAATGACAGCCCCGAGGGATTTTTCTGGGCTTGTAAATATACCTCGTAACGTATTTAATTATTTTTCAATTGACTACATCCGTCGGGAGTACTTTCAAAATTGTTTTTTTGCCTTTTATTATGATTTTAATTACTATTGTGATAATTCGATGGTTTTTTATCCATATAGCCACACTATATTATAAATTGTAACATGAGATCATCATTCCTATTATCTAAGGACTTACTGCGAACTGAAAACGAAATATCTGTCTCTTTGTCGAATTTGCGTATTCTAGCGAATCATAATCAAATATTCATTATCAAGTAATTATATGTACATCAATATTTAAGGCACCAAAATATTACGTTACTATATTAAACATATTTTCAGTAGATATTCAACAGGCTTTTTGCACTAAGGCTAAATTTCTACGAGAATTTAATTCACCTGCTGCATCTTGTGTCTTGAACCGCAACAACTAGCTCTTCCGTTTCGTGTGGTTTTGTCAGATTAAAATCCGAAGTTCAGGAGATAAACCTATCGGGGTGCCATTAATAGCAAAAAGTTCTTAGCTGAGTTAGACCGGACTGCGCGCCACTATTAGTTGATGATCTTCTAGTCGGACGAGGGGGAGGGGTAAGTATTTCATCGTTTGCCTCTCCACAGTTTTTTATTTGTCACTTTTTGTAGAAAAAAAATCCTATTTTTCTCAAAATGAGTTTTACACTCTTACTTTGTTTTTTTATGAACATTTTACAACAATAACTAGTGCTATGGATAGTCATAGAATTTTTATCATCTGTATGAAATTGTTATTGTTGTGAATAATAATGACAAGAATTTTTTTTGTCGTTACCTACAGAAAGAAAGAAAACATTTATTCACTGCACGAAAGACACAGAAATACACAATTAGGTATAATTATAGGATAATAAGGGTTCAGCTATCCTGAAACAAGAGTTTACTAGCCCTTATGAGTATTCACAACGGCAAAGCGATGTGTGATGACAAATTTACATTAAGATGATTAAATACTCTGTCTGTGATCCATTAAAGCAGGAAATATTCAAATTAATACAAAATATATTTTCAATTGGGCAGGTTCCAACAGACGTTCAAATCAGTAAGACAGTAGCATTACCAAAAAAAATTCTTTGGAATGTCACACATTAAGTGTAATTTCACAAGCTTCTAAAATTTTACTTAGTATAATTCAATATACACAATTTAGTCGAAAATCAACTCGGTCAAATCAGTATGGTTTCAGACAAGACAATCGGAACCATCATAGAAGTAGGAGATGAAAAGGGGAAGGCAAAGATTAAACAAATGGTAGGACAAGGGTGTCCACTATCATTACATATTTTTAACATCTTTATTGAACAAGCCATAATTCAGATAAAGGGGTAGTCAAAATTATTGAGAAGAAAATTAAATTCGTTCGATTTGCGGACGATATTGCAGCATTGGCAGATAAAAGTACGCAATTACAGGAACTAATTACTAAAATGCATGAAACATTTAATCAATTTGGGCTTAAAATAAACAATAGTAAGACAAAAACTTTCACAATATCGGAACATAGATAAAATATACCTGAATCACATTGCAAAGCTCTACAATAGAACCAGTCACCCAATTTAAATACTTAGGAAATATAATTACCAATGACTCCAGATGCACCGCAGATATTATACAGAGGATTGCTATGGTTAAAAGAGTCTTCAATAGTAGTTACTTTAAGCGAATATATCGAAGAAAGCTAAAAAACAAATAATTAAGGTATACACCTAGAGCATTGCGTTATATGGATGTGAAACGTGAAAGCTGACCCAGAGGGATAAAGAGAGACTGAAAGCATTTGAAACGTGGTGCAGAAGGAGAATGGAAGGGAATAGTCGGACGGAACGGAAAATAAATGAGAGGTTTTAAGCATCGTGAACGTAAGACGAGAACTATGCTAAAATCAATACAGAAAAGGAGAGGAAGGAAGATTGGACACCTGATGCGGCACGACAGCTTTTTGTAAACATTTTGGAAGGCAGAATTGAAGCAAAAAGGGCTAGAGTAGAGGTAGACCCAGATTCACATACTTCAAGCAAGTGAAGGAAAATATCGGTGCCGTATCGTATCAGGAGGTTAAAAGACTGGCAGAGAACCGGGAAGACTGGCGATTACTCCACCGACATGAGCGTAGCTCTCAAGTTTAATGGTGTTGATGTTTTCTTAGGAAATTGACGCGACCCTTCTCCCTCCTGAAGAAGGCCATATTCATTCGGTTTGACCTTGACCATAACAATCGTCTTCTACCGGAATAAAAACAACAATAACATGTGGATGACGTTTAATATCACGCGAACGGATTCCTGAATCAAAATAATGAAATTGAAAACCCACAATATTTTTCACTGAGCTATCCAACCCCGCGCAATGGGGTTTGCAAAAATACCCTAAAAAATAGTTTTTCACGCTTTCATTTATTTACGAATCAATTTAGGTATATTTACAGATAAACCAAACATGCAAGTTACAGGTAACTAAGTTATAGAGGTTACATCATTTCAATCCCTCCGACAAAAAGGTAGAATTTTGTCGGAGGGATTGATATGTATAATACATACACATGCCAATTTAAAGCTTTCTTGTACTAACCTCGTAAGGACCTAGCTATTTTTAGGATAATTGGAATAACAACCTAATGTCCTAAAAATAAGTCATAAAAACCCTAATTTGAAATCATGTCCATCGAGCTCGATCAAATCTGTCCAAAATCGGAGTTCGTTTCATTGCGGAAATTAATAGCACTGGTTGGAAAGAAATATTAATGTGTAGATATAACAATCACTAAATACATTAGTACCTATAGGAATTTTAAAACGAAAACTCCCGTGTTTGAACACACAATACCGTATTAGAATATAATGCAGCAGGTCACTCACGCTGAGTACCTAATCCTGCCGTAAATGCCCATGATTAAGAATTGCGAATCGTTTCGAAACATAAATTATTGATCAATATTCGACTTCGTGACTTTTAGACGTGTGTACCCATTTAGTAAATAGAAAATTCATTGAAAATAAAATCGATAAACACCGAATTCTACATACTATTTTTTGCTTCTTTCTTAACCAGTGTTCTTCTTTCATATAAAAGCAAACTGCAATACTTTCTTATCGCGAGCAGCAATTTTTATCCAAGAACTTCAGGTAAAACTAACCTTTATCACGTTAAAATAGTCTCTAAAGAGTACATAACTGTATAACTGTAATCCGGAAATTGCTTCACGCGAACAAGGAACGGAAGATGTCTAGTCTCTGGAATTACTGTGCTCAAAGTGTCACAGGAACTATAATAATATTCTCTCCATGCTCTGCGAAGACAGGTGTGGTTTCGTGTATGTTCATGAAAACGATCATGTTGCGAGCCTTTAGAATACTAACAATGAGGTGGGTGGTTTTACTGCAAAAAATGCACGATCGTTTCAAACGTGCTGCTTGGAGGAAATGTTTTTGAACATTTTTTTCACGACACTGCTCAGAAATATGGTCATAGATGAACTTAATCCAGTACACAAAACAGCTATGTGTTTATATATGAACATTTGATACCTATACCCTGTACGTTTATAAGCCTCGCAAACACGACAACAATGTAGCACGGTACGGTGACAGGCCGTATACGCTTATAGGGATTTCATAGTGGGATACGAATTTTTCGATATTATTTCAGAATAATATTATTGGCATGCTTAAACGACAATAGGGTATTTTTGTGTATGAAAAATAAACGATAAAATTGTAAGAATAAGATAAATTTTACGAAAGAAAAATAATCGATTCGAATCGACAGACATAAGAAAAAACAATAATAATGTAGCAACAATCTAACTTAAAATAATTGTAAAATATTTGAATTAACAGAAATACAAATATACCTACCCCCACGGGCAGATGCAATAATACCTACTTCATAACTCACACGAGTGACGAATATGACAATGAATCGGTCGAACTGCGATTTTTTCAATCACTACGTGTTGTATGACGTCGCAACAATGGCGGCCCGCGTTTTCGAGTGGATATTGAAACTGCAAATTTCAATCTTATTGCTTTAGTATTCATCAATTCCATAAAATTGAAATAAAAATTCCACGCGGTAATCGAAACGTACGGATTAATTTAGACTACTTTAAAAATACGTGTAATACCCTATTGGACCAATTAAAATTAATCGTCTGTTGCATGTGAACTTAAACTAACCAATGAAAATGCGTCATTTACGAGGAATATTTTTTTCTTAAACGCATAATACACACAAACCTTAATTTTTTAAATTATGAAAAACGCCGCAGCATTAACTTTTCAAGCCTGCCGTGCACTGCACTGTACTGGCTGAGCAGCCAAGCTGCCTCAAGCGCGGGCTCCCATACCTCCTCAATATGTTCGACCTGATGCCGTAGCCAGGCTGACTAGTGAGCGGAGACCTTAATGCACCTTCTGTTTTTTTAAATATGTGTTCTTGGTACTGGCCACTAACAACGAGTTAGTATAGTCCTAAATGCCATCTCGGCAAACGCGTTTAACGAGCAAATTCAAACATGCTGGAAAGAGCTGTCCAATTGGTACACGGCAAATGGATTACGGATGAACTGCAGTAAGTGCTTCTACATGATTTTCCGTCGTAGTAGTAATAGCCCTGATTTTGAGTGTGACGTACCAATCTCTAAATCGAACTGTGTATGTTTTCTGGGCATAAATTTAGACCCTTATCTAAGGTGCAATATGCAAATTGATAAAGTTAACAGGAGACTCGCCAGTGCGTGCTTTGCATTAAAAATTTTGTCAAATTGTTCGGATAAGGGTATATTAAAAAATGTATACTTCTCTTATTTCGAGAGTATTATCCGTTACTGTATAGAAGTTTGGAGAAACGGAGTCAATATAAATTCTGTACTGCTAAAACAAAAAAATCTCTTAGGATCATAGAAGGTTGCTCTAAAATACCTATCACACATAGACATATGTTTATTGAAAATAAAATTTTAACCGTAGTTTCATTAGATAGGAATTTACATTGTACAACGGGCAAAGCCAGAACTATAATTTAAGGAATAATAACAAATTAATATTGACCGCCTCCAGTTATGCACATTTTAACAATAGTTTAGGAAATAATGCAGTATATATAATATGTTGACCAAAGATTTAAAGGATTGTGACGATATAAATTTATTTGACAAGAAAGTGAAAGATTATTTTTTTAAAAGACCATACTATATTCCATTGACGTATATTATGCCAATTGTTTAAATTAACCTGACATTTATTTTTAACTAAATTGATGTATTGTTGTTATCATTTTTTTGTAATTTCTATTGTAATTCTCTGTGCACATTATGAACTGATATTAATTGTATTTTAATTCAAAATTAATCTATTATTATAAATTATTTATGATTGATTTAAAATGTATTTGCATGCATTTAATTGTGTTTAAAGCAAATAAATATTTATGATTATGATTTATGATTAATCACATGTTTTGAAATGAAACGAACAATTTACAATTCAAACATTGATATGTTATATTATTTAATATATAAATGTAGTGTCCTCTTCAATAAAACTGTCTTCCAGTCATTTGTCTAACACTGGGTAAACATTCATTCCTACATAAATACGATTTCATCATCTATTTTGCATAAGTTAACGGTTATACTTACAAAAAATAAATAATGAGAGCTACTGGACTCAAGTAACACGGTTTATTAAGTTAAGTTTAAGGCACCCACTACACTACTAAAAATATTATTTGCATCGAAAACTATAAGATTATGCGTTAGCACTTTTCTTCACCGACCCACACCGTCGCGTGCTGTGCACCGATCGTCAACAATTGACGATGAGAATATTTTGCCAACGCTCCATGCACGGCACGCGACTTTGCCAAGCCGGTGCGTGCAGGCGGCGAAACGGTGAGCACCAACTAGGTTCCTAAATAATGTTTAGTATTTTCCTTCTCTTCTTTTCAAAACTGCGTGAACCTAGTAACGTCGTGTGGTCTGAAATATTGTTTTCCTGTTCTTCCTTGTCCAAAATAATATCTAGGTATCATTGCCAATTCTCTCGTGGACAATTTCCTGATACTTAGCCAACGTCTAGGTATATAAACATGTTTATCTTAACAAAACTATTCAATCGCTCTTTCTGACCCATCTAAGTAACGCAAAAACACATGTGACACATGCGGATATGACACTCGCCAATTTGCCAAAGTGATGTAAGACATTTCGGTGTAAAATTAATAGTAGTTTATGCAATCGTTATATAATGTATGCTTTTTTAGTCGAGAACTGCGTTTAGACCACGAGGCTCGCCGAGTGGTCTAATTAAGGTTCGAGACTTAAAAAGCGAATTATATTACTATTACATACACTACTTTTTCTACGAGTCAACGGAAATTAATTAAACAAACCGAAACTATCAAACAAACTAGTCCTGCGGCAATGAATATTAGGCACATGGGTCGGGCGCTCGTTGGTCTTTTGTTCTATGTCCGCGGCGTCACGTGATTTGTCAATTTCATAAGAGTACTGTAATGGTGACACGTGATTGGCCAATTTCATAAGAGTACAGTAAAAGGCGACACGTGATTGGTCTATTTCATAAGAATTCACTTGAAGGGAACCAATAGAGAAATGTATGTGATTTTAGTTTTGTCTACTATATCGTAATTCAAACATTGAAGTCGATGAGTAGAAAAATAAGTTTTCGTTTTGTAGTATATGATGATATTATAACCTGGCCGAAGATCCATTAAACTTATTAGTGAAGGTTGTACTAAAATATATTCTCTAGTTTTCGCGTAATGCCTAGACAAATAAACAGACAGACAAACAAACATAAATTCTAAAAACTGTTGAAATGTGTTCTGTTATCGATTCTAAGACCCTAAATATACTAATATCTTCTGATGTTTTGCTAATATCTTCACTATACTGATTTTCGAACTTCTACAGCTTTATTACATGTATAGATAGATAGATAGATAGTAGAAGATAGATAGATAGAAGATAGATATAGATAGATTAGTCGGTACCTTGTTCTTCTAGTGCTTCCTATAGTTTGTCCTATTCTCTATATTTTTCTTTGAGTTGTTGTAGAGTAAATATGTGGTATATTATCCAGTAAGTTTTGTCTAAATCCTGCTTGCCCTACCGGTTGTCGAGGGTTTTTCTAATTCTATTTAGAATAATTGTTGTAAACAGCTTGTATGTCGATTTCAATAGGCTTATATAATGATAATTATTAATATAAAAGTGTATAGATGTCTTCCATTCACTGGGTATTTTTTCCTGAATTATTATTTCGTTAAAACTTTACTTGAAGTGGGGTATCAGTGGCTCGCGTATCGCATTCAAGATGTCATTCGTTATGCTGTCTTCACCGGGGTTCATTGTTTTAAGTGTGTTGATTGCATTGTGAAATTCACTTTCCAATAATGACGCTATATTATTTGGCGGTGAATCGGTGATTGATTCTCTGTTGGAAAAAAAGAGATATAAGAAACAATATAATTGACAAAACAAGTAAACTAAAGCCACCTTAATCTATGGGTTTTAACCTATAATTACAAATATCCCCTTAGTCACTAGAATTTGGAAGGGTGCCGATAAGGCTAACTGCGTTCGCCGAATGGTAATGCCGCGAGGAACGAGCCAGCCCTACCAACGGTCACCAGATGACCGAATAATCCGGCCTCCATCTTGTCTTTCAGATAATATTACAATACAATACAAATATTCTTTGTCGCTCACCAAAATTAAATTATACATTAACAATGGTAGACAATATGCGTTCTTATCGGTAACAAGCGATCTCTTCCAGACAATCTCAATCATACTTAACAAGCTAGCCAGATACTTCGCCATCTTGATGCCAGCGTCCCATACCCCGCCAAACTTCGGGAGGTTTTAAAATTGTTTTCTAAACGGCAGCAGAATTTGCATGTAGAGCGGATGGCACACCGTGCGTAAAATCTTATCATGAAAGTTGGTTTGATAAGAAAAGTTGCGACTCTTTTAACCAATGGCAGGATCTTTCCACACACCAGCAATGTTGTTTGCGTCTACTTTTATTGACTATGTTCTTTCATGATTTGTGTTTATATTTTGTATCACGTGAAAGAATGATCAGCCAACATACTTATTATACTCTTTGGATCAGCCGTTGTTTGGTTTTGGTTTGGCACTTTTACTTACAGGCGTGAACGCGCGCAGCGCTGCAGGCGATGTATGGCGTGTCTGTCGCACGTGTGTAAATGCGGTTCACGTCACGCAATTAAAAAACACTGCTACTCCTATAAGCAATCGCACGCGTTTGCGCGATTCTCAAGAAACATGCCGCCAATTGCTCCTTTAGTCCAACATGATTATGATTTGTTACCTAGGTAAATTGTAATAGCAAATAAACGTATTAGTGCTCGACACTGACCAAATAGTTGACACTTTCAATCTTACGTCATAATTCATAATAACAGAGAAGAAAAATAAGTGTCAACTATTCGATTTAAAGGTGTCGCACATTACCTTATTTAGGGACGTTTTCCTTATAATCCTTATATTACTGACATTGAAAGCATATTGCCATTTTTTTCTCCACACAATATCCCTCCGTAAAGCATCATTGAAAAATACATTAGGTACTATTTAAAAAGCTTCATGTTCATATCAGAACATTTAAATTTATATAACCTAAAACTTTCCTCACTAATGAAGCTTTGGTGAAAACTCACGATTTAATGAGACTTAAAAAACCAGACAAGTGCAAGTCGGACTCGCTGAGGGTTCAGTAAAAAATTGTAAATACATATTATAAATAGTTCAGAAATCGAGTCCCACAGTTTTTCCGAGATTTTGCAGAAATTCAGTTCCCAATATTTTTTATTCATGTTTTCCTCTGTACTTGTAGTATAAGTATTTATTATTTTATTACTTGCCAAATTTCATAGTTCTAGATCAACGGAAAGTATACCCTATATACATTTTGATTCCCTTGAAAGTGTCGGAATATATACTTTTTGCGGCATAAATGACCGTATCTTTTTTACGTTAACTTAGAGTTTGATTTTTTCACACCTTCAGGGGACTGTAGACCTGAGTATATTGGCTTTAAATTCAACTCGATACCTTCACGCGTTCCCGAGATATCTGGCGCTATTGAGTGCCAGACAGGCAGGCAAACGGACAACAAAGTGATCCTATAAGGATTCTGTTTTTTTCCTTTTGAGGTACGGAACTCTAAAAAAGAGTAAACTCCCATCCACTTCCTGTTTAACTGCGCCAAACAAACTTTCCCGCACAAGTTAGGGTACGAGTGAAAAGCTAATGTAGCGAGCTTTCAACAAATTCATCATTAGCAAATTAATGTGCAACAAGTAACTTCTAACTAAATCTTTCTGACAAAATAAATTGTTAATTATGTTCCATTAAATGAAACCAACGTACAATATTAGTATTTATTTAGTGATATGTATCTGTTTATAAGAAAAAGATATGAAGAAGAAATTAGAGAAATGGCTGGACCAATGTGGAGAAGGAAAGCAGTGACAGAATACTATGGAAAATTCTAGGGAAGGCCTATGCCAAGGGGCAGACTGACACTAATGGAACACAAAATAATTATCAATATTTTTATTGTAACTAGGGAGAATCAGTAATAAATGCTTTATTATTGAATATTTATCTGTTTATAATCAATAGGTAGAGTAAGTGAGTCTACCTAGGTTATGTACATCTACCTATAGATTTCCAATGTATATAAATACAAGATAAATTTTCAATATCTTCAATGTACATTATATATTTTGGCCTTACACAATGAGTATATAATATAGATTTTCAACTCACCAGCTCAGTAATATAGTATTTATCTTTCAAAATCATACACAGTACAACTCCCATGCGTGTTGCTTTAACTATTTAATTCTCGGTGGTGAATTGAAAAATTGTGTGTTTCGCTCGGCAGCAAAGTTATTTAGCGTCTTGTGCTTTCAGGATTGTACTTTTGAACCACTCGCTTATCTCGTGGTTCAATCTAACAATCCTTCGCTAGCTCAGTTTTCACTACAGGATCTCATCGCCAAACAACATGTTTGCAGCCTTGTATAATGAATAAACCACACTCAAGAACAAAAATAATGGGTACACTTTCTATGGAAATTCAATACATAGTGTACCCATTATTTTTGCTCTTGAGTGTATTATTGCATATTATAGACATCATCACTGTTTAAAAAGTAATTATACTTTAATGAACTGTCTGATCGACAGTTGTTTGTCATGTGATCTACGGAAATATTTGTTATTTTAAACTAAACCGCACCCATTATTTGGCGCAAGCTCGAGCCTCAATTTTTCACTATTTTTGACCATGTTATAAAGATATTGCGTTCAAAATCATGTAGGTGACTAGCTAACTTGCTATTGCGTTACTTTTGGAATGCGTGCTAGGGTGTGAAAACTGTATTTTTGTTATGAGGAAGGAGAAAATGGCAAATGACAATCATATATATCATAATTGCACGTTCGAAAAGCTATGCACTTGGTGGTCGATGACTGCTCAGTAATGTCATAATAAAATTAATGTTAAAAGAAGTAACAACGGTAAAGAAAGCATGAGTCTCGGGGCCCAGTTACAACCATCTTCGAAGCAGGCTTCGCTACTGCAGACTTCGTGGTCGGGGGCCGAGCAGTCTTTAGAGATATCGCCGAACGCACACCCGCGGTTCACGATGTTTATCCCATACACTGGAATAAAAAAAATATATATATTGGCGGATAACCTTACACAACCTAGCTTCCATAGTAAGCTCAATATGGCTTGTATTATGTGTGCTAATCAGCATCATTAGACCTCATATACGTCTTGACAGAGGATTTAGACAGCATCTCCTCTAGCGTTGCCAATCCAGTATCGACATTTGCGTCCACATCTCTGACACCTAAACTGAGGATCTGTAACATCGTTATTTTAGTTAGATTTTTGTTCGAATATTATGACTTTGATTGTACGAGTGTACAGTCCTACAGTCTACAAGCAGAGATGTGGACAAGAACGAAATGTTGACGAACGGAATGATGGAAAGTGGGAATGTGGACGAAGTGGGAAGTGGGACTGGCATATGGACAAAGTATTATCACTGGTGATGGGTGTGGTACGCTTGCATAGCGGCCTTCCTCATCTGCGTGAACAGGCTGCTGAATTCTTCACGCTTCCTCTTGGCGCCGGTGTGCGTTCCCAGGCGGCGCTTCAAGAACTTCAGTACACGCTTGTTCTTTGACACCTTCAACAAGTAGAATTTGGGAGTGGCATATGGACGCTGTGGAAAGAGGGTTGATTACGTAACTTAATCAATCGTGAGTAAGGTTGATCTAAATGTCACGATCTAAACTGAAAACGGCAGTTGAACCTACCTAACGTAAGTTTGACACGTACATTATCAACTAGCTGGATTTTATAGGGTACTTTGTGGACTACATACAAGTCCTGCAAAGAGAATTCAAATTCAAAGACCCTCAAAGACCCTCGCTCGATGTAGTGCCCGGAAGCGAGTTGGATTGGAAACTCCGCGAGGTAGCGATATTTTGAACGTAAAACATTTTCATTTCCTGATTTGTTTCAAAGTAAAACATTTTCATTTGCTCTTTTAAGTTAATTAGTATTAAGAATTTTGTGCCGAGCAACCAAAACTGATGTTTTTTTTGATACGATTGTAGACTGGCAGTTTAGTGAAAACTATTTTAAAGTATGTTTGATTTTGTTAAACAGTGTGTACCTACGGGTTTTTTCAACTCCATCATTTTACCGCTACAAGAACCATACATGTACTTAAGTACTTCTTGATTTCCTTATAACAGATCCGTTATTATCATTCAATATCCTTCAATATCCTTGGATTTAACATTATAGTCTCCATCACATACATCGGAGCGAACATGGTGCCCACAAACATCTGAAAACGACTCTATTTTCAAGACGTTAGACTGTACGTTGAGATATGTTTCAACACCCTGAAGTGTACAGAAGTATTTGATAGCGACTGTACATACGAGCCCCAATGCAAAATAGCTCGTCTAGTCGCAATTCTGCATGCGTATTTTTTTTCAAAAACTAGTATTTCTACCCGAATCGACTTTGATGATTAATGGAATACACTAGACGCAATGTCACTAAAGCTAGCTTAGTTTTGAGTTGTACAAAGTGTACATCTCGTTATTTATTTTAAAATAATTTAATTATAAATATTACATCTCACACGCAAATAATTACGTCTGCTTCATATTTAAGGCAAAATAGGTCGTCTATTTAAAATAAAACCTGTTTACCAGGGTTCGTAATATAAAATATTATTTTCAAATTGAATACGGAATATTCTCTGTCATGTAAAATGACAAACCACTATATAAAAGGGCAAATTCAGCCTAATTTTTTATTACTCCAAATCGTTTTTCTATCGAGATGGCACGAGGTAAGCCAGTGACTGAAGAAGTGCGGAAAATTATAATCTCCAGTAACAATAAAGGCAAATCTACGTACCAAATTGCCAAGGACCTTTCTATGCCAAGGTCTACAATCCAAACTATCATCGAGCATCATCGAAAACACGACAAAATTTCTTGTTTAAAGAAATCCGGCCGCCCACGAATTACTACTAAAGCAGAAAACAGGATTCTGAGGAAGATCATCAAGAAAAATCGTCGTGCAAGAGCTGGAGAACTTACGGTACTATGGCGTGACGCTTATAAAAAAAACATTTCAGTGGATACTTGCAAGAGAGTGATGAAGAGGATGGGCTACGGTTTTTACACTGCTAAAGAGAAACCGTTACTTACACAACGGCAGAAAACTAACAGGTTGAAATTCGCCAAAAAGTACAGAAATTGGACCGTCGATCAGTGGCGTAAAATTATATGGAGTGACGAATCTAAATTTGAAGTCACAGTAGGCGATGAACGAAGTAAAGTCATTCGCGAAAAAGGAGAGGCATTTCAAAAAGATTGTCTTAAGCGTAAGGTAAAGTTTCCAGCTTCCTTAATGATTTGGGGCTGCATGTCGGCACAGGGTGTCGGCTGTCTGCAATTTATAGATGGAACCGTCAATGCCGAAAAATACAAAAGCATCTTACAAGAGAGTTTGCTGCCGTCTATACGTAAGTTAAAGTATAAAAATGCGTATACTTTTCAACAAGATGGTGCCTCATGCCATACCGCTAAAGCAACGATGGCGTGGCTGAAAAAGAAAAAAATACCTACCATGTCGTGGCCATCCAGCAGCCCGGACTTGTCTCCCATAGAAACGTTGTGGTGGAAAATGAAGAAGAAGTTGCGAAAGGACCCGTCCAGATCAAAAGCTGATCTTAAAGAGAAACTTACCTGTGTTTGGAATGAAACAACCCCGGAAGAGTGTCGACAGCTGGTAGATACAATGCCGCTCAGAATTAAAGCCGTTTTAGATGCAAAAGGAGACGCCACCAAGTGGTAGACGTTCTAATCTGCGTCGGTAACACTAAAGACGAACTTTTTTGCATTTTAGTACAATTGGTGAAACAATGTTTTTTTTATTACCAAGGAAAGTTCGTTTTTTTTTTCATTGAATAAATAAAATACGATTTATAACTTATACTGTTTTTATATTGCTAATTCTTCCAAACACCTTCGTCCCCCAGAATTTTTAGGTTAACGTTAGTTTAGTACATTTTTTTCCTACCAGACGTACTCATTTGCATTGGGGCTCGTAATATTTCTAAATACCTCTCTGAGAGCAGACTTACTTGTACGAATGATTTTTCTGCAATATTCCTTCGCATCGGGCCCGAATATACGGTCCATAAGTTCTTGATCCCCCAAACTACCATTACGGATATCGAAACCGACAAAGTCACAATCTAACAGAAAATACTTGGTTCCTGTCGAAAAGTCCTCTGGTTTGAACGGGTCGTCGCACCCTGGCTCAAGGATGCTGGAACACGACCAGCATTTGAGGGGCTGACCTGGTGGAAAATACGACGAATTAGGAGAGACTAATTAAATTGTATAAACTGCCAATGGCCATGACATAACAATTAGTCTGCTGGCTTCTATTTCACCAAAGCTGACAGGCGCGACAATTGTCAAAAAAGATTACAATTATAGTTGGTGAAACAGTTTTCACGTGAAAATTGTCGATTTGTCAGCCTACATACATATGTCAAATACATACATAATTATGTCAACTTGGTGAAATAGGAGCCTTTAATCTTAGAAAAAATATAATCGATTTATCCGCAGTTTCACTGAGAATTCTAAGGTAGTTTATTAATGAAACTAGACGTAATTGAGTCTGTCAGTAGGTTTAACTATTTGATGCAAATTGTCGATGATTGGCAGTCTAGTCATTGATAAGTCATATATATTTTTCAATCGTTATAATTATCATATTTATTTGTAGAATACAGAATTTAGCTTTAAATGTTTTAAAAAAGTAATATTCAATCGTTCTTGTCAGTATGCGAGATAATATGCCGACATTCTGTGAAATGATTTGTATTTTTGTTTTGATATTTGTATTTTGTATTGGACATTATTTTTCTGACTAACGATTCCGAATGGAAGATGCATTTATTTTTCTGTGTACTTTTTATCGTGTTTTGTATTACTCTGGTCAACATTATGTTATTTTTTATTTTTCATGTTATGACGATCATGATAACAATTCTTGTAATTTTGACATGTGTGCAATAATGTAATTTCTTATCGTGAAATAAATTATCTAATCTAATCTAATGAAGAAATACGTTGTCCTATTCTGTGATGACTGTGAGATACTTTAATGCTTACCGGGTCTCGCGAATATAGTTAACGAACAAATTAAACTTATATATAACTTCGCTATCATTATGATAATCAGTAATTTTAATAGACAATTAAATCACACAACTAAATATGAGACTAACAATATTATATGTTTAGTTCTTGGCTACTGGTATTCAACTAGATTCCATGGAGTTAATTTTATTATTATCAGTCATCCGCTGCTGAGCGGATGAATGATATAATAATGCACTTGATAAAAATATGTAGTCATGTTCAAGCGTTCAAATACAATCCACATATAAAAACGTCTCTTAAGGTCGTGCAACGAGAAATATCGCGTTCTTTGAAACGCTGTTCTGCCCAGACGAGGAAACAACAAGGATTGATTTTCAGATATATGCTTCTTAACTATATAACCGTTTTTCTGACAATAGCCGAAACATGAGTGCTTAAAATTTTCTAGATAAAAAAAATCCAAAGTCTTTATTTTCCTTTATTACTCGGGCTACTTAAACAACGCATCATTATACGGCAAAATTAAGTTAAAATCATGGTACTTTACCTCATCTAAGCTCTGTCAAGAGGAAATTTAATAAAACTGCACACAGTCAGATATTTATCGCGATATTTTTTAAAAGCCATTTTCGAAGATTGTTCCATCCCGTTTTGTGCGCGAAAGACATTAAGCTTGTCTCTTTCACGGAGGGCGTGGCTGGCCGAATCGAGGCACCCCCTTAATATACTCGTGTTGTCAAATGTCGAGTTTGCACAGTACTTTTACAATTTTAGGCCCAACTTTTACATTTTTAACGGGAACAAATTATAAAAAATTACCTTGCAAAACTTACGTTAACGCGGCGTTTACGAGGTGAAGTGTCATATGCGTCACAATTGTAGTTTTAATTTTTTTTTTCATTTCTTTGTCGCTGCTTCAGCTTGAACGTTAAAACTAATAAAATTTTGTCACTAAATGCGAATGTAACCATCAAACTAGTTCGATACGTTATGCTCCTCTCCCGCGCGCGGAAACTTGCAAAAACAAAACGGAACATTTTCTCAAAAAAGTGAACAATGTAGTTTTCGATTAATGTATTTTAAGACTGCGTCGAGCATAATTAGCAAAAACGGCAGTCACCGTTCAATCGATGAAGTTCACAGTTATTAATAAAAATATATAGAATATATGTAATTATTATCACAAAGAGTGTGTCTACAACGTATGACTATTAATAATCTATAATAAATTACAGTTTAATAAATACAATTCCGTAAATCTGCACAAAAAATGAGAAGAACGCGTGTCGGCGTTAAGTAAAATTAATTAAAGAAAATAAATACTCTAGTTTCGAAATCCTACTCAAACAAATCTCAAACGTATTAACTATAACATATCGGACGTTTTATGTCATAATGTGCTTTGGTTATTTAGTAATGATTTTTTTTTAAATGTCGTTTCGTTTAGAAGTTGCTATGGTCACCTTTTGTATCCATTATGAGGTCAGCTCGGTGGTACTTACCATAATAATTATATCAATTTCAGCTCAATCGGTTGATGGTAACGGGTCTAAAATTCAGTTGCAAAATTTGACAGACATACATACCTACTAACAGGGCAAGTTATATAAAAAAATATTTTTTAAAAATAAAGAAAAATGCATTTTGTATTTTTTCTACTCCTGTACTTTCTTTTGGCGACTTACGCAATCATGAACTGTAACATAAATACGTACTTTATTTATTCTGTAAAAAGTCTATCTATTGCCCAAAAACACACTCCTTACCCTACTTTAATGAAAAATAAAAGCATCGCAACCTACACCACTCGCCTTTTTATACCCTTCTTATACACCAGTTGCATAGTATACTATTATTTCTTACTATTATATGTTTTATCCATGGGTTTCACGCGGAATTGAGATTCATTATTCGAGAATGATGAGTTACTAACTTTTAGGTTGCGGCCGACCGTGCCGACCGATCGAGCGAGCCGGCAGTAGTGTGCGTGATGGCGCACAAATAGGTGACATTGCCTAAAGTGTGCGCGCTTCAAAAGGTCGACGTAGTCTTAATTTAAAATAATACTTACAGGTTCCATGGAGAACCGAATTTTGAGTAAAAAACAGCTTCATTAGAATACTTATATTGACATAGCATTTTTATTTAAAAGTACATCTTAAATAATATGGCTTATTTAAGAAGATACTGTTACCTCTTCACGCTTAAACCTCTGAACCGATTTAGATGAAATTTGGTATGGAGATAGTGTGAGTACCGTGAAAGAACAAAGGCTACTTTTTATCCCGGAACCCTTAAGGGGCTTTGTGTGGGGGCTAATCTTTCTTCCAAATTTGTACGGTGAGCAAATCTTTTTTGATGTGAGTCATTAAACTTCGTATATAGACTCTCAGTTTAAATACAACAAAACGTTTTGCAGCGTTTTTCGGAATTGCTCCCCTACAGGGGTGAAAAAGGGGGTTCAAATTTTGTACGGGGAGCAAATTGTTTTTGAAGTGAGAGATTTAAAGATAAAACTTCGTATAATAGATTCTCTGTTTAAATACAACAAAACCTGTTTGAGCGTTTACCGAAATTGCTCCCCTGCTGCCTGTATAATTACAAAAAAGGGGATTGCAAGTTATTGCGGGGAGCACATCTTTATCTTTCTTAAAAATTGATATGGGTGTATAAAGCCACAGTCAGGTTCAAAAAAAAGTGTTATTATCACCATCGTTCTATTTGGAGGCATTTATTTTTAATAAACTGTTTTGACACATACACAAAATATAGACAACGCGAATAAACCCCACTGACTGTGATTTCACTGTCTAGTGCTTCAAAGTGCTGCACAAACGAATTAATATATTTTTTTAATTATTATGATATGCGACTAAGGACACCTAATGCTTTGAAAGTTGAGACTATTGAGTCACGTATTTTAATTCTGTTTTCTGATCGCTCGATTTTAATGAAGTTGTATTCTGGCTGGTTGATGATACCAGATTAAAAAAGTTTTTTAAAGAGTTAAATTAGTTAGAAAGTATACATACGTACCAAAATGAAAACCGAATGTTCTGATTAACTATCTATGTGCTATTTTAGCTCGCTTGATGAGCTGAACCCGTACTCTCCTGGCAAAAAAATAAACATTAGCATTCTTTTGTATGTGCTCGTAGATCTCCGGTACGGGTGGACAACGGCTACGTACTTGCCGAGCACGAGAAGTGAAAAAAAAACAAATGATGTACCTAATTGTTGAGTTTAAGATGTATTTTTCACACAATTTAGTCGCTTAGTTGCAGAGCCTTTAGTTCCTCGACAATCACCTTTTTATCAGATCGCGTGGAGGATGCGCCTTAAGGGGATGCCTCGATTCGGTCAGCCACGCACGCTTATGTCTTTCGCGCACGACAAAACGGGATATAAAACTCTTGGGGAATGGCTTTAGACAAATCTTGATAAATATCTGACTGTGTGCAGTTTTATTATTTCCCTTTGACAGAGTTTTGATGAGGTAAAATATCTCATCAAAACTCTGTCTCCTCATTTTAACTTTGTCGTTTAATAATGCATTGCTTTAGTAGGCTGAGTAAAAACAGGAAAATAAAGACTCAACTTTGGATTTTTTTTCTATAGAGGAAATTTTAAGCATACATGTTTCGGCTATTGTCTGAAACACAGATGACCGTGTTTCTGATAATAGCCTATATGATAGATAGACTATATGATAGTCAAGAATCATATATCTGAAAATCAATCCCTATTGTTTCCTCGTCTAGGCAGAACAGCGTTTCAAAGAACGTGATATTTCTCGTTGCACGGTCTATCGTGCAAAGACATTTTTTTTTTATATAAGGCTTGGTCAGGTCATCGGTAGCCTGTTTGCGCATACAACGTAAGTACTAACATTACACGGACAGCTAATTTTGCTTGCGATGCGATCGATAGTTGAATAAAGCACTTCAGAAGTTTCAGCTAAACAAATACCGGAGGGCCCCAATAGCATTCGTATGTAGAGGAGTGTCCCAATTTCTGCAATTTGATGAACAACTTAGCAAACCGTAATGTATATCTATTTTAGCAGTCTTTATTGCACAAAAGTAGAACGTTGTAACACAAGGATTTCGTATATAAGTTTATTTTCATTTATTTTGTTGGTTTTATTACCTATGGTGTCACTCACTTTTGAGCAATAGTAGACAGGCCTAACCTAACCTAACCTTTTTTTTTGACCCAGGGGAAATCCCTTATGGATCCGACTCAGCTCGGGAGAAGCCGAGTGGGTATATCCGACTCGTACGAACTAAAATCCCTGGGGTGTTCCACCGGTCGCTTTTAGACATAGTCCTGAGAACGATTTTGCCTACCACCAGAACTCTGTCAGCGTTGCCCTCGCGGGCCTACGTTTATGGTAGGAGTGGTGCCCTATCTATCCCGCTGTTGGCGCCCTAGAACACCATGGGGGCCTTCCAGCCTTGGACCTCTACAAGGCAGGTGATGGTTTTCCCAGCCCATCACCCGCAGGTCTCCGGTACGATCGCTGCATATGGCCTGCGAAGGCCCTACGCCGCCTCCTAACCTAACCTAACGGTAGTACGAGAGTCACATGATTACCCCGCTGCTGTCTAACAACATCTTTATTAGTACATCTGAATGTCTATCAAATTAGACCAGTTTGACACTACTAGACTGGCTTTTCACGAGGCGGCTGGGTTTGACTCTTGCTAGTGTGTATGACTTTTTGTCTGGACTTGGTGGTACACTTAAATATGTCGAATGTGCCACATCTAGCAAAAAAAACCGTCGGCAGGTCCACCAAACATGTTGTAACTAGAACTACCAACATTTTTGGGTGGAAATGGCGATAAAGTACAAAATAAAAAAAAATGGTATTTGATCGATAACAAAAACAAAATCATAAAAAATAAGCATTTTCCATGTAACGTAGTGTTGGATGTGTGGCCTATCCTTCATGTTACATTTCTTTTTGTAGACCGTGAGCCAGGCGCTAAAATCTCCTGTCACACGGAAACATATAAAGTGGTTAATAAAGTTGTATTATAAAGGACTGTGGACGTCGGCTGGCGATCCCTTGGTGGGTTGAGAAGCAGCCTCCCAAAGGCTTAAAAAAACATCATTGCGATCACCAAAAATCGTCATTTCCTCTCTACTAAAACTTGGATTAAATGATAGTTAAGCCAATACCTTAAGGAAAAATAAATCTCGTCAGCTTCTTGTAAAGCGGTGGAATACCCGTCAGCTGATGCTCACATGAACAGGTAATAATATTTTTTTTCAAGCCTTTCCTCTCGCATGAAATTTTGCCAGAGATAGCAGGTTACATACTACTTGTGAATAAATCAAGTCCTCAGCCTGTTGTATCGCGATGAGAAACCGGCAGGTGATGAAAAAAATGCATATAGGCGTGTAGTTCTCGTTGAAAAACTGTCTTGCCCAACCGAAACAAAAGTACCTAAGTGCCCTGAGTTTCCTATGAAAAAACGACATTTTTGTCTTGGATGCCTCGGAAAATATTGAAAAACATAAATTCAGGGAATAAATATGTCTTAAAATGCTGGGTTTTTTACCAATTGAGAGTTTGAAATCTACAAATGTCGATTTTGCTACTATATACTTCCACTTGTTTTTTTTTACTTTGTTATTTGGGCCAGTAGCAATCAAAATGAATGAAAGCAGCCTGTTTTACGATACGATAATGGGTGGAGCCGCAAAACTAACACTGATTAACATCTGCACTGCGCTCACTCGTAACCATAAGCTATAACCCGTGAAATGACTCGTCATCTACAACAATGTACGGAAAACAGATGGTTCCTGTGTACCTACATTCGACTAAAACATTTTAGTATATTTTTTCCTTTCTGCTCCCAAAGGACAGAACGATACAATCCGCATCAGCAAATACAACTCTATATATTATGTTGGTTAAAACAAAAAAAAATGTAGGCACGCGAGGCGTATCACAAGTGGCAGTGTCAGGGCAATGTGTGTTGCCAGAGGGGTGATTACGTGCCCTTTAGAAGCATGCGTAAGGTTGATTTGAAATGTCTTTTATGTATTTCAAAATATATAATCTACCTACACACCCACAAAAACGAAAATCAAACATTTATAACCCACTGCTAGCGTAACGGCTAGCTAATCTGGGGGCACGCAGTGCCCCCGACAAGTCAAGCAAAACAAAGAGACACGGCCCTACCATTTTTATGATTTTGCCAAAAATATGCCAAATAGCCTGTAATGACAGGAGCGTAAGAGCGTACAGATATTTTTGTCGCTTTCGTAACATACATTTATTTATGACATTTAGCTATACTTGTATTTTGTAACTTCTATTCGATCTTTGCACCTTGTACCCGCCTGTATTTTTTTGTTTTATACGAATATATCTTCTGTTATCTATGCACTAACCGCAGCTATAGCGAATTATTCGCAATTCCGGACTGACAACTTTATTGTCGTCTGCTATTGTCGAGCCCGATGTAAATGTAAGTTTATTCTTCAAGCGTTCACAAAATTCCATTTGAAAGTTTTTTTTTCGGTTTATTGATACAAGTGGACCGTTTAAAAATTTGGAGTGGCATTCTAAACAACTTTTATTAGGGTCCCAACCTTGTCTGTGCAAAAAATATGTTCTTTCATAGAAACCCACCGATTCCACTCACTTTAATATAAGAAGTAGCTGTTATTTAGCACTGCTAAAGTTGGTCATCCTGAAAAACTTGTTCAGAACCACGACATAATTCACATTTTTAAAATTTAATATTGTATCACGAGCTAACTTATAAGGGACTGCCATAATATGATGACCTTTCAAACCAGATGTCAAACTACATAGTGGTTGTCATATAGTACATCTGAAGTGAAATGAAATGATTTATTCTTCAATTTAGGCATATTACTTGCACCTATGAATGTCAAAAAACTATCACCCATAAGGTTTAATTTATTAGTAAAGGAGGAAAGAATCGGCCATTCTGTCCTATCGTTTGTCACGGCGGGTCAGGGGCGGATTAACCGTTTGGCGGAGTAGGCAACTGCATAGGGGCCCCGCGCGCGAACAAGATAAATTGAAAATGTTTGTTAGCCCTTCACCAACTTGAAAATAGCTAATATAATGATCTTCAAAAATGGCTAAAAAGGGTCCCGAGAATTACATTGCCTGGGGTCTCGACATGGTTAATCCAGCCCTGCGGCGGATCTTGTCTAAAAGCATGAGGTCGGGAAGAACGGGGTCAGTGTCCTGGTCTTCTGCTTTCACTTCGCTAAATCTTGGATATCATAGTCACTCAACTCACATGCGTGATGACAAAACATTGAGCCCCTGTAACTGCGGTCTGTATCTTCGTCTGAGAATCAGGCAATATATGGCCAAGTGCTTTGCCAACGTTGCAGTCAACTCCTATAGTCAAATTGCCCCCGACGCCTTATATAAATTTCATTAAGGATCGTGGTAATTACACACAAGCGCAGACACCAAATTTGAGAATTATCAAATAAGTAGCAAACTGTTCTATGAATATGCCAATTCGAAAAACAAAAATGCCGTCGCTCTGACAGGTCACATTCAGATTATTTATTTGGCAAACAGTACTGAATCAAATTTGCGCAACAGATGTGCGCCATAACGGTTCAACCGCACCACAGCGCAAAATACGCTGACGTGCCGTAAACGCTGTGACGAGACGGAGACAGTAATTGTGAGATAAAAACGTCAAGCACGAGTCGCTTCACTGCGTTTACGGCGTGTCACTGCGTTTTGAGCAGCGGACCGGGTCAAACTTTAATTGCTATAAAGCGATAACGTTCAGTTAAATATACCCATAAATACTTGACCTAAAGTAAAACTTGCTCCATTTACAAAAAGTTACTCCATTTATTCACTGAGCAAACCATCAATCAATAACGGGCGAAGTCGACGATACCCTAAATCAGCAAACACCGAAACCTGGGTACATAGCCGGTAAACTTGCTAAGAAGTAATGGGAGGAAGGAGTAACGGCTTCGGCGAGGCAGAGAGACTTCTCGATACTGTTGGCAGATTTTATACCTGAAGACGCATAATATTCTAGAATCTTAATTGAGTTAATTATTTGCCAGTAGCTAGGTACACGATTTACAATTTCGCTTAGATTGAATATAGGTATGTATGTAAATACTATATTGTACACAAAACACGGGTAAAAAATACAGATAAATTTGGTTACATTGACAAAGGCGAACTTATCCCTTTAAGGGATCTCCTTACAGGGACATTCTCTAGAGGGACATTCTTTCTGATAATTGGTGTTGGGACGAAAAGCCCAATTCAAGTTTATGACGACGAAGTGTGACGTTTGTACTATATTGCAGCATTAGTCAATTTTACGTATCTCGCTTCCAAAATCAGAATGTCAAATATGAAACAAAAGCGATATTAGGGATGCCATTCGGTCAATACAAAGACAAATGGAATCGCTAATAAATATTCTAGTAAAATTATTACAAACTTTTTCTTACGGTCGGTTAAGAGTTTTTAATGCTTGCTAAGATTAAGATCATTAAAAATAATAAGCCTTTTATTTCCCTTTTAATATATAAAAATGTATAGCATATTTGTAAGTTTATGTGTAAATGGTAATGTCTGGAGATACTCAACCGATTTCAAAAAATCTTTCACCAGTATAAGTAGAATGGACTTTCGGGACGGACATAGAATATATATTATATTACGGTTTTACCTGGTTATTTTTTTATGGAGTGGCGTTGGCAGCCAGTCATTCATAGATTAAATAAATGTCGATGACAATATTTTTTCATGAATCTCTGGAGTTTAAACATTAATTATACATTACGCAACTCAGACTCTTACTTCAAAAAATCAAATACTTTTTAACTAGCACGAGTTGATAAAATGAAACAATTTTTACGCCGCATGTGAGCTCGGGAACCCGAGAACGTGGCGCCAAACATGCAACTGACAAAAAACAATGCCCTTCAAAACACGTGACGATCGCTTTAGCCTAGCGGTAGTGACCCTGCCTTCGAAGCTGGCGGTCCCGGGTTTGAATCCCGGTCAGGGCATTTTATTGTGTGATGACATTTTACCAATAAAATTTCTGATTCTGATTCTGATTCTGATGAACACGGATATTTGTTCCTGAGTCTTGGATGTTTTCTATGTATTTAAGTATCTATTTATATGTATAAGTATATAGGTATATCGTCAAAGGGATTGGGTGGCCCATTCTGTAACATTTTTTTTACGTTGTCATTTTTGCTGTATGCGGGAAAATGTAATAAAAATACCGCCCCCCCCCCCCCCCTTATCTCCGAAGAATACCAAGAAAAAAATATAAAATGATTACATAACATTAATATCAATATATATTTTACAGGAAAAATATAACTGTAGCTCTATCTAGTTTTTCTTTTTTTTATCGTCAAAAAATATTTCTATACTAAGTTCGTAATTTAATCACCTTGACATGTATTTTTGTTTTATAAATTCCTACAAGATTATGCTGAAAGTACCTTCTTTCAAATAAAGAAAAAAAAATTAAAATCGGTTTACGTGATAAAGAATTATCCTTGAAAAACTACCATACATACAAAGTTATTCAGTCGTTCAAATTTGTAACAAAAGTCGCCGATAGATGGCGCTGTACCCATGGCGTCCAATTTCCACACCATGTTGTTTTTAGATTTTCCTGATTTAATAGGGCTGGAACCGGTACACACCTGTATACGGAACTCGACTCGCACTTGACCGGTTTTTTTACATGGAATGTTTCTATGGGATACTATATTATACATCTTTAACAATACGAAATAATCTTATATTGAATTGTTTCTATTCATCTTATTTGGACGCTCAAGTCAGCTCTGGGTCATTTTATTAATTTCATGTACGCTTTGTTTATTCAGACTAAGACCTTACAAATCTTTAACGTTATTAATATTGTAACATTTTTACTGTATGATCTTTCGATACTCGATTCAAAAGCACGATTTTACAGGAGGGCTAACACAAATGTACAAAGTTCCATAACTAACTCACGTTGAAATAATTTCACGAAATTTTTAGTTCTATTTCGAAATTAATAGTATTTGAAAAAACGGCTTTACGAGTTAAAAACACTAACCGCAACGAGTGCCCGAGGCTCGTCTGCGTGTCTTCTTGCAGTCGTCCGTCGCTCTCCACCTGCCCGTTTATTGTGATTGACGTCTTGTAATTGTTACAGCTGAAACTCCCTAATGTTCTATTATATATTCTTACAGTTTGTTAACGCAATCACTGTCACCAACGTAGGTACATAAAAAGGTCTTAAAAATGCAAGATAATCGCTACTGTTTTTATGGATTATTTTAGATTTACGTATACTAAGATTATCAAAAATATCTTTGTAATTCCCGAAATAGGAAATGTTTCACGGAAGTGTATATTATTGGGGAAAAAATTCTAAGAAACAGTAAGTTATTACAATTATATGCATTTAATTGCGGCAGCTATGTACTATGTCTCTGTAAATATAATATAGCCCAGAAAGTGATCAACCACTTTTGAGCTTTAATGAGTCTATCATCATTATCTTCTTCAGCTCGCAGTTATCCACTGCTGGACATAGGCCTTCCCCAATTCGCTATCCGCATCCAACCACTTCCCGCCACTCTCTTCAGGGCCACCTTCTTGTATTCCACGATGCACGTACGTTTCACGGGCTTGATTCTACAAGAACAAGAGCGAAATACATTGAAATCAATATGTTATTTCCAAGCAAACAATATACACAAATATAATATCATAATAAATAAATGTTAGGCGACATGCAATCTCCTACAAAACTACATGGTCCCAAAGTATATTTAAAAAGGCTTGCATTAGGTCACGTTTATACACAAGCGACTTGTTGCACGGGATGCCACGCGCTATTGTCACTGTGCGACTTCGCGACCGTATACGCCTGAGTGTGAACGCTACCAAACTAGACAACGATACTTACTTTAAAGATTACTTTACTTATAAAGATAAAACATCCGAAACTCAAGGACAAAACTCGTAAAAATATTTTCCCTAGCTAACATTCGAACCCAGCACCTTGCATTTCGCAGGCAGGGTCACTAATTAACAACTAGGCTAAACTGGGTGGTCACTGTTGCCAATCCATTCGCATATGGCTGGCTCTACGCCATGTTCCACAGCTGCTGTTGTGCTGACAAGGATCTACAGTATACACTAGGTACATTAACATATATAACTGTTACAAAAGGTTTCTCACTTTAGCTATCGTCGGCCATAGGCGCCTCACAGATCACGCCTCGTCTAACGCAGCATGTAGCTTTACGGCGGACTTTAATTGTTATAAAAATAAAAACGCCTGTTGCTGATTCATACCCGTTCGTAGTTGTACCCGCCTGACGAAGCCTTCGTCGCGGCTCTTTATTTAAATGTGGTTTCGTCATCGTCTGCTTAATATTTTATATTTTGAATTCTGATGCTTTGTAAAATAAATAGGATATTTATTCTACAATAAAACCCTTGAAATAAAAAAATAGTTTGATACCTAAAGTCGACAAAAATGTCTTCTTCTTCTCTCCATATATACTATATCTATCCCGAATGTCCATTCGGTAGGGTAGTTGTTCCCGACATTACGCCCTACACTCAAAACTACAACCTCGCAACGCTATCAAACTGTACTTCTTAATAAGGTTACCTATTTATTAGAAAAAAATAAGATATATCAGGAGAGGTTGCCAAAGCTGTTTTTTTGGAATTCGCCAGTCATTAGGTAGGTAGTAATTTATTGTGTAATTAAGTCTATCTGCCTAAAACAGACTTTTATGGGTTTTGTTTTTTATCGTGATTAAAAGTTGCTGCTCTAGTAGTTCTCTGCATTTGGAAGAAGTCTAGGATTCGAGCTTACCCCTAGACTTCTTCCAAGTAGGTAAAATAGAACTGTTAGTCCTAATTGAGTCATTGTCAGATTTAGGTTCGCGTCTTTTCGGTGGACATATCAAAAGTTAAGGGCCCTAAAGCTTAATTTTGGATTGGTCTAGTAACCCGCATAAACGGTGTTTCCATAACTATAAATCCATGTAATGTTTTAATGTTGTTTGTGTTTTTAATGTTTTGTTTTGAGATTCCTCGATTGAACACACGCAACTACAAGCTTTTTCACGTTCCCTTCACCAGAAAGAAATATAAAACTAACTCATTCTTTATTAGAACTTTTACTTTCTACAACAATAATTTCACACATGTTGATATATTTCACCTCCCTTTAGTTAAGTTTAAGCGTGAAATATCTAACGCCTTAAATGGATGATATTTACACTGCGCCTGGTATATACATATATATATATTTCCCAGCCTGGCATATATATATATATATTTCCCAGCTCAAATCCTGGATTATCCTGTAATCTGTTCTGTTCTGCCTATATGTAGTATTAAGTTGTGGCAACTTTGTTGGTTTATGATTTAAGTAACTGATATATACTATAAGAAATATTGTACTGTTTGTGCCCAAATAAACATTAAAACATTAAAACATGTAATAAAAACATAACTTATATATACATAAGCCGTTAACTATTGACCTTTTTTACAACTGACAATGACCTAATTATGCTAATTCAAATTCTATGTGTTGTAAGTTTTTGGTTTGATCGTCTATCACTATTGATTTATATACATTACAAGTAGCGCAAGTCAAAGATAAAGAGACTCTTTAAATAGTGATCTTTGCTACGTGATCGTCGCTCGGAATCGTCCGGTATTACCGCCGTGACAAATCCGGACAAGTTTTAATTCCTCTTTTTCCTTTGGCCTTAGGCAGATAACACACGGGTTAGCGCTCCGTCACGTAACGCTACCCTGTAACTTCGGGGCCAATCACTGAACCTATACGGATCTGCGCTCGGTGTCGTCCGGCATTAAAGCCGCGATAATTCCGGACAACTTTTAATTCCTCTTATGCTCTGGCCTTAAGCGGATACGAGTAGCACACTGTGCACTTATGCAGCGCTTCGTCGCTTCAGGGCTAATTACAGAATCTTTATGGCCAACAGTTACGCCTTGAATATGTCTAGTGTTTCTCCCGCCGGTTGTAGAAGTCGACTAAAGGGGAGCACCAAGGTACCCACGGCTCAAGCGGGGCCACAGTTTTCTAGGTACCCTAAAGTAGGCGGAGATAATGTCCGAGAACGAGCCCGCAGTCCTTCGAATTAGAGTTCAAAGGCGGCCTACACTGAGTGAAAAAACTAAACTAAAAACTGTTTTTTAACCAGACTTCCTCTTTTATTCTCCACAAAAACTCTCTATTTGACAACAGTAATTCATGACGTCACTAATACAAACTTCATACTAACAAAGCGTTATTGACGTTTAATAAAAAATAACAATTTTGACTATCAGTAAAATAGCGTATTGCGTTGGCGATAGACATTGAAATGCAATTGGAACTGAAACGACAAACTAAAACCAACTGTCTGTAAGGTTTTCGTGTCGTGTTGTACGTGAAACGTGTAAAATTCATCTGTATAATGTTTACACATACGCCCGGCGGCGCCGCCGCGGACGCTGTGCCGTGTGTTCACCGCCTTACCGTATGTCAGCCTTACGCGACCTCGGTCTGCCCTAAGAAAAGCTTAACGCCAAAGATCCGTCAAGACTATACAGGAAAAGAATCAGTAGGCAAAATATAACTTCTAAAGCTAATCTGGGGGCACGGCAGTGGCCCCGACAATTCGAGCAACACAAAGAGGCACGGCCGTACCATCTCTTTTTCTTTTTTTTCGAAGCGATTCAAACCATTTTCAACATCCTGTAACTTTGTGCTGGCTAAATCTAGAAGCCTGAATTTTCAGTAACATATAGGGTATAATATGACTTAGATATGTTCGCAATAATATTCAATTTAAAGTTGTTGTTTAAGAACTATTGTCCGTGAAAGTTCCTTAGTTTTGTCACTGACACACTGACTAACCCATCATCATAATACTAAGATACTTCTAGCAGACCCACAACCTGTACATTTTAAACATAATTTGTGTTTATATACAAACAAACTGCGTGCACAGAGATATACAAACTGCGTAGTACGTCTGTAATCCTATACAAATACATGCGATACAAAGTTATACTTTTGTAGTTCCTGCATCTATGAAAAGTTTTTAGTTCTAGATGCATTCATAAATTTGTATTGGCACATTTACCTACAAAAAGAAGTGAGATCCGATAAAAAAACATTCCATCTAAAAATAGGCCAAGTCTCGAAACTATTTCACGATAAAAAGTTGTGAGATATTACCTAGAGCCAAGTCAGGTATTGTTGTTAATCTTTATCTTTATAGTTAATGCGAAAATTAACGAATGAGGTAAAGTAGTGTGATCCTCAACTCTCAAAAAATATTTAGTAAACAAATAAAGATTAATAACAATGCCTGACTTGGCTCTACGTAATATCATCTCATATATGTTTACGGTGAAAGAGTTTCGAGACTTGGCCTATTTTTGCATGGAATGTTTTTATGGGATTGTTGTTTACTCCCACTCAGTATCAAGAGTTGTGGCCCCGACCGAGTACACGATTCCTAGCTATAGATTGTTATTATGGCAGTTTCAAAAATACATTTAATTGACATGGCACATGCAAATAACTGCCGGTTACCTCACTACGATTGATTGCGACTTAATAACATCTACCCGTACGTACTAATTTAATAGAGTTTCTATTACTTACACGCTATCTAAAAATCTTATGTTTTTAATAAATACTTTATAATTTATTTATCCACCATCAATCGTTCACACAGAAGTTTACAATAATCCAAATTATATTAGCTACTTGCTAAGTGTAACAATCACTTACAGGTAAACACCGCATGCATAAAATAAAAGGAACGCCTTAATGGTAAATAATTATTACTGTACAACTGAATAATAATTGACTATATTGTGCTCGTCATTTAATGTTCTTATTAATTGAAAGTAGATACCATTTACAAAGCCAAGCAGTTATCACAACATGTTTTAAATTTAATGAGTGAATCAGAGAAAACATCAGTCATATGACTGCAGCTGTTGGTCGCTTTACATAACCTTGAGATAGGCAAGCCGCTGCCGAGAACATTCCTTCTTAGCGGTGGGCAAAGTTGAGTGATAGGTTTGCGAGGAGCGCGGGAAGGATAATAGTTGCGGACAATTTGTATGGTTATTAATGACCCTTATATGAAAAGTTGCATACGCAATTTTCCTCCGCGTTTCCAGTGATCTTAACCCAAACCTGTTTAGACTTTGTGTGTAAGAATACGATTTTTTTAATTTGGTAGCATAAAAACTCAAATGCTTGATTAACCTTTTCTGCAGACGCTCCAATCGTAGTGAGTGAGTGGCATAGTGCGGCCGCCAGACCACACTGCAATGCTCCCGAATACTCCTTACAAGGATGTTGTACAATAAAGTTTATGTTATACTACTTTTAAATATTTTTACATTTCGTATAACGAAGCGAAAATTTTAGATGCTCTTTTATCTATATTTTCAATATGCGGGGTGAATGTGAGCTTTTGATCAAAAATTACACCTAAATCTCGAACTGCATTCACTTCTTCTATAAATTCGTCACCAATAGGATCAGAAGAATTTACAATGATGTGTTTTCTGGATATCTTCATGTGTACACATTTTTTGGCATTCAAGACCATCTGGTTGTACATACACCATCTGATTGTACATACACCATATTATATTGATGTTACAACAGAATATCAATTGGATTAACATCAGCTGTCAGTGTCAAAGTTATTAGTTAGTAGAGGATTGTGTGTTTTTCCATAAAAGAAGTCGCAACATTTGTCTAACCGATTAGCATGTTTTTTGGAAATGTAGAAAATATCATTTAATACTAGGTTTGTACATATTGATTTTTTGGAAAAAAAGCAAAAAGTGAAAATATGGACCTCTGAAGATTCGTTTTTTTTACCCGAAAACTTCCTTCTGGTTTTTTGCTATTATTTCATAAACGAGAAAGAATAACTAAAAAAACTGTCTCATTTCATAAAGCTTTAAGCTAATTCTGCGAGAAATTAGGCGCCAAACGACCAACGGCGACGACTCTCTCTCTATCGCACTATGCGGGCGCAAAACCCTGACACGGGTGAAACAGAAATAATATTCCAAAATGCCCGTTATCGCCCCGCACAATAGGTTCACAATACTCTGAATGTTTGCTAGGATAGTGCTCACGTAACGCATCTGATTCGAATTCGATTCGAATTTGAAAATCAGACGCACCGATTTATCACGCACATTGCGCTCCGAATCTCTGATTAAAAAAAAATGTTACAAGTGCACCCTGGGGTCTATGATGGTCTCATTCATCGCGCGATAAGATAAAGCAACTATCCCGTTCTGTCACGACTTAATAGAAGGTGACGGATGCTTTAAATATCTATCACCTGATAATCTACAAGCATAATACGTAGTCTGCTAACACAGTTACCCACTAGTGGCTCTGTGAGGTGCAGACCTCGTGACTGAGTTAATTTCCAAAATCTGACATTATAAAAAAGATCAATTATGAATATCGAACCTGCTAACAAAATTTCACGAGAAGCGGTTGAAAAATGCGACCTGTAGAGGAGAATAAACCGCAATTTTGACGCAGAAACTTACAAAATCTTTGAAATAAAAATTGTTTGTGAAAATTTCCAAAAGCTGACTCGACAAAATTCTATATAATTACCGGACCTGCTCACAAAATTTCACGAGAATCGTTTGCGAAATGCGACCTGTAGAGGAGAACAAACCGTTGAACAAATATATATTTTTTTTAATTTCCAAAAACTTATTCGACACAAAAAATCTGTATCTTTATCCAAGCTGCTCACAATTTTTCACGAGAATCGGTTGAGAAATGCGACCTGTAGAGGAGAACAAACCGAAATTCGCCCGCAGAAAGTTACAAAATCATTGATCAAAAATTGTAATCGGAAATTTCCAAAAACCGTCTCGACAAAAAAATTATATATAGGTAACTATCGAACCCGCTCACGAAATTTCACGAGAATCGGTTGAGAATTGTGACCTGTAGACGAGAACAAACGGATATCCGGACATACGAAAGCATTTTTTTTCGAAGCTGAAGCAGAGACCTTCGTTCCACTCGGTCAATAAGTATTTTCCACTTCTTAGGCTCGAAAAGTGTATTAGGCTTATCAAGTAGAGCTAAAGTAGTACACTTAGCCCCTAGGGAAAATATGAATACATATTTATGATTTACAAAACATTATAATGTGACCGATCTAACAACTTCGCTATATTAAATCCACCAATCAGAAAACACGTCAACAGCCAATCGGAACGTTAGATTATTTTTAGTACATACTTTGTTCAACTAATTTAACTATTAAAAACATTAGGTATTTTTTGTCACTATTTCAACTACTATTTATATGAGGCATAACAGTTTTAAAAAAATGCTGTCATATTCTCATTATATTTTATTAATAATTTTGTTATCTTTGTTTATTTATTTACTCGCAATAAAAGTGAAAAGTAGAGTCTGTAACTCTGGTCTACCCTCGAACTATTTTCCCGAACGAAGTGAGGCCATACAATCTACTATTCATCCAACCGATTTATTTTCTGTAAACGCATCTGTACCAGTAATTGATTCCCCGCCCTGCTCTTTGTCAGTGTGTCTTATTAGATTTTAGGCGGCTTTCTCACTTGGCGGAGCGGAGACGGTTCGATATTAGTAAGCTGTTAGCTTCAACTGTATGTATGTATGTAATCATCATCGTACTTTGTTGTACACAATTACATATTAAAGCAATATACATGTCATATAAGATTAGAGTACAAAGGTTAACTTATCTCTATGAAGGATCTCTTCCAGCTAACCTTTGAGAGATTGAGTGAAAAGTGGGAGAATGAGATAGACAAACTTACACAGTGTACAAAAACGCTTCAATGAGGTAACATAGCTAAAACCAAAACTAAATAAATATATAATAACTATACATATAATAAATTACATGCTTATTTAAAATAATAAACATAAATTTATATAATATTCAACTAAATCACAAGTCGTTAGAGAGCCACAATTTCTTCAACTGTCATTCGAGTCAATAAGAATTATGCCACCCAATTTTAAACCCCTCAACTAATTAACAAGAATTTGTTTGCTCAGTGGGAGATTAGAAAGGATCAGTTTGACGGAAAAAAACAACCGCGGAATGATTGACAAAGAAATCCGATGAAAGTCATCGGAAACAGGAATAGAGAAATATTGAAAAAGGAAAAGATACTTTGGATAGGTTGGAAATTACTCCACCGATAAGAGCCTGGTTCCAAAAGAGCAAAATGATGGTGAGGTATTTGAAAATGTTTTGAGGTCGTACTGTATCGGATCTCACTATGACTCCATAAGCCCTAGTTCAAGTTTACCAAGAACTTGGTAGGTAAATGAGATAATAATGTTAATATTAAACTCCTCTCGCGGTCATTACGAGTAAATCCTCCAGAAAATAAAAAATCATGAAACTTGGGCTACTCCCACACTTGACGGGGTGTATTTTTTACTTTACATAGTTCTAACTGATGCTGTCCAGATTTCCTCACATGGGATTTTACTGCCAGCATTACATATGTGCAGTGTAGTACTGCATTCATACCACCACGGTGCCGCGCATCCCACGCCAGTCAAGTACCACCCATTTCAATAATGGAGTGTAGTTGTAACGTGAAAGCTGTGGTATTTAAGTTTTCTGTGCGACAGCCCCACTTACTTGAGTGTGATGGTCATTTGGTTAGGTACAACGTCCTTCCACACTTGTTGGTATGCCTCGGTCTAGTCAGCTGAGAGTATTTTCAGGGATGAACGTGGGTAGGTTTGGGCAGCGGTCGTGGATCTACGCTAATAGTATACTCGATTGGAATAGAGAAGATAGAGGGCGCCAGGCATTTATATTTATACTCCAAATGCCAAGAGTCATGGGTTGAATGTATAACGGTTAGATAATTAAAACAAAAACTTGAATTGAAAACCACCTGGTATGTATATTAGAATATATAAGAGCACACTAAAACAATGTTACACGGCCATGCCTGCTTACATTACTTTATTCTTATATCTATATGTCATGGCAAATGGCTGTCCCGAGCGGACTCAACCTGACCAAGGTTTTGAGATCGACTCTCTAAAGTAGAATATTATAGTTTTCAAGTTTAAAATAAAGACTAAGCTGCTGTGTGAGAACTTGAGGTGTGTTACAAATTATAGACCTCTTTTACAAAATATATCCGGCAACACAGAATGCGTTAAATTACGTTGAGGTTAGAATTTTGATTGCGGAACGATGTCACCTGTCAAACGTGGCGTTCGCGGCGGAGCTCACGCACGCGCAGACCACGACACGCTTCTCCCCTGATGACCGCAGGGGCCACCAGCTCGTGACGGGTTCTGCGTTCGGTGCCGGCGCATGCGCCAAGCTGCACCTCGACGCTCACGGCGTCCGATCGACGGCCTATGGATAGCTGGGACAGGGGGAGACCCAGCGGCCAGCATCCAATCGCTGTAAACACCGTTAAATGTTAACGTATATTCATAACACGACACAACACTCCTGAAAAGAAAGCAACCCGTCGCGATCTCTAAATGCACAGAGTGAACCAATCACGGGATAAACATGAAACTCACCTGGCTAGATACGAGACTAAGCTTAAGGTGTATTCCTTGGTTAAGTTCTTGTACAAATTTTAAATCATCTGTAACAAAATAAAACGTGTCACGCACTGAAATGTTTCACTAAACCAACAAATATAAACGCCGCTTATGCATCCATAATGCGCGCGCACTTACCTCCTATTCCATAGTGTCATCGCCCAAATTCTTTGCGAGATGTTATTAGATTAAAACTGTTACATAGTTGCAAGCTAAGTTAACAAAATATGGCCGGAGGCCGTAGCGAATACCAGCGAGTACGTGCTCTCTCTTCACATGATGGCAACGCACTGATTGATGTCTATTCCTTTCGCTGCTGTCTGTGACATGAGCAACGATGCGTTCTCGTATGTCGGACTCCAACAATTTTGTAAACAAACAAAATTTCGAGACAATTAATTAGTTTGAGAAGTTTATAATAATCTATGCCTTTTTTTTTAATATCTTTGTTTATTATTTAAGGACTTCTAGTGAAAACTATTTATTTGGATATCGAAAACAAAATCAAGAGACGAATGATCGGAACATGCGCTAGCGTCGCCGTCCGTACTCTCCAGATGGCTCTGTACCTGACTGCAAATAGCTGATCACAGATGGCGCTAAGAGTCTCAAAACTATAGATAGCAGGCGTGTAAAATTACTCCGTAACATTACCGCTATAGTAGAATTTTTTTTTTTGAAAAAAAAAAAAAAAAAAAAAAGATAAGATAAGATAAGATAGCAAAAGGAAGCAACTACCTCGACCAGGCGGGGAAAACAAGACTTCAACAGATATCATCCATCCGAGAGAGCCCGATGCCATTGAACTAGCCTATGAACTCTTAACAAACATCCTCATACAGAGGTCAATGACCCTTGACCTACATGTGATTACCACCTTATAAGTATACACCTTGTAAGCCAATAGGTGCCATTCCATTAAGCCTAATTCTAGAACCGGTTATCCTATCTTAATGTTTACCTATATGCGCAGGCGTCCCCACTATTATGCTACAATCTTCACTACGAATCTAGCTAAGACCTAACTATTTTTTCATGTACCTATACGATACCTATCTATCTTACGGTATGTACCTACCTATTCTAATGATTATACTTAATCAAGTTAAGCATTCACTTATTTGACTATATTGTATGCTATATTTACCTAACGCAAATGTTGGCCAGCCAAAAGCGTATCCTACTATTTAGGTCGACTGTACATTCCGGTATTTTCCGTGAGTGTGTAGTCATTGCCCTACAGCAACAACCTAGGAGAAACTACGTCCCTATATCCTACTCAACGAATGACGATTTCTCAAGAGATTGGCAGAATTCCATTATAGGTATAACACAATACATAACGTAATGTGCATATTATGGTTTCTTTATTACCTACATTACCTACATGGTTTAATTATCAATCGGTGGTCAATAAAAATAAACGCTCTAATTAAATGTTTCAATTATATAAACAGAAAGTTATTTATCTTGCACTCTTGTCATGGATAAATCACGAGTCTACCTACAAGGCTGGGATATTTTATTTCCCTGATTATGACTCAGATCAATATGAGCGCGTTTTATGCACTATACGTACCTACATCAGAACAAACATAGTCACGATTAAATGTACTTGACCTAGTTAGTCTCAGGTGCTAATCGTTTGAGCCTGACTGAGATTTTAGGATGTCTTTGACATGCCAAATACCTAGCGACTTCCGGGTATTAAAATCGCGGAGTTCATACGTTACAGGAGATATTTTCTTAAGTACTACACACTTCTTGAACTTGGGTGCTAGTTTTTGCGCGAAGAATTTACTAGCGTCTGAGAGTGGAAATTCTCTTTTCCAGACTACTTGTCCTACGTCATACTCCACGTTTCTCCTACCCCGATTATAATACACGCGGCTACGCTGATATGACTTCTGCAGGCGGTCATTGACCTTTTCAAAAATGGGTTTCAAATGTGGTAACATAGAGGAGTATAGGTCCCTGTCTGTGAACTGCAAATCTTTACCGCTCGGAGGTCCCGAAGGATACCATTCTCCAGACAGAATGGCCTCTCGTCCACTATTTAGAAAATATGGACTAAAACCAGTGACCTCGTGAACAGCTGTGTTAATAGCAAATTCGATCGCACTGACTTGCTGATCCCAAGTGCGATGATCTGTACCTACGTAAGAAGCAATAGCCGAAGATATCACCTTGAGCGTGCGCTCGGCGGGATTATTTTGCGGTGTGAATCTACAATTGTAAAAGAATTTAGGTATCTTATATTTTTCCTTCAGTGACTGCATGTGGTTAGACACATACTGTGGACCATTGTCCATAATAATGCACTGAGGAACACCGTACTTTAATATGACGTTATTTTCAATTAAATTCACAACAGTTTTAGCTAAGGAATTTCTCATAGGAAATATGCAAGTATATTTAGTAAAACAATCACAGACCACCAAAATGAATTTGAAGCCCTTATAACTCCTAGGAAGAGGCCCCAGGATATCTGTACACACCACCTGCCAGGGTCGTTGAACCTTTTTAGGGTTCTCCATCAAACCTGCAGGTGCCTCGTTAGTGCTTTTGTAAGCTAAACAAATTTGACAATTCTTTATGTATTTCTTAATATCGCTCAGCATTTTGGGCCAGAAATAAGTTTGCGCCACCCGCTTTAAAGTTTTGAAAATACCTAAGTGTGCAGCATCCGGTCGATCGTGACACTGCTTAAGAATGTCCTGCCTTAAATCACTTGGAACGACTCGTTTCCACTCCGTATCCCTAGACAGCGGATTTTTATTTCGAATACGCTTATACAAGCTATCACCTAAGATTTTGTAATCAGGATATTTTTGTGGAGATTTCTCGACACGGTTATAAGTGTTGGTATACCAAGTGTCATTAAGAATATTCACCGGACAAAGAAATTCGATCGCTTCAGATGACACTGGAGCCCTAGAGAGTGCGTCTGCCAACTTATTCTCTGATCCCTTCTTATATTGAATGTCGAAATTAAATTGAGATAGTCTGAGAGCCCACCTAGCCAAACGTCCGGTTGGTGACTTTAAACTGACCAGCCACTGCAAACTACTGTGGTCCGTGTAAACTTTCGTTCGGAACGGAGAGCCTTCTATGTATCCTCTAAACTTCTCTAAGGCAAATACGAGAGCATTCAGTTCTTTTTCAGAGACAGAGTGGTTCCTTTCCGAACGAGTTAGTGTCCTGCTAGCATAAGCAACGGCATGTTCATGTCCTTCGTCATCTAACTGCGATAAGGCACATCCTAAACCTACATCAGAAGCATCAGTCGAGATGATGAAAGGTCTATCGAACTTAGGGATAGATAGGATTGGTGCTGTCACTAACAATTCTTTAACTATTTTAAACGCTTCATGGGCCTCCGTCGTAAATTGAAAAGGGGTTCCTTTTGGAATTTTTCTAGTGAGCTTATTCAAAGGAGCACAAACTGAGGAATAACTCTTTATGAAACGGCGGTACCAAGATACCATTCCAAGAAAACGTCTGAGTTCCTTTTGAGAGGCGGGCGTAGGAAAATCTACTATAGCTTTCACTTTATCACCATCTGTACGTAGACCTCTGCGATCTACGACATATCCTAGGAATTTCAAAGATGAGCGGCAGAAAACAGATTTATCCAAGTTAATAGTGAGTCCCGCTTGTCTCAATTTCTCACAAGCTCTCCTCAACAAGGTCATGTGTTCCTCAAACGTTTCAGAAATTAATATTATGTCATCGACATAGTAGAAAATATTATGAGCAAACTCTGGTCCAAAGACCTTGTCCATGAGTCTCATCATTCGAGCACTAGAATTTACTAGGCCAAATGGAAGTCTGCGGAACTGAAAGCTACCCAGCCCCGGCAAAGAGAAACAGGTTTTCTCTCTCGACTCCTTAGATAGCATAATTTGAAAAAAAGCTGACTTTAAATCTAAAGAACTCATATACTTGGCATTATTAAGGGAATCCAATATTTCTTGAACCCTAGGCATGGGATAGGTATCCACTTTGGTTAAGCTGTTCAGTTTTCGACTGTCTAAGCACATCCTAAGTTCACCATTGGCTTTAGGTACTAATAAAATTGGACTGTTCCAAGCCGAATTACTTTTCTCTATAATACCCATTCGCAACATGTCATTGATTTCTTTTCGAACGTATTCTCGATGATGAAATGGAATTGGATAATACTTTTGCTTTACCGGTGGATGATCGCCCGTATCAATGACGTGTTCCTCCAATGGGGTACAGCCTAAACTTTCCTTAGTAGCCGCGATATTCATAAAGTCGGATATAACCCCATTTAACTGAGCCTTTTGAACATCACTCAGATCCTCCAGATCGTGTAAGTGTACATCAGAGTCTTTCAGCAAGTTTATATCAGAGGGAAAAAAAATTTTATTTTTCAAAATGTCAGAACAAAGATGAAACTTGACCAGAAAATCCACACCCAATATGAGAGGAGTGTTCACATCTTTGCACACAAAGAATGTGACATAGTGTAAATTATTTTTGTAAGAAATGGGTACCTCTATTTTTCCCAAGACCGTTAGGCGTGCACCGTTACCTACAGCTAAGTCTTTCGCACATGTCTGCAAAGGAAATTGCAAGCCTTCTCTCTGCAATAGCAAATGAGCAGATTCACTAATAATTGACACGGCTGCTCCACTGTCAGCTAACGCGTTACACTCCAAACCTAAAATACCTACTGATAAGAAGGGTCTAGGATCTCCCAAGTTTTCTTTAAATAAAGGACGGTATGAACTCTTCTGAAGAGTGTCAGACGCACATGCCTCTGTTTGAGTAGATTGGTCAGAGACTCGAGTAGTCTCAGAAGCATTATTGTTAACATTAGTGTAAAATGTCTCTGACCTGTGACCTAGTTTTTTGTACAAGGGCAGTTTCTAGTGAGGATACCGGGTCTCTTGCACCTAAAACATATGGTCGTGGGATATGCGTCACAACGAGAGTGATGGTGGTTTCCACCACATTTTGCACAGTTCACAGTGGGTCTAGTTTGTCCCTGGCCAACGTTGCGAGGCCTAGCATCAGATGATAAGGGAATAGGGTTTGAGATCCCAGTACAAAAGTTAGGTACCACAGACTCTCTACCGGTGTTTAAAAATCCACGGTTTTCGCATTTAAATTTTGACACCTCTAAGCGCGCACAAATACTCTTAAGTTCCCTCACGGTTTGTACTTCCGTCAAGGCCAGACGCGAGATGAAATACGGATTCATGTTAGTCATGATGATATCGAGCTGCTCTGCATCAGTGATAGGCACTGACAGGCGTAAAAACAAACCTTCCATGATATTAACATATGATCTAATCGATTCATTCTTGTCTTGCAACCTAGCCCTAATCTGGTTTAATAGACACCGTTCGTATTCCACCGGTTGAAATTCATTTTTAAGCGACTCGATAAGATCTTCAAAAGTACTAAAATGAGACTTATTTATGCGAAACCACGTTAGAGCTTCTCCAGAAAAAAGATAAACCGCGTTTCTCAACAATTCTACATCTGAAACCTCCGAAGCGTATTTGAGCTCTTGTAATCTAAAGACGAAGTCATGGACAGGAGCCCTACCGTCGTACACAAGACCCCACTTAAGTACCTGAGATGTATGTTTTTGACAGACTAAAGAAGCAACAGAGTCAGCAGTATTCGTCGCAGAGCTTTGAGAAGATGTGCCGGGCTTTGGATTACATCTTAAATTTTCTGTAGCGTTAAACGCCTTCGCCACCAGCGCTATCTTTCTCAATCTCTGTTCAGAACTAGTCAAAATCAATTTCTCTAACCTGAGTATGACATGAGACAACTTCGACAGACACCTTCTCCGACAGGACGATGATGAGTGGTCAGTCCGCAGCACTGCATCCAGCTTCGCTTCGCAGACCTGAAATTCGTCGGCAACGGACAAGCCTGAGATGAAAGTGTTCGCTTTCGCACTGTCAAGGGAAGTGCCTTTAGCAGACTTAAATTGTTGTCTAAGTTCATCTACTGTGTTGCTAGGATCTACATCTATGCCTCTTGTTTGCAATTCAAACAGTAGTTCGTCCTTGGTCAGATTTTCGACTTCAATTTGTAATGCCATGTTTGACAAGTATATAAGTGTATAACACTCAGTGAAACAAATAAAACAGATAAGTGGAAATAGTCCCTAGTGTTAATTACACTTATCTTTTTCATTTAGGAGAAGATAGGTTATTTAATCACACTTGTGATTTTACATAGAAGTAGAAAATTATTCTTAAGTAATATCAAGAGTAACTTATGTATGAAATTGACAGTTCAATAATTATATAGTGGGTTAGCTTATTTACTAAAACCATCCACAGATTGTGTTCACTTGGAACATTAGAAGCAGTAAAGTTTTACTCATTTGAGTGAAAAATATTTAATCACATCTCGCAAATACACAACAATAAATCTAAAATATGTTGACACAATGGAGGATACTTGTCAATCTATGATGCTAAGTAAGATAGTAGTCTTGTTTTAATCACAACCACAAGCCTCACACACAGCAAATAACGTTTAAAATTCAAGTTTGTTTAACAGATTATTATTTATTATTCAATGAAGTAAGAGCGTACATCCACAAACCCAAAATATTCTCCCAAAAGCCATACGTTGGGCCGCCAGAAATGTAACGTGAAAGCTGTGGTATTTAAGTTTTCTGTGCGACAGCCCCACTTACTTGAGTGTGATGGTCATTTGGTTAGGTACAACGTCCTTCCACACTTGTTGGTATGCCTCGGTCTAGTCAGCTGAGAGTATTTTCAGGGATGAACGTGGGTAGGTTTGGGCAGCGGTCGTGGATCTACGCTAATAGTATACTCGATTGGAATAGAGAAGATAGAGGGCGCCAGGCATTTATATTTATACTCCAAATGCCAAGAGTCATGGGTTGAATGTATAACGGTTAGATAATTAAAACAAAAACTTGAATTGAAAACCACCTGGTATGTATATTAGAATATATAAGAGCACACTAAAAGAATGTTACACGGCCATGCCTGCTTACATTACTTTATTCTTATATCTATATGTCATGGCAAATGGCTGTCCCGAGCGGACTCAACCTGACCAAGGTTTTGAGATCGACTCTCTAAAGTAGAATATTATAGTTTTCAAGTTTAAAATAAAGACTAAGCTGCTGTGTGAGAACTTGAGGTGTGTTACAAATTATAGACCTCTTTTACAAAATATATCCGGCAACACAGAATGCGTTAAATTACGTTGAGGTTAGAATTTTGATTGCGGAACGATGTCACCTGTCAAACGTGGCGTTCGCGGCGGAGCTCACGCACGCGCAGACCACGACACGCTTCTCCCCTGATGACCGCAGGGGCCACCAGCTCGTGACGGGTTCTGCGTTCGGTGCCGGCGCATGCGCCAAGCTGCACCTCGACGCTCACGGCGTCCGATCGACGGCCTATGGATAGCTGGGACAGGGGGAGACCCAGCGGCCAGCATCCAATCGCTGTAAACACCGTTAAATGTTAACGTATATTCATAACACGACACAACACTCCTGAAAAGAAAGCAACCCGTCGCGATCTCTAAATGCACAGAGTGAACCAATCACGGGATAAACATGAAACTCACCTGGCTAGATACGAGACTAAGCTTAAGGTGTATTCCTTGGTTAAGTTCTTGTACAAATTTTAAATCATCTGTAACAAAATAAAACGTGTCACGCACTGAAATGTTTCACTAAACCAACAAATATAAACGCCGCTTATGCATCCATAATGCGCGCGCACTTACCTCCTATTCCATAGTGTCATCGCCCAAATTCTTTGCGAGATGTTATTAGATTAAAACTGTTACATAGTTGCAAGCTAAGTTAACAAAATATGGCCGGAGGCCGTAGCGAATACCAGCGAGTACGTGCTCTCTCTTCACATGATGGCAACGCACTGATTGATGTCTATTCCTTTCGCTGCTGTCTGTGACATGAGCAACGATGCGTTCTCGTATGTCGGACTCCAACAATTTTGTAAACAAACAAAATTTCGAGACAATTAATTAGTTTGAGAAGTTTATAATAATCTATGCCTTTTTTTTTAATATCTTTGTTTATTATTTAAGGACTTCTAGTGAAAACTATTTATTTGGATATCGAAAACAAAATCAAGAGACGAATGATCGGAACATGCGCTAGCGTCGCCGTCCGTACTCTCCAGATGGCTCTGTACCTGACTGCAAATAGCTGATCACAGATGGCGCTAAGAGTCTCAAAACTATAGATAGCAGGCGTGTAAAATTACTCCGTAACATAGTAAAGAATCTACTGACAGTTGAACTTGTCAGCTGACTGATACTGCACCGACAATAGGCATGATGACAAAAAAATAAGCCATTCGAGACGATCAATTATTTGCATGGGACCAACTACAATTAGAGCAACACAAAAGACGAAAATGAGAGGCAAAGTACAGCATAGCTAACTAGCATTGAAAATGCTCCATACTGATTGACACGCAGGCGTGACGTCACGACTGCGTACTACCGTTGTATGGAAAAAGGGAAACTTGCTGTTTTTGTTGTGAAATATTGCGTTTATGTACATAGTTGCCATACAATTTTTTTTTATTGAAACATGACAATTCTGTTCTGCTGTCAATAAAAAAACAACCTATTTGCGAATCTTTATAGTCCCATATTTTTTAATGATTTTAATTATTTTTTTCTAATTTACTATTTATTGTGATTAATTGACGGCTTTCTATCTATAACCACACTATGTTATAAATTGTAATATGAGTCATCATCCCTATTTCGGGGGTGGTGGACATGTGTCCACTTACAGGAATGTAACACTAGTTACCTGCATAGATAACTAAGTCCTGTAAGTATTGCTACAGGACACGGCAACAAAACTACAATATCGTGTAGCACAATTATCATATTGCAATACCAAAGCTAAATGCAACCACCACGGTTTGTTTATATTACGAAGGTGGCAAACAAGCATACGACCTGCCTGATGGAAAGCGATAAACTCCAAGGTGCTCCTACCTATGCCATTCCTTTATTAATTTGAGGATGTACTCGAGAGATAACTGGCAATTAAATAAACTCTCAAATGACTTTTCTATTCAATTCCGTATTAGGCGTAAATTATGGCGTGAGAGAGAAAAGGTGCGAGATACTGATAATGACGTATCAGACAAGGATAAAAGTATACGTAAGTTGGCTTTGTTTTAACAAGAAATCATTAGAGCATGAAAATATCGTTGCTATTATGACGATGAGTATTCATTATTTTGCCGACGAAAATCCAGTACTCTTATACAATGGCTAACATGGGTCTCTATGGGGTAGCGCTTTGATGCGTAAATTGGATTAATTTGCTAACGCTATTGTGCGAAAAACAATTTTCCTTGTGCTGTTAATTGGCGGGTTTTTCCCGTTGCTTATTTTACAGTTGAGCATGTACTGTCGATGGCTTACTGAAATAAATATGCGGATATGATTAAAGAATGATAAGGTAACGTAAATGAATAAGAAAGCATATTTTGTGAGAAGGAGACAATAAAGCGTAGGTACTGTACAAGATTACATGAATAGCTTGAACTAACTTGAATTAAACTAATTCATTGAATTCAATAAAAATAGTTCAATAAATCGAGAAAACCGAGTTAAAAGCATTTCTGGGGGTATGGCAGTGCCCCCGACAAGTCCAGTAAAACAAAGAAGCACGGCTGTACCATCCTTTTCTCGAAACGATTCAGGCCATTTTCAACATCCTGTAATTTTGTGCAGGCTAAAGCTAGAACCCTGAATTTTCAGCAACACATAGGGCATAATATGACTTAGATACATTCTTAATAATATTCAATTTAAACTTGTAGTTTAAGAACGCCCGTCAAAGTTCCTTAATTTTGTCACAGACACACTGACTGACCGATCATCAGAATTCTAAGGTACTACTGGCAGACCCACAAGCTTCTAAATTTTAATTTTTAGCCTATCAGGTCATAAAAAACCCAAAAATATTGCAATTTCAGTCACGTTTCAGAGATATACAAACTGCATAAGTAAGTTTGTAATCCTATACAAATACATGTGGTACAAGGTTATACTTTTGTAGTCCCTGCATCTATGAAAAGGTTTTAGTTCTAGATGCCTTCATAAATTTTTAATGACACATTTACCTACAAAAAGAAGTAAGTTAGTACACTATATAACAAACATTCCATGTAAATATCACACAATAAGAGGTTTTATGCAAAAATTAATGAATGAGGTATGTGTGATTCTGAAGTCTCAAAATTTTATTTAGTAAGCAAATAAAGATTAATAACAATGCCTCACTTGGCTCTACGTAATATCTCACAACTTTTTACGTTAAAAGAGTTTCGAGACTTGGCCTATTTTTACATGGAATGTTTTTTATAGTATTGTAATATTCGTAAACTACGTCGTAAAATTCGCAGTTGTCACCAGATAACAGAAACCAGATTATGCAGAATGAAGTATAGGAAGAGACGCGATTCTCAAAATTAGATGTCAAATAAGTAATCCGATGCAGTATATTATAGCATCTAGAAGCTGTCGCTAGCCCCAATTATAGATCTGACAGATGCACGCAGAACATTTTCATTTAAAGCATTGGATGCAGCATGCGTACAGAAGGGTCAATCTAACTTGACTTTTTGCGTACCTGTCAAAACGATATCTACTTATTGGGCGCATTCGCTCCCGGCAGCACTGACATCGTCGACCTCGCAGAACGATCGATGCGAAATGTCAGGCCGAACTGAACATTTTCATGTACAACATTCAGATGCAGTTCGAGACGTGACGTAGCTCTTTTTTTTATCCTGACTCTGGCTTTACAGGCCCAGTAAAGCGATAGGAGTGCGCGGTTGGAGAGTAGCCTGGAGAAAACCTCCGACACGACCATGCGTGTGGTTTGGAACACTGGCATACTCTAAGAATTTGCGCTCCAGTGAGATTGGTTGAGCGGTGTCAACCGGATCTGAGGTGTGAGTGGAATCGAGCTAGTGAGAGTTTTGTCGCTGGTTCACTAAACCTAGTCTAGCTGAGAAGAATCCAGCAAGAAACTCAGCTAGGCTCGACCTGGATCGGACTGACTCTACCCGGTGTGCGGTGGTACCGGGACGATGTGACGCAGCGTCAGTGGGGTATAACTTACGTAAATACGTAATATTCGAGTTTGAAAATATCTGCAAGGGCATAGTGAACACGTCTTTTTTTGTGGCGTAAGGTTTTTGTAAGTCATAACCTGCGAGGGATAATTTATTTGGGAACCTAGCAAGCTATTCTTACACTTACACAATATTTTTTCAAGCGGAAACGTGTTTATCAATTTTTAACAAACAATTGTATAGTCAGCCAAGAACACGGTCTACCACTTTTAAAGTTTTAATAGAGACGAAAAGTGGTTGCGTGCTGATCACTGTCTTGGTTTACTTGTACCTATTATGATTTCTGAAATATAGGGTTGAGATTATTACCTTATGAAATAGGTTATAATATATTTATAACTCAAAAAGTACATAAAATATCGAATTTAGATAATTGCAACATTTCATCGAATCCCAAACGAGGCAAAACGGAAGCAACCTTAATTAGATCCGTTGAACGGGGGCAGCCAAATCAGGTTTATTTAATTTGTGCGGTAGCGGAGTCGACAACATTTTTGTTTAAATCAAAGATTAATATTGGTTTAGTAGTTATTGAGCTTTAGAACATTAGTGATTTTTATTGTTGAAGACAAAATGTTTCCGTTAAATTTTCTCGTTATTGATTGACGTTTGTTCAACGCTACACTTTCGTATATTAAAGTTTTTCAGTATAACCACTTACCCCTGTTACCTTTGTTTGACGCAACAGTTGACACTTAGCGTTAACCCCTATTAAATGTCCGTCACTGGGAGATGGCTAAAAAAAAATGCCTCAATATTACGTATACTTATGTACGAAGGCCCACTTACATCGATTCTACTTACCTACCTTTTACCGGAAGGCTATTGTTCTGCTTAAATCGTAGTAATTGTTCTTTCGTCGGGTAGTGCAAGAGATTGTGCGATTAGACACTTTAATGTACCCGTCTCTGTAATAGGCTAAGAGCTAGAGTCATTATACAAAAGAAAAATAGCAGTTTTGTCACAGATACTGTCATTAATCAAATACTGATATGAGATTTAAGTGAAGAATCAGCAAAAAAACTTCTAATCATAAATGGAGTAATAAAATGTCAAAACAACCGATTCCAGGAGAGCAAACCAGTTAACTTGTTTGCAAACGTAGTCTAAAAAATCATAAGTGATTATAGAAACATTATGTTTAGGTAAGTAACGTAAAATTGAGGGCCCGTTCAGTTTAAGAACAGCAGCTATCATGACGTTTTTTCCTTCGTCTATATTGGTAGACATTATTAAGCGTCTCTTGGCCTATGTAACTATAATGATGTAATACAGGTTTGTTTTTTAAGTTTTGCACTACGCGCAGCGGAACTCAAGCAAGTCGGTTTTTGCATTATGGCGACAAAAAAAGTAGGTAACATGACGACACGCCGATATTATGTTACGCTAAATATACATTCATTTATGCACATCTCGAAGCTTGTTCTATAAAATATATTATGTAAGTAGATGATACGATAGGTGCAAATTGACAAGTAAATAGTTATTTTTATCCCTCTACCACCAATGCATATTATTGGTATAAAGTATGTTGGTAAGAACGAATGCGTGAAATATTTAATAATGTATCTAAGTCGGCCTTATAAAGACACAAACAGAAACATGCCTACAAGATCCTGAAACTTAAAAGCAGTGGGCCTAAATTCGTCTAAAACCTCTAAATTCAATATATACTCCATTACACCAAAGGCAAACCGCCGCATTTACGTATTTTTCTCAAACATGCATTGAAATATTGACGTTATGTTTGTTATAACAGGCTTCAAAGTATCACGTTTTGGGCGAAACAACTCGAGAGAACTGTAGAGGAATTTCATGCTAAATTGAAGGCCTAGGCCGGGATGTATTTTTTTTCTAATTTTAATATAAACATGGCTTCTGTGTTCATGAACATGGCTGCGACCGCCAAAAAACAATATCGTATTTTTTCTCTCTGTCGCTCAACTGTCATTTCTCATTGGAGCCATAGAGAGAGAAAATACGATGGTGTTTTGCGGTAGCGCCCCAGCAGGCTAAACAGCTGAATTATATCTTTTTTATTTTTTTCTAGTGGCTGAATGGTTATTGAACCAGAAATATCCGCGTTAATGCCTTCTACACACGAACTGATATTAAGAATACAAATCTTAATATCAGTTCGTGTGTAATTCAATGTGTAGATGACTAAATTTAAAATATTGTCTATACGTAAGTCACCGGAGATCATAGACAATATTTGAAATCCTCTGCATTCATTTTATTTATTATAAAAATTAAGATTCTTATTAACAGGTTATTTATAATGGCCCTAATAGAGTCTATTCGAACACACGCGAAATACGGACGACTTCCGTAAAAAAAACTATGGAGGCATTGGAAAATTAAAATTTGTTTATTTTTTTGCATGTTTGAGAAAAGCACTATACACGCCTTTCCCGTGAAAAGGGCTTGCCGGCTTCGTATCACTACCAGGCCTCCCTACGGTCGGCCGTCTATACCTACTCGCCCGGCAAGCCCTTCTTTCCCAGCGTCTGCAGTAATGTACTATTAGACTTGTGTTAAAATTATATGTATTCAATACTCAAACAGCCTTAACAGGGCACATAAAATATGTAGGAATATGTTATAGACAACAAAAATATACATTTCTCTACAATGTCGGCAAGAACCTAATTATAATAGTGTTTTGGTTATAGCATTTGCACCGGTTTTTTCCTTACATCTGCTTGATCTCCGGAAGTAGTCATCTAGATCAGTGATTGAATTTACTTACGTAACGTAACGTAACGTAATAATATACACATACTTTACCTTTCACATTGCATCTATGCAAAATCGTAGCGTACGTTCATACATTTTTAAGTACTCTCTCTTTGAAACAGTTCATTCAATTAAAGTTCAGGCAAATAAACAAAAAAGTTCAATAAAACCACAATGAACTCTCGCATGCGCACTATGAAAGTAACCCGAGAAGCCTAGTTTCTCATTGTGTGATATTCATTACTGCTTTAACATTTGGCATAGAACTGTGAACGCAGTAAAAACGCGCAATCTACTAAAAACTTAATAAAATGTCGATCAAGTTACGTTTTTAAGCGTCTATGATATAACGTGTCCAAATAACGAGGACCTATCAAATACTTCTAATGCTTCACGCTCGTGGATCAAATACACTGGTTTTAGTTTAAAATAAAATGATAGGAAGTTACCTAAAATTGGAATGTACCTACTACTATGCTAGACTATAAAATAGTGAGTTGGCTATTGTGACATTACTTTTACTTGTGACACCGTGGGACCAACAACTATGTGTTCTATCCAAGCATATGTGAGTTTTTATTTTAGTTTATGGACATCAATATACTCTTTATACTATTAAATGCAAAATATATCATTCGTGCGTATTTATAATAAGACTTTCAACTCAGTGATCATTTTAGGTTTTGTTTTGTGATAAATTAGTAACGGCGCGCTAAAATGGAAACTAACATGATGGTAACGCTTAAATATTCCTGTTGAAAATTTAATACATTTAAAAATATACCCTATGATTGACTAGTAGAGAATTTGGTGTCTGCAATTACGAGTACGTAAGTTTGCGGCGTGGGCTGTTGAAACCCTATATAGGCGGCATAAATAGGCTGCAGCGGTCACCAGTGCCATATATCAGTGTATATCCGACAACTTAACCACACTGTGAAAAGATTTATATACAGTTGTGACGTGCTACAATAATAAACTGCGCCAGACAATCCGGTACATCAGTTAGTAGTGTGGGTGACACGACCTACGTCATCAGCCCTGTATGAGCCTATCGACGCCAATTGGATGTATGTGTGAGTGTGTCGTCGACAGTGACGTAATGTGGTATCATGATCCGAATTGTCAGTCCTTGTTTTCATAGACCATAGTTATGATATTAGCTCGTTTACGAGGGAATAGTGTCGGCGTAAACGTGTTATTTTACCACTGCTATATTTTTTTTCTCTGCATCTAAGCCTAAGAGCCATAGGTCTTTGGCTGGGTGTCGTATAAGGTTGTAGCTAGTGCCTCCTGAATGATAAAAGGATCTTAGATCCGAATTACCGTTGCAATTTAGTCAATGAACTTTTTATCTATTTAAATCAACAGTGAACTTTTGTATTTTTATTGTAGCTAAACAAACTTTAATCATTTGATTTTCTACCGATTTTCACTACAGGAAAAGGTAGCATTTTAGAGTTCCGTACCCGAAGGGTCCAAACGGAATCCTATTGCTGTCACTCACGAGTCTGTCTGTCCGTCGTCTGTACCAAAATTGTGTTCGAAGGAATTGTTGTACTTCTCATTCACCTACGAACTTAAAATTTGGTGATAATGTTTATTATTACGTATTTTTACCAACATATACTAATATTTAATTTTTCCTATTAAGACTATATTAATTTTGCGGTTGGTTCTGAACCCTAAATATGCGAAGTCCGACATGCACTTGGCCGGTTTTATTCTTTTACATATTCTACAAGTAAATAAATAAATAAATAAATATTAGAGGACAATCTAACACAAATCGAACTAGCCCCACAGTAAGCTCAAGAAGGCTTGTGTTATGGGTACTAGACGACGATATATTTAATAGATATAAATACTTAAATACATAGAAAACATCCAAGACTCAGAAACAAATATTCATGCTCATCACACAAATATTTGCCCTGACCGGGATTCGAACCCAGGACCGTCAGCTACACAGGCAGGTGCACTACCCACTAGGCTAAACCGGTCGTCAAGTAGATTGAATTCTTACAATATGTCCCCGTTACATGGAAAATCCTATTATAATCTAGACTCTAGCCGGTGTTAATGTTTAGCCTAATTTAGTTTTAGGATTATATACGTATATAATATGTGTTCTATCTTTTGGCAGCGAATTCGTCTGTATTTATAGAACTTGTTAATCGCTTTAGAGAATATTTAATTCCAATTCCTTAACGTCCGGGGTAAGCTCACAGTCATCGTTCTTTCATAACAACTTGCACCCTTCCTTTACACCCCTTTAAGGGATGATTTCCGGGACAAGATTATTCTACATCGTTCCAAGGGTCACAAACTATCTATAGTATTTATATATACTTTATCTGACTAAGTTCAGTACTTTAAGGGTGAAACAGAAATGCAGGTAGAGTTACTTTCGAATTTATAAAGTATTATTAGTTGGATTATTTGTTTATGGATAACTTTGTTTTGTGAATCGCATTATAGTTAAATAATGTACACAAAAGATAAAAAGCACACCCACAAAAGATCTAACAGTGAGAGATTTATATACTCGTAGGTGCATCAAATATAATAACTGCGTCGACGACCAGTACAATTTATTTTAGTTTTCACTAGCTCATCGCAATAGAATTCAATTGCTATTTTTATATCAGGCGCTTACCAAGTTATCGCTCTTCCGAACAAACTTCCACCCTCCTAAGTGATGATTTCTGGGATAAAAATTATCCTATGTCCTTCTCCTATATTTTTATATAATTTTTCTATGTGACTGTTTGTGTTTTATATAAATAAAGAAAATAAAAATTACTAACGGTTCCGTCCGTGATGTCGTGCCATGCTGAAGCGTACTTATAAGCAGCGAGGAAATAAAGCAACAGCGCGTATGATTATATCTTTATAACATGAAGCTTAGAGTACTATTGCTTTATTCTGTGGCTAAGGCGTCATCTGCGGAACGCGGGTTTATAAGAATAAAAAAATAATTTGACCATAATTTAAATTCATATTTCACTGCACAATTACGAAAATTGTTGTTATAATTTTTAAGTTAATTGAAATTCACTTTATCCAGCGTACGACAAATGTGGAAAAACATGCGAGCTTTAATAAATACAGACTTTTTTCAATCACGTTAAGAATTTCAAATGTGTTAATATCTACAATCTGAATACTCGCTTCTTCTATTTCAGAACCAGATATTTTGCTTCTATACTCGTATATTTAGATGTTTCTAATGCTATATAAGATTTATATTTTGTTAATAGAAATGGAAAAGTTCGGGAACCCCTGATTGTATTTAGCTTAGCACTTGTCAGATGAGATAGGTAATTTTATACATTATTAAACAAAATAATATACCTATGCATAGGAAATTTCGACAATAGATTTTTCTTCCTCTGAATTGTGAGTGGATTGCAAACAAGAAATGTCTTCATATTTCTTAGTTGCATGCTTAACCTTGTCAATGCTTAGGGTTTATTACCCTAAGCATTGATTCGACTGGTTCTTGGCACAAAGGTTTTTTGAAATTTCTAATATTGAATGTTTTCCAAAAAAAATGCAGAAAATGGAAGTGCTATTTTGGCGCCATTTCAAACAGTTAGCTTTGCCAATTTGATCTGAAAACCAATTTCTCTTAGGTAAGCCTGGATATAAATTTAGTTGGTTTCGATTATATTAGTGTCAACTGTAACAAACAAAAATCGACCAAGTGCGTGACGGGCCACGCGCAATGTAGTTCCGTAGTTCCACCCATTATATTATGCGGACTTAAAAGTTCGCAAACTTATATTTACTATATTTTTGACACAACTAATAATATTATCTGAGTAAGTAATCAATGGAAATTGTACGAAAATTTGCTTTTCTGTATAATTCTTAAGTTCAGCTATTACTCGTTTAACAAGCAATGTCTACTTAGTTTGAAAGTTTTCCTTTTAAATTCATTATATATGTATTAATACCATGATTTTTATCATGGTATCATCATTATGCCCAGTAGCTACCGTTTAACTGGCAGTGAGGGGGATCACGCAGAATAAATTCTAAAAGGGTCTTAAAAACTGCAACATTTTATAAAAGAGCTAATATCCAACGATAACCCACACGATGGGGTAAGGAAAAAAAAATTGCACCCCCAATTTAAGTGTAGAAGATTTTTTTCAATTTTATTTTATATCCTTTTTTCCAGTGTAATTGATATGCATACTAATGCCAAATTACAGCTTCCCAATAATAAGGGTTACTAATTTAAGACTGAGTCCTGAGTGTAGTGAGGGATTTAAGCACGCCTAACACTAAAACAGTTTTATCCCCGAGGAGTATTTTTTTTATACAACTCCGGTGGCAAACTAGCTTACGGTCCACCTGATGGTAAGCGGCTACCGCAGCCTATAGACGCCCGCAACTCCAAAGGAGTCACGTACGCGTTGCCGACCCTTTATGAAATTTGAAAATTCACTGTGTTGACAGCAGAAGAGACAAATTTAGGTCTCTCGCTCTCAACACAGTGCATCCTCGGGAGCTCTGACAACCTTGCTCAGTATACTCTACTTTCCTCACCTCTTGCGAGCCAATAAAGAAAAACAAATGCTACTTAACTAGAAACAGAATCAATCAGTCCACCAAAGCTCAATCACTTTCGTGACTCACCATGTTATTAGAATTGTATCTTATATTTTAGGGGAATCTGTAGTTTTAATCCGTGTAATGCAGCGTCTTGTAGCACTGGCGGCTTTTGTTTTAGGTATTTAATAGCAGGTACATTACTGCAAAGGCCGCGAAGGAAGGAAGGTCCTCCCTGTTCCGGCCGAGGCCCTTTTCTCAAAAAATGCAATGAAGTTTGAAAGTTATAAGGAAGCTTAAGAACTATGAAAAGTGAAATCACATTATTACCCGGCGGGTTATAATGAAATTCAGTACAATATTACAACCCGGCTCAAGTCGAGGACTATAATAATTTGCTTTCGGTAAGGTATACATGATATACATATAATTAGCCATTGTCGAACAGGTGGTGTAAAAATAGGCTGCATATTTTTGAATAACTTCAGTGTGATTGCCATTTTATCATCAGTCTAATACGGGTTTAGGGGCAGAGCGCCCGAAAGCGAAACCTAGCGCTTACCATAATTTTGCAAGCAGGTATCCTAGCGTGCGCTAGTCAATCAAATAATCAAAATTATCCTGCTATATTAATTATTTTACTATTTTTCAAATAACCCATAACACTTATATTTAGGTACCTACTAAGGCCCATTCTGGTTACCAAGTAAATATGTAATAGACCCCTTTTAATTGCCTCCGCTCTGCGTTCTGCAAATAGGCTTCACATCAGTCGGTAATTACGTTGAAATGATATGACGTAAGGCTGAAACTGATTGCTTTGACAAGTTTGCATTTCCAAGGACTAGGTAGACCAAACTAGGTATCTTCTAATGTAAAACGCATTTACATGTAACACCAGATACCAAAAGTTATGTATGTGGTAACCTGGGGCCACTTTGGGTGCTCTATTGGGCTCATAGAATGGTGCATTGTAAATAATTTTGGCATGGGCACTCTTAGACAAGAAATGGCGAAATTTCTAACGAATTGGCTACCTTGTTTTATGCTTTGGTACGTACTCTGAAATGAAATGAAATAATTTATTCTTCCTCGAGAAGAACCGGCGTAAGAAACCCGGCGAGGTGTCATTTTTTCAAAACAATATACAATGTATATAAATACACCCGAAATACACGCATAAATATTAAATAGATCTGTTTTGTACACAATATTGATATTATTTTTAATACCAGCCTGCCTACTGCCGATTTCTGGAATACGTATTTCATTTGTTTATTTGAAATTTTGTGGTGAGTGCATTTGACATTAAAACGAATCCTCAGATCAAAAGCGTCGGCAACGCGATTGTGATTCTTCAGCAGTCACAAACGTCCATGTAGACTACGGTGTCTGCATACCATCAGGCAGGCCGTGTACTTGTTTGCCACCGTCATACCATAAAAACTATATTTTAAAATCATGATATGACACATCCATAATTTGTCTTCAATCTCAACTCCTTGCGGATTCAAATTGTGTATGCCACGACGTTCAAAGCAGCGCACTATCTGGAGCCGCCATGTGATTTCACACCAGCTTACTCCGTGATGGAGTGGCTACGGCTATTCGCTGGTCGCTATCTACAGGACACAGCCACAGCCGGTGAGGCGTCACTGAGTACGAACTGGGGCATGAAGGCGATCAAAGGGACATAGTGCTTTCTTGGGTATTGCGAACAGTGTATGCAAAAGCAAGCTATTAGATGTACATCAATATCAAAGTAATTCTCAATCGAATGGAAAACCTTTACATATTTATTACACATGATGTGGGAACTCTTTCTTAACCAATTACGAAATTGAAATTACGAAAATGAACTAGACGGAAACATTGTACCGTCAATTTCCCTAAATTAAGAAATACAAATATTCCAAAATTGAAAAGAAACAATCTCTTAGCATGTTACAGAAAAATAATAATGTTGTTCTCCAGGTTCCAAAAAAGTAACGATTTCATTTCAATATACAATCATGGGTCTGATATTGGGATATGAATTTCAGCACGCTGTTACTTAGGTTAGGTTAGGTTAGTCTGTACTTAAATGTTTTTGTTATCTACATATTTCAAGTGGTTTGTAAGATGTTAACCTTAGCCACCCCATGACCCCAGCCTAGCTAGCACGATATGTTCTACCGTCATTTTTTAAATGTATAGGTATTCCACTGACGCGCTATTCCAAGCATTCGCTTACGCGCCGCGTTGCGCACCAAAGAGTATAATAAATATATGTATTTATGTAAAGAGTGGCAACTCCGAGAAATTATTGATCTCCCAGGCACCTAGCGGTTGTCCGCAGAACTGCATCGATACACAGATCCACAACTCACGCACACATGCATGCATATACCTACACACGTCACACGCACACACACATGCATACATCCACGCACTCACACACATAACATAACATAACCTTTTTGTTTTGTTTAAGTTGAGACCCACAATGTGACTAGTAAATTCAGGAGGAAAACGTTTTTAAAATATAAATGAGAATGTTTTAGTTACGCTTTCTTCAATACCTTGCTAGCCACACTGTACGTTTCCAAGCAAACACCAACTAAAGTAACACATCTGAAAAGTAAAATACGCAACATTGGTAGAAGTATTTATTTAACCCATACAATTAGCAAAAATAAACAAGCCACAATCTATTTATACCTAACATATAAACAATGATATTAGTAACGAAAAATATTTTACTATTTGAAAACGAGCCACTTTATATTCCGAATAAAGTTGCCTTACTCCAAGTACAGCCATATTTGAAATATTTGCGTTTTAAATGTTCACAGAATTTTTTATACACAATAATCTCAACGATGAAATTACACTGATTTTATTTTAATTTCTATGAAAACCAGATTTCTAAGCACGACTGATTGACATTTCATCACCAAAAAGGTTTCTTTTTCTTCTTTCTAGATTAATTAATAGTATAGAAATCTCTAGGACTCGTAGGTAGGACTTCAAAGATTTTATTAATTTTAATTACATAAAACACAAATGTCACTAAATTAAATCCTCTCAGACAAAATGTGTTAAATTTACTTTCAAATCCTAATGATAATTCACGCGGGTCATTGATGGTTTAAATACTTACAATTAAAGGCACATCCTGACGCTCCTGCGGGTTGGCAAGCAACCTGTCATCCGGTGCGCTGGTACGTCAGCATGCGCCTTAGTATATCTTCTAAGTAGTCTGTGGCGCTTTGTCAAAAAAACACACATAACACTCCAGAGATGTCGCTACCTTCTATACATTTTAACAAAGAGAATATAACCACTACGTTCTAAGAGACGAGACTTCGAACTAGGTTTTGGATGACAGTGACATTGACGTAGAGTTTGGCAAACATTCTGTACCACAATAAAATAAAATAAAGGAAATAGGTAATGCCAACATAACAGCGCGATAGGGATGTAACTTTGATGTAGTACGGTTAACGATATCGATATCGATAAACGATGACTAGTGACTTCGTGGGTTCCATGTTTATAAAAATCCCAGTTAGAAGGCGTCCATTATTTACGTGAGATATTTATGGCGGGAGGGGATCGAATTTTGCCAAAAACACCTCACATTAATAATGGATGCTCCTTTATTAACAATTGGGGTTTGAATCCATTCTCAACTGATTAGGTTATGACGACTACACTACGACGTCCATGCGCTTATTCCGCAGTAGGTAGGGCTAGAGTTAAATAAAATAAAAAAGTATAAAGTTGTGTTGCTTTAAATATATTAACCATCTCTTTAGAGGACTTTTCTTTCGATTAAAATCTTTGTGTTGAAAGTGGTCACCACAAAGAAATAATAATTCATTCAACTTCTCAATCGGAACGTAGGTTAGGTCTTCATTGCCAATTACTTTCACCCACTGCCTGCAACTGAAAAATACCCTGAGTTCTATATGATAAGCTAGTTATCGATATGTTACTGCCAACATTAGTATGCATACGACTAAAACTAAATTGCAAATAACGCTACTTATTTTGCTTACATGTAATTTGCTGTGGTACATATTAATAGATAATCTCCAATTGATTGCTTACCGGTCGTGATCTAAAGGAAATCTTGCCGTAAATTTCCTTTTCTCCTCATCTTTTCGACCCGCACAATAACCGCAAATAACACATATCCTATAGGGTTGAATAGTCCGTGGCATGTTGAAAAACACACTGCCTTCTTACTACATGCTTTTTCACTTTAAATTAAGGTTTCTACCATTTATAAATACCAAAATAACAAACTACAAACTGATCAACAAAGAAACAATATGGCGATCACTCAAGTTTAACGGAAGTGACAAGAGGAGACATTGACTGTGACTGAGATGGATTAACTGAGGGAGCGAGATAGCAGTATCCGCCATTATTTTTTAGCCAAATTCCATACAAAAGTGTCATTTTGTAAGTTCCTAGTTGCGCGAGCCTACATTTTAATCGGGCGAGCGCCCTCTAAGTAAGTTTCCAACCCCTTGTTAGGTGACGCTTTTGAAAATTTAACTTGATATTCATATCGATTAAAGAAGTAGAAATTATTCGTCAATATCCTTGCAAATATTGGTTTTATTAGACCTTGAGCCTTTTATTCGTTTTTTTTATATTAAAAATGGGATTGCTCTTGGCCAGTACGAGACTTGTATACAAGTTTCATTACACTGTGGGTCACGAAGGTACAACGAGTTTAATCGCTCTATAAAACTGCGTAATGTAGTTAAACTCGCATGCGAGTTCCGTACGTGTAACCTTAAGCCAACTAGTATCTACCCTCAAAGCCTGCGATATCCCTGTTGAACGCTGGAAGGCGCTTGCATTGATGAGACTGGAATGGCGTAATAGAGTCCGAAAAAGTGTAGCTTCTTTTGAAGAAGCTCGACTCGAACATCTGGACCATAAGTGCCATCTACGGAAGACTCGACCCAAGCCCTCATATTCCTACACAAAAAATGATTAGGGGCAATTATACTGCACACAATGCGACTGAAATCGGATATAAATCCGAATTCGGTTTTGTGAGTCATATCCATGCTCATCAGAGAAAGTTGTAAGGGTCGCCGTCGTCGGATACGACAAAGAGAACTATATCTACTAGTATTTGATTATATGTTTGTTACAGTTACTAAGCGCGCTTGTAGTGGCGGCGTCCGCACACTCAAACTGGAACCCGTACAGCAGGCAATTGGCGCAGTACGCACAGGCGAGGCAAGATCAGCTGGATCAACAAGTACGTACCATCGATTAAATGTGAACTGACCATTCATACAACTTATTGGAATAGGATAAGGTACATTATTAATTCATACTCGAGGGAGTCATCGTTACTATACTTAACAACTATTAAAAAATAATATCCAGCTTAAGTTCCTCCTGACATTCCATAGAACCATGTTGTGAACTATAAATTGCACCCTTGACGGAGTCTTAACATCTTTAATAATAACCTATAATTATTCTACAAGATATCTTGTCACTCTTGTCAATATTTGGCATATTTCGTAGTTTGAAATGGAACTGTCACCATAAAATTCCGAATGAAGAAGTAATAAGTAGGGATCTTTTATGAACTGTTAATGTACGGGAAAGTCACTTTTCAAAGCATCAAATAATAAATAATAAACGTATTACAAATATTTTGGAGTGACTTAAAAAAATGAAATGTATTCTATCGCCATTCTATTTCAATAATATATAAATTGTTAATTTTGGTATTAAATAAAAAAGAAATAAATGAACTTTATTCTGCAAGTATAGGCCGCAATAGCACTTTTACAAATCAAAAACTACTAGCGTTTCTCAAAAGACCACTGACGAGAAGAAACGCCGAAAGAAACTCAACAGTCAGTCATTTTCTCCCAAAATATGCTTATTACAATGATAATACTTAACCCACTTAAATAAATCTGAGTAGTAAATAACAAAAAAGAGATAATAAAAAAAACAGGAAAAAATATTTATTTCCACAAGAAAACTTGTCAAAACTGTTTACGAATTACCAAATACGAGATAAGGAGAATAATAATAATCTAGACATGAAACTAAATCGTTTGATATGCTTTCTTGGAAGCCCTGTTGCAATAACTAGACACAATCATACGTGATTTTTTATGCTATTTAGGTATTTGGTTTGGGCCAAGCATTTCTGTGTGTTAGATTGCATTAATTTGTGTTCTAGTTCTAATATGTGACATATTGATATTTAACAATTTAAAACATATATGAATTAAGCATAGAAAGATATGCCATTAGAACCAGTTTATAGAGGGGGACCAGAGAACCAGTTTATATGCAACTACAATAGGCAAAAAGGAGAGTGAATAGCGTCACATAGCGCCCACAAAACGGCACATAACTTATCGAGTAGAACTTATGTCGGCTTGCTAGCCCCCCCCCCCCCAACATTGTGTGGAATAATATTGCCGTTTTGGTCGCAAAATCCTGCGTTTAGGGACACAGTTATTACATAAATTTATTTTCTATAGAAACCAAAAAAGTACCATGGGTATATAGCTAATATACTCTTGGACCACAAAAAACATGTATCAATATAGTTTTATACAATCTACAATTTATTGTACTAATATAATGGTCTAACATCTATAAATTATAGCAATACAACTACTACCATTTATATTAGTCAACTACTTACCCAATGTCCGACTGTGAAGGTCACACTCTTCGGGTTCTTTTATATTTTACATGATTTATTGCCTCATTTCGGCAAATAGGTTCTACTAGGTCGCTTTTTCTTCGGGGTTTTAAAGGGACTCCTTATGAATTCTTAAGTATCGTTCAAACGTATTTTATATTTATATGTTGGCCCACTAAAGCCATTCATATAATGGATTTCATGATAAGAAACTGAATTCATAAATGTGGTTTTTAAATATATTTTCTATATTATTTGGCCTGTGAAGAAAGAAGATTTCAATAAGTAGTGCATACGCTAGAACTACTTTGCTTAATTTTATTTGTTTATTTGCTTTGCTCTTGCTCTACCGTCTAATAAGACGCGTACATACTCTAGATCTTTCACGGTACGCGCTGTGAAGTTGTGGAACGAGTTGCCCTTGTCAATAAGACAGTCCCAGTCTGTCGCCTCACTCAAGAGCAATTTGAAGAAATTGTGGCTCTCCAACAACTTGTGATTTGGTTGAATACTATATATATTTATTTATGTATATTTATTTAAATACGTATATATTTATAATATGTATTTATTATATGTTATAGTTGTTATATATTTATTTGGTTTTGGTTTTAGCTATAAGTTTCCTTATTGAAAAGTTTTAGTACACTGTGTAAGTTTGTCTATCTCATTCTCCCACTATACACTCAATCCCTCAAAGGTTAGCTGGAAGAGATCCCTCATAGGGATAAGTTCGCCTTTGTACTCTAATCTTATGTGACATGTATATTGTTTTAACCTGTTATTGTGTACAATGAAGTGCTTACATACATACATAATTAGGAAGTAATGTCGTTTGATAATCATATAATTCGTCGGCCTTTACAAAAAATTCTAATACACAAACAAATATAACGTTTTATCGTAAATGATTCATTTCGCCTATTCGCATAACTCATTGTTTTCTGACCCCATAGGCGCCGTAGGTAGGTATATTAATTCACGATTGTTATAAAACAAGCCTAGGTAACCTAACTCTATAGGTACGATGTTTTTGTAGCCCTGAAATGTTAACGGATTGGTCGTTTGGGAAATGAAATGGTTACTTTATACACTCACACAGAATTTGCGCACACTTAGATAGATATTTTGATTAATTTAATTTTAATGCTGCAAAAACGTTAGAAAAACCAACGTGTCTAATGTGATACATTTGTTTCCTCCCAAATGTATCTTATAATGACATATATATCTTTCAATGACACTACACCGTGGAAGGTTATTTTTTAAAGTTGAGTTTGTCGATGTGTCATTGAATTTATTTAAAATCTAGGAAATTAGTGAAATACGTAACTTTTTCGCTCTTGTCATTAAGTATGACAGTAAAGGATAATGAAGGTAAAGAAAAGGCGGCTAAGATATGCATAATCATACAATAATTTATTAATTACACATTAATGAAGTACCTTTAAGATCTAGTTTGAGTTCTAACTAGATGAATTTAAATCCACCCCGAAGAGTTATTTAATTTGTAGGTATTTAATTTACTTAATTTTGTAACTGGGACGGTTGTTGTCTTATCTCCAACTTCTCCAAGTTACCAATTAGGTCAATCTACCGACAATTTACTGCCCAAGTTCCTTAGTTAGATTACAGATAGGCAATCAGACAGGTCTAGTCTAGTCATTGAGTTAGCCAGTTCCTGCTGGCCGGCTTCGGAGTTTGGAATTTCATTAAGGTGACTCAGTGATTTGATTTCTTACTGACAATAGTAGCGTAATGGTATTCAAATAAGAGGCGAGATTCGTCGTATGTAGTATGTAAAATAGCACACTCAAACTGTCAACACGGTTTTATATTAAATAATAGTATTCCCTATCGATTCCCATCTTTATAAGCATCGAGAATCCAACAACTCTATAATGTTTATACACTTTTGATTTTCAATGTTCACAATTTTCTGCAAATTCGATACACTTACGTAACTTTGGTTGTTCAACAGACGAAGTGGGACGAAGGTGGAAAGTTAAGAAACAAGTAAAAGTGAAGCGTTGCCGTTCTGATAGTTAGGTACGCGGGATGATAACAAAGTTTTTGCTCCTATTTCTCTTGTTATGAAACCTCGTGAATGCTGACCTAGTTTTTTTTTGTAAAGTTGTAATATGCAACTAAATGATCCGATTATGCAGCTAGTAACGTAGCTAGTTGATATTAGTTAGGTACAATGATTTCATACTCTTACCTAATTGAGACTGCCTTGCAAGTATACTATATATATGTTGTTGTTAATATATATAGAATTAACTATATACAAGAAAAATAGAAGATATAAAAAATACCTTTAATTATAAATAATTAAACGCTAAAATAATATAAAAAAGAAGCCCCAATTATAAAAAGAATATGCCGTCCAGTAGTTAATTAGTTAGTAATGATGTTGTTTGTAATTTAAAAATATATTTATAATATTTCCGAGTTAGAATCAAAATTGGTTGCTTATTGCAAATAACACGTCCGTTATATTTTTGAAGCATGAACGTAACATGTTTCATAATTTATTATAGAAAATTGAACGCTTACCTGCACCAAAGTCACACCTGACACACTGACTTTCCTGACACACTGGGTTCGATTCGCGGTCTGCTCCGCTAAGTGCGTATTAGTTTTTTTTCTGTGTCAATCTTTATTTATATCAACGAGTACAACACGTCTGTTATTTATTTATTTAGTTATTTGTAAGATAATATATTTGTGTCTGAAACATACTATGAATTGGTTGATCTGTTTAATAATTTCGTTCAATAATATATAGCATTTAATTGTCTTATTCAACAAATAATTTTTGTTTATAGTGGCAACCTTCAGACTACACCAGCAATTATGGCCAAGACTCCGGTTCAATCGGACAGTATTCAAGCCAAGACTTCGGTGGTCAAAGTAACTACGGTGGTGTCCAAGATTTCGGTGGACATGGATTTGGTGGACACGACCTGCAGACCCACTCGTATCCCGTCCACCAGCACGTGGAAGAAGAAAATCCGGAAGAGATAAAACATTATAAGGAAATAGTAGTACCGGTGCACAAGAATGTGGAGTTCAAAATCAACCAGCCGATCCTCATTCCCGTGCCGCATCCGGTACCCATTCAAGTGCCAGTGCCAAAAGCTGTCGTCATCCCTATTATTAAGGAAGTGTCTATTCCAGTGGAGAAGTCGGTACCATACCCTGTAGAGAAGCAGGTACACGTACCTAAAATTAAGGAGGTGCCGTTTGAGGTTGTGAAGCATATTATAGTCCCAGTTGAAAAACCTGTGCCTTTCAAAGTACCTGTTTATGAAACCATCATACATACTAAAAAGGGTTCCCATAAGATTTAATTATTTATTATATTTCTATTTCTTCTCACATTCCTAGAGCTATCTCCTACTTAGACTATTACACCGTTTCCGGTACAAATAAAGAACGTCTAGATATTTTTTATAATACTATTTATTTCGTGCTGACTCTTTTATGCAGACTTTTATCGTACTTGTTATTATTTATATTGAGTTAGCTAAGTACGTAGTTTTTGCTGTGCATAGCGTGTGTTGTGTGATTGTGTTGCGTTTCTATTGTTATCTAGTTTTAAGGTTTGTTTTAAATAAATGATTTTACAGTTATCGTTTATCATAATTTGATTTTTTATTATCATTTTTTTAACTAGTATCCAACAACCAACTTCAAAACAGCATTTACGTGGTACTCTGATTTACCTTCTAAGGTTTTTGAGCTCCTGAAAAAAACATACAAAATGTTGTATTTTGTACGACCCTGATTATGTAAGATGTAACTGTTTTACATAAAAGAAGGCTACAAGAATTATTTATTTATTATTATAAAGAGGTACAATTTTACAATTAGTGTCTGTCCCACAAAACGGTTTACACAGTTTGACTGTGGGATCGGAGTCTCTTCGGTAACTAAATTCACATATATGACTATTACTATGTACTATCACTATTTACTAGTGTCTACTATGCTATTTAAGAAATAATTAAATAATTTTCTTTTGTATGTTGCTCTATTGGCCTCCAGTCTGATATCTGTTTCGAAACCGCATTTTATAGGGCGTAACCACTATTTTAGCCTTTACAAAATGACAGTTAATCACTAGTTAATATATTTAACACGCCTTTGAAAAGTATCTTCGCCATTATCTACCTTGAAATCTTATAAGGGATCAGAGAAAATATAATTATATCGAAAACTATAGTGGGGCAACGCCCGACGACTGATGAAAAACAATCCATATCTGACTACAGCTCAGAACATGAGGTGCTGAGGTACTATCCAGAGATGTTGACAAGTGGCGCCTCTACCAGTAGGTACATCGCCAGACCTAACATCATGGGCACCAGTGACTGGACCTGGGACTCTGTAAACTAAAGAGACAGACTCAAGTACCTGCTCGTAACAGACGTCATAGTGTTAAAACTAGATATTTTAAGTGACACAACAGAAGACTTATACGATTACACGTTGTACATCTTCACATACACACACACATCTTCAAAGGTGTAGGATATTGGTGTCAGACCAACACTGATGCCTGATGGTATAGCATCTGGGCTGTACTCATTACATATACAGGGTGTACAATCCAAATGGGTCAGTATGGAGAAGTCGGAAACTATGAGAGATAGCGAGATCTGTTCTTAGGAACCATGACGTCGATTTTAGATTTAATAATAATTACATTCAAACTTTTTTATTAACTCTCATACATAACCGGGAATCAAACCTGGTCAAAATCAATGTGTATAAATTCTGCAAGTCGCAAGAAGCACGACGCTAATGGAATCTTGTTTAAATAATTGAAAGAAAAACCCACCAATAAGATAATTATTTTATTTCAGTAAATGTTCAAAATGGTAGCCATCGCAAGATTGCATTTCGTATTTTTATGGGGTGCATATGTGTTAATATGTTTTCTAAGGCTGTAGTTAAATCTTCTACAGTGTCGTAATTTAATTTGTAGCTTTCATCTTTGACATAACCCCATAAGAAATAGTCAAGTTCTTCATTCGTTAAACGCATTTTATAAACAGTACACAACACATAACACAATAATAATGTGAAAGTTATCAAAAATCAACACGAGGAGGTTACGCAAAGCCGTGTTTCATTTGAAGTTAATTCCAAAAACAGTATTCCATTTTCAAATTTTAAATGAATTGGTACGCCCGCTGAACAAATGCGTTCTAATTTTAAATAAACGCTATTTGTAATGCATAATACCGATGCAGATAAGATATGCATAAGTGGTCTCTTCAGATAATTGATGATCGATTCATATTATTCACGACTTATTGCAAATTAATAAAACTGTGGGCATTTTAGTCTAATTTACTGTCAGTTGTGTTTACGCAAGATTTCATAGCCAAATCTGGTCCTTTTTACTTAACGCGGTTACAAAAATATTGACCAGGTTCGATTCCCGGTTATGTATGAGAGTTAATAAAAAAGTTTGAATGTAATTATTATTAAATCTAAAATCGACGTCATGGTTCCTAAGAACAGATCTCGCTATCTCTCATAGTTTCCGACTTCACCATACTGACCCATTTGGATTGTACACCCTGTATACCATATATGAATCGTCATATGGACGCTTCTAAGAATGTAAGGCATTACTGATTTTAGAGATGTACCTACTTCACGGATATAAATGATTTTTTTCACCTCACTAGCTCGGAAAGCCCTTTTTAGGGTTCCGTAGCCAAAATGGCAAAAACGGAACCCTTATAGATTCGTCATGTCTGTCCGTCCGTCCGTCCGTCCATCCGTATGTCACAGCCGAGTTACTCGGAGACTATAAGTACTACAATTATAATATTTGGTAGGAAGGTGTAGGTGTAGGTGGTAGGAAGGGGGGGCACTCCGTACATGTAACCGGTGGATGAAAAAAAAAATTTCAACGCACATAGTCGTTTGGGGTATCGATGGATAGGCCTTTAAGAATGATATGGAGGTTTCTTAAAAACTTATCCATTTAAGTCAACCGTTGGTGAGATATTAACTGTCAAAGTCATAGAAAGTGTGTCCACCCCCCTCTAATTTCCAAACTTTAAAATGTTAATTTAAAGTTTATTATACAATATAATAATAATTTAAAAAAAATAAACAAAAGAAAACTAATCAAATAGACCAATTAACGACGTAAAATAACTTTGCAGCCGTGTATAACACAAATCTTTTCACCTCACTAGAGCGAGGAATTTGTTTTATTCCTCCTCGTCCTAACGTTAACAGTTGCGTCCTAAATATAGTTGTCCACTACCTAATCCCGAGATTTGGCGTAGGTACTAGTTTTTTAACACAACAGCACAATATAACATTTTTGTTGCTGGACTGTCTGGACTGGACTGGCTTTTACATGTTATTATGTTTAAAAAAGTTACAAATAGCGCGTTCGGATTTCACATATTCTTTGCACTCTTGTGAATAAAATATAGTTTTGCTATGTTTTTAAAGAATAAAAAGGGCTTTCCGAGCTAGTGAGGTGAAAATAACTATTATGGAAGTATAAGCATACTACCTACTTACAGAATAAATATTTGATTATGGCAGTTCACTGTCTAAGTTTCAATTTATGTAGTTAGTACCGGAGCTCATGAATAGTTAACGATTAGCAACTCTTGAGGGTTTTGCCATTTAAATTCAACTTACTTCTGAAGTCCACAAATATCACTAGTATTGTGAATTATTTCAAACCTGTACTTATACAACATAAATGTCTTTTATAATATAAAATACTTAATACAGAAGGGTCTTAACCATGTCAAACAAGTGGCATTTCTAGTGAATCCTTAATACTTAAACAAACAAAGTTGTTTTTCTTGAATTTAATATTCTTTTTGGTATAAACTGGGATACTAGAGGTCTGGTATATTTAAGACTTGAAAAATAGAAAATTAATCTTTCATGGTCAGTCTGTCTACAATCAACATTGCCCAATACTCAGAACGAGACTTCGAATGAAAATAAAAGTAATTTAAAAGACAACTTATTTCATTTCATACATCTAAAATAAAATAAAAACTGTTTTTCTTTGAGGTGTTACATAAGAGAAGTTGGTACTTGACACACTACGTCTTATTTAAATCACCTTTGGTGTATATCTCCCTTGTGTTGCAGCAAACACTGGAAAATTACCAAAATAAATAAACCCATAGGTACCACAAGTTTTCAATATTATCGCAAGGCCCAATATAATAAAATGTACAATCGTTTAAATGGATTAATAGACCATTAATAGATTTAAAGTCATAATTCTTTAGTTTTGTTCAATTTAGGAACGAAAGGAATTCAAATGTATGTACTAAGTATTTGAAAATTAATAAAACGATTCAAAATGTGCTTACATTTCGTTTATGGTGGGCGTTAAGAGGGTAGGGACAAAACAGGGGAAGAAATAGTCTTGTTTACAATGTAAGTACCTAGTAATAAAAAATAGGATTAACAAATTAAATTCCTAAGACCAGAGAAAAAATTAATATCAGAGAAAATCGCAGTGTTAGTTTGGACGTACAAACCAATTGCCCAGTGCTTCGCGATATAGGCTAGGAACAACATTCGTATTTTTGCAACATTCTTCTTATTATGTTTCAGAATTAGTTTAATGTGAGTTTGTACTTATCGCAGCACTTAATTTAATCATTCCAAAACATGTTTCAATCAACAAAATACATAAAAAATTGGTAGAAGTATGTATGTATGTATGTAAGCACTTTATTGTACACAATAACAGGTTAAAACAATATACATGTCACATAAGATTAGAGTACAAAGGCGAACTTATCCCTATGAGGGATCTCTTCCAGCTAACCTTTGAGGGATTGAGTGTAGAGTGGGAGAATGAGATAGACAAACTTACACAGTGTACTAAAACTTTTCAATAAGGAAACTTATAGCTAAAACCAGAAATAAATAAATATATAACAACTATACCATATAATAAATACATATTATAAATATATACTTATTTAAATTAATATACATAAATAAATATATATATTATTCAACCAAATCACAAGTCGTTGGAGAGCCACAATTTCTTTAAATTACTCTTGAGTGAGGCGACAGACTGGGACTGTCTTATTGACAAGGGCAACTCGTTCCACAACTTCACAGCGCGTACCGTGAAGAAGTATTTTTGAAGTTTTTTTTTCTGACCATGACTGTCACTAAATTTAGGTTTACAGAACTTTATTTCCCAAAAGAATTAGAAAAATTCACTCACATGAGAAAGTTTACAAATTGAATGTAAAATCTAAGCTAAGTGTTTAAAAATAAGGTATACATACTAAAAATCAAAATGGGTAGAAATGCAATGCAATAGTCATTCACTATAAGCGCTCGGATCGGCTCGCATTGCTACCCTGCACTACAACAACTACATTAAAGCTCAGTTTTATAAAGACCTGTTAGACCTTATGTCGATTTGTTATGTCAAAAAATGATCTGAGGGTACTGAAATTTGATCTGACATTTCGTCTTTATAAAGGCTGGGTTTTATAAAGATCCGTTCTTTACAAAACCCGGCCTCAGAGGCTCGACAACGGTTCATGTCTAACCATAGGTAATAACTACCTCTCTGATATAACAATGTGTAGGTTCTGTCGTAGCTAAAGCAAACGCTAGTCTGCATTCTGCACCACTTAATACGTATATAACACAATTAACCCTTTTAAAAATGGGGGGTAAAGTGGTATACCTATAAGTTTGTAAGCCACTATGTCTACGGCAAACATCAACCTTTTTTTGTTGCGAGTAGGTATCTATAGCATAAAATTACTTACTCAATTTATTATTAACTGAAACCTCACCATATTTTTCATAAATCACAGGTTTAGGAAACATTTTTGATATCTAGGATTTAATTTATTATTGGGTTTTATTCACTTATATGTTTCTCTGAATACTGCTACTGGAAGTTTTCTCTCGTAGTTCTAGTTTGGGGCTATTCATTAGTCCCGTAAGGGCCCCTAAGGGAAGGAGGGGCTCGAAAAATCTATACTAAAATCGGCAAAACCGCCCTTACTTACATAATTAACGGATGATTAAGCCGTCGTCTCCCGGCGAAAATATAAACAATAAGCATTCTTTTGTTATGATCCCGGGGATCCCAGGAACCGGTAAACGACGGGTTGGATGTCATTCACAGACATATATCGTTCTATACAAAATAACACAAGCTTTTCAGTTTAAAAAAATCGAGTACGTTGAATACTCATATCACAAGCAAGTAACGCCTCTAAACATAATATATTCATCGTAACTCTCAAACGATATTTTTCTTCTTCTAGAATTAACAAAGTTAACTCCAACGTTGACGCTATGATTAATCTACGTGAAATAAGAATTTTCCTTCGTTATGAAAATGTTTTTCAATTTTCTCTGTTTCGCTTTCCATTGCTTTTCGTTAGACGTAATATTTCAAAACTCCGTCCATCGACGGCTTGACACATTGATTTGTGTATTTTCAATTGTTTTGTCTTGAAAAGAAAACATAAATTTATATCCGTGAACCCAATTTTGCTAAAAGTTAGTAAAAGAGAAAATCTAACAGCTTTATTTATTTGAGAACTTATAACTAAGTACGAAAGATTTTGGACGAATTTCTCAGCCAATTTTTTCGAATTGGCTGAGAAATTCGTCCAAAATCCTACTGGCTTACGTTACGTACACAGACGTATCTACCTACATATAGAGGCGAACATCATCCTACATAAGTGAACCGATTTCGACGAAAAACATACGCTTACGTTCATATATCACTTGAAGTACTATATACATATACAGTTTCTAAAAGATATGTGTGCGTGTTTTCTATAGGTTTAAGGTTTAAGACATTTTATTTTTTCATAATAATTATACATTCACTTACCATGAGAAATATAGCGAATGTAGGTAAATTACATGCAAATAAATATTAGAGAGTTATGTACAGAGTTAATCGTGCACTGATACAAGAATTTCAAAGGTAGATTTCGATTCGGCCGCTCGTAAGTAGAAACGCGTAACGAGTGTGCAGTGCAAAAACATGTTTGCGATAGAACACAGATCTATAATCAAGCGCACCTGGATGTGTCGTGACTGGTATGTTGAGCGTATACTGAAGATTTTTAATTAAGTTTGTTAGTTATCTTATTTTTATAGTAATACATGAATTATTTAGAAGTATTAATTTTAAATTATAATTATTTGACTTTAGTGTTAGGTAATTAGTTTATGTGATTTAATGTTTTTGTGTATCTTATTGTTTTTATGTTTTGATTTACTAAAGTAAATTTATTATATCGTCCGGCATTACAGGTTCAGAATGAAGACATTTTAGATATCTTGACAGCTAAGTATATTAATAAGATATATTAAATGTAATAAATTTATGATATACAAAATATTTAAAATGAATACAAAATTATAAATAACCTAATAAAAGCCAAAACTAAACAAAAATTATATCTAAAAAGGGGCCCCCGTGGCATCGTACCAAAGACGCTAGCAACATTCCCTCGCTGTATGGCTATACTTAAACGTTGTGCGAGGACAAAATTGTTTTTACTGACAATAAAAACAAAAATAAAATATTAATATGTTATTATATCATAGAATAGACTTAGGCCGTACTACCTAAGGAGGACAATATTGCAACTTACCTACAGCAATCTTAATTTGTGATTAGAATAAAATGACTAACCGTCATTAAAAAAAACCGGTCACGTGGGAGTCCGACTCTCGCACCAAGGGTTCCGTACAGATGTGTACCGGTTCCAACTCTATTAATTCAGGAAAATCTCACCAACAGGACGTAGCAATTGAACGCCATGGGTACAGCGGCCTCTATCGGCGAATTTTGTTACAAATTTGAGCGACTCAATAACTTAGTATGTATGGTGGTTTTTCAATGATAATTATTTATCACGTAAACCGATTTAAATTTTTTTCTTTATTTGAAAAAAGGTATGTTAAGCATAATCACGTAGGAATTATAAAACAAAAATACATGCAAAGGTGATTAAATAATAAACTTAGAATAGAAATGTTTTTTGATGATAAAAAAAGTAAAACTAGATAAAAAATATACTTATATTTGGAGAAATCTATATTTTTCTATTTAGTTTTTCTAAAATATACATTAATATCAATGTTACGTAATAATTTCATATTTTTTCCTTGGTAAAGTTCGGAGATAAGAGGGGGAACGATATTTTTTTTTACATTTTCCTGCACAAATCGAAAAGGACTCAACGTAAAAAAAATTGTTTCAGAATCTGCCAAGCCCTTTCATATGACATCCCACTTGACATATCACTAGACTTTCAATTTTGAACCACCTTATTATCTGTCATTTTTCACAGAAAATAAAAAAATATTTAAATAAAACATGTTTCATGCATCTAGGTTACCCTTCTTTATAACTGTTCCAAATTTCAAATCGATAGCATAAGTACTTCTTGAGATATTTAGCGATGTGACAGACAGGCAGACAAAGTGAAACCATAAGGGTTCCTTTTTTACCATTTTGGTACAGAACCCTAAAAAGTTATTAGGTTAACTAGTAAAAATAAACTCAATAAACCCGTTTAACTTTCACATATCACATCACTGATTTTATCCGCCTAAAAAGAAACATATGCAAAAATATCAAACTTTTCCAGACCTAATACGTAAACTCAACAAAACCCAGATATCGCCAAAAAAATGTTACTTTGCTCTCAATCTCGATTGCGTATGGAGAGCTCTCGAGGGCGAATAAAGAGGAACGCGTATATAATGGGGGTTTGGTATAAATCTGCGTTTTATTGGTGAGGACGCTTGTGTTTTATGACTGCTGGCTCCTGATTGAGAGGCGGAAGTTACAAAAGGACAGCAATGTTGACAAAATATTGTGTTCTAGCTTTTAATCGTTCTTGAAGTTTATAAAAATAAATGCGATGAAGAACCTTGATTAAGAAATTAAGGAGCATAAATATGCGTTAGATACTTTGTTTGTCGTTATGGGTTTTGTCGTTAATATAATTCTATGCTACTCTATTGTATTATATTTTAGATCCTATTCCCGTGTAATTTAAGGCTAAGTTATCCACGTGGAAAGAAATGAAAATATTAAATTTTATTATGTATATGTGGCATTGCGAAGCACAAAAATGGGATCGATTTTTTCGGGCATAACTTATGCTGTTGATGCGTCAAAGCCGATAGAAACAGTCACGTTTGAATCTATTTTGAAACACTCAAAGTATCCTAGGCTCACGACTCATTAAAGATTGATCATAGGATTGATTGAATTGATCTATTAGGTTCACGAAGACCATGTTAATTAATATATTCAAGTTAGACCGTCAGCTTATGCCTTAGCCCCCTACTTCTTGCGACACTCTTGACCATCGTGTCCGACTTCTGACCATAAGAAGGGTTTTATGTCCCAACTTGTACTACGAGGTTCCTTCCACAGAAACTTCTGTGCCTTAATCTAAACTTATACTTATATTTGCTTCGGTTTCTGTCTTCTTTAATACGAGTTTCGGAAAAGGGTCAAATGGAATGTTTCCATAACGTAAGCTATTGGGAGTTCTTGTTTGCCACAAATCCTAATACAATTCGTGACCGAATAAATGACGCTTATATTTTATGGCTATCGATAAACAATACAATACAATACAAATACTCTTTATTGCACACCTCACATAATAAAACAGCACATAAAAAACAAAAAACATAGATACAGGGAGACAGAGGCAGAACAACAGGCGGTATAAACCGTGGCAAATAGGAAATAAAAAAGTACCATACCAACCGTCTGAACTAAGATGCTTTAGGGTCTGATAATTTTAAAGTCGGCAAATAACTTAAACCGCTTTAATAGTCTAAATAACCAGTGATCCGAAAATAAATAACTATATAATTTTTTTTTGTTTTTTCCCACATTTATTTAGAGATAGCGCATCGACGCCGAGGCGCCCCGGGGGCGCCTCGTGGTAGATAAATGACGACACCCAAAACTAAATAATAAACTTTCTACGTTCAACATATCGTTACATAGTTTATACGGTGTTACTATTACACCGTCATCTATTGTGCGAATAGGGTATCAATATGCTTGCCTAGACGTAGAGACACTGTCTGTTGTACGCAGCTAAAGGGGTACCCTTCGTAATATAGATTGTATTGTCCCACAATAACGTTAAATTGCATCCTACCTCATATTGCGCATAAACTTTTATTTGCATACTTGTTATACTTATACTTATACTTTTATTTGCATAATGAGTATAATCATTCTTATTTATCCTAATATTGAATACTCAGCATTTTAAAGGACTAAAATGTATTATGCATAATATCAAAATCGTTCAAGGACGTTAAAAGTTCATTGGTTACAGTTATTTATTCTAAGCTACGGGTAGGATGACCACTATTTTTAATTGAATGCTTATTCTCGATAAAATTGTATTAAAAAAAAGCGTTTATTATTGGTAAGCTACTAGAGCTGACCGTAATTGCCATCGATTACTAAATTAGTTATATTGGTTCCTCATAATCGATTAAAAATCGCCGCGTACCTACCGTGTACAATCTTACCTACTCGTATCTCCACGTAAAATTTCTTACCTTTTTGGTAAGTACAATATTGTGCACAAAAGCATACAAATATTGGCTACATTTCTAAGCTATATAAAGTAAGATCTAAACTATACCTAAAATAAGAGCGCATCATAAAATGCAAACTACGCTTTGTCCACCAAACTACATTGGTAAGATGAAAGCATATCGAAGTCCTAACTTTGGCTTTCTAGTTCTGTTATCAGCATAACAAAATGCGTCTATTCAAAGTATTCAAACCAAACTTTGAAAGGATTTAGGGGCTATTTCCAGAAGACTACTAACTTATTGAGTTAAGATTCGAATTGTATTGATTGTAACGTATAAAATGGAACGTATTTGTGACGTATTACGATTAAAAATGATGTAGCGGGACATGTTCCATGCGCTGCTATTACCGAAATCTCGTTACCAAATCCAGGATTAAAATTACCTTATAATAATATACATATTACATATTTCAATAAATGTAGTGCGCAATGTCCCCCGCAATTAACACTTTCACTGAAAACACTTTCGTAGCGCTACAGAATTTCCTCTAGAGTACTTACATACTAGAAAACGCATCGGCTACACATCTACGAGCAGAGATTAGAACTCGCCATGGGAGTTCTTGGTACTGAAAGTGTTGAGGGTGTATGCATTGCACAGTAGTCCCGCCCCAGGCAAGAATCACTCATTTAAATGTAGGCGCCCAGTAAAGAAGCGGTACATATACTTGCTCGAATGGGAGTTGACACCGAAAGCTTACTATATACTTATTAGTTCAAATCTACCATCAATTCACAACTCTCGCCACACAGTGTCATTCAGCTGCCATGTGATTACGACATGTTTTCGACCGTGCGCAAGGTAAATTTAAATGTCATCTCTCATGCTAAAAATTCCATTAAAACATACATACAGTAAGTTCAAATAGTTATGTGATCAAATAGGTACAAATAAATATTTATAAAAAGACTCTCATTGAAATGATATTGCCACTTGCAAAATAGAGACCCAGGCAACGAAATCGTTTGTATTTGTCTACTAGTACCTGTCGCGCGGATAGTCTTCCATGTTCTTATACTTTGTCCGAGATAACAACTGAATTTCGAGCTTCATCCTGTTGACTTCACGTAGATTTCCTGCAATGTACGTAGCGTGAAATATAGTTTTATTTTATTTTATACGCTCTTTGGAAAAATAATACCTACAATTGTGTGAATCGCTTGGCCGCATTCTTGTCGCATTTATACTTAGTTCCTGTACTTGACGTAAGGTTGTATGTTGGTTACAATATTTGCTTTTTAGTTTAATAGGAATTTTCAATCGAAGCCGTTGTCTACCCACGCCAGAGATCTCCGGGTACGTAACAAAAGAATGCTATTGATTATTTTTTTCACCGGGAGACCGATTATGAGTATTTATCTAATGATGAGTATTTATCCGATTCAAATAATTATCTCAACCACCTCCTTTGGGATTGAAATAACTTATAATTTCTCCCGGCGCACCGTTTGCGTTTTTTGCACGCAGTGTAGGATATAAAAGACCTTTTTACCCTCCGGAGAAAGGGGCTTTAAGTAATTGTTCATAGCTTCTTTTTCCAATGACACATTCGATATCTAGTTGAATGATACAGTGCGCTCTTCATAGTGAAACAAGCCACAGCAGACTCATTATTAAAAATAACGCCAATTACACAGATTATTGGCAAAATCTAATGCTATGCGTTACGAACCACAAATAAATATCTACTTTAATTACTTTGATTTACGTTACCGAAATCGACAACAGTAGTAAAATCATCCAAACAGCGGGCTTGGGAGCAATAAAATATTTAGGCGCGTAATTTTCATTTCGACAGAATTGTTTACGCTCCCCATAAAACAGAAAATTGCCTGATTATATTGAGTTTTTGTTGTACTGTGTTAGCACGTGGTATTGTCTGTTGTTATTTAGATTTTATCATATTGTTGAATAAATTCATAAATAAAATTGATCGCTGGTATTTGTTAACTTATGTCATCCTTTTTTAGAACAAAACGGGACTGCGCCATAATGCGGGATGTTCGATATATTTAGGGTACGGTTTTAAGGTATTAAATATGATTTAAATGTATAGTTCGTTCTCATGCCCATAATAACCAATAACAATTTTTGACAGCTGGATCTTACTCGACAGTGGCGCCAACTGGTGAGCACCAAAACGGTAGCCCTCATTAAAGTGGATAAGTCTATAGGATATTTTATACTACAGCACAGCTATAGCACAAGACAGCACGAGAGATACACTATACCCTACCGTATTGTTCCGAGTTGTCCTGTGGTAGCCATACAGGCAATTTCACAGGACGTCGCCCTCTCTGGCGCCGGCGCGGCTCGGTTGAGAATTTCATGTATTTTTTTATGAAATTGAAAAGATGTAAAATTATTCGCCACGAGCCGCATACCGTGTACGTATTGCTTTTATCCAACTGTGGTATTGTAGGGATCCCTCGTGTTGGCAAATCTTTCAGTCACTTCATTTTTCTAATTTAGGGAAACTTGGGGAGCTCAAAATGCTGGGTAACCCATGTCCGGCCCGGCCCTCCCTCAACGAATTCTCAAAATCAAAAAACAGTCCGCAGCGGGCTTGAGATTGTCCTGGAGTCGCAAGCGTCCATGCATCCGCTTCGAAGTCTATTTATTATCAAGTCGTTCACTTATTGCCACCGTCGTAACTAAGCGTCACGTAATCGCGGGAAGGCATGAAGTGATTTATGCCTCACCTCAGTTGCACCTCACCCTGAAACCTACTAATTGCATTTGGTTTGGCTTACTGAATAACTTAAACATGCGCGTTATAAGGGAATCTTATACAAAAGGCAGAGCCATCCCCTTTTTAAGTCTTAATATTTAATCCACCAGCTGTCGTCTGCTTCCCCTTGTAAAGTTTCGGCAAACTCACTGAAGTTTGAACTCCCAACTCGCTTCAAGTTCGTTTCCTCTTTCATCAAGTAGGTAACAATGCTTGCTTTAAAACATGCAGTTAAACAAAACACATAGCTTGAACGATAACTAGGTATAGATAAACATACGCTGCTGAAAAACTTTTTACATGTGTGTTTGCTCACATTTTATCGGTGTTATTCCTTTAATCTTAACTCTTCTTAACTACTTAGCTATGACTTCGCTTGTGGTTCGAATCTCCCATCTGTTTAGAACCGTATTAACGGTCTTACCAGCCAGCCATTCCATTCAGTGTCAATGGAGAACAGATGGCAATTCAATGAATCTGGGTGTGGTAAGTCTTTTGTTTTTATAACATTCATATATACATACTTGGAGATCAAGCTCCAGACCGTCTGTTACTTATTGTAAGCGGTGTAAGTTAAAATATGACTGTATGGAAAGTTTAACAAGTTTTCATGGCATGACAACTGGCGGCGCCATATCTGATGTTGATCGGTCTGTAATCGTTAAGGGGGTAATACGGAAAAAGTGGTGCTTAAATGCATGTTATAGTTATCTTGTTGATAAGTAGTTCCTAAAAAATGTAGTTACGATATATGTTTTTTTTTTTGCCTTCCGGTGGATTTTTTTGTGAAGTGTACAGTACTTATTTCTAAATTGTAGCAGACAAGTGTTAATGACTACCCTAAAATATATATATTGTTGAATACGAAAATTTAAGACCCCTTGAACTAGTTACTTTACAAAACGCGTTAAAGGGCTCCACGCACTATTCATCGATTTTTGACGAGTTTTGAGTTGATATAGCTCCTTCAACACTATATATATTTTTATGACATAAAGGGTTATCGGTTCTTAAATCCTTTATCTACATTTGCAATGGCCAAATTTTGAAAAAACTGACTACATATTTTTTTATGATTTTTCAAACCTGGTCCAAAAAAATCTCTCTCTATTTTCGATATTAGTATGTTGTGTATGCACTTACATGTATGAAATGTATATGTGACTGTACCTTTTTGACGTCTCTAACACCGCAAGAGAGATTTTTATGATGCCATACGTACATCTCGAAGACAATGAGTTTTAAAGTAAATAAGGTATATACTATTTCGGTAAACTCTTTTTTTTTTGAACCTGACTGTGGCTTTATAGGCCGGGCCCAATAAAGCGATAGGAGTGCGCGGTTGGAGAGTAGCCTGGGGAAAATCCAGGGGAAAACCTCCGGCACGACCACGCGTGTGGTTTGGAACACTGGAATACTCTAAGAGTTTGCGCTGCAGTGAGATTGGTTGAGCGGTATCAACCGAATCTGAGGTGTGAGTGGCGGTAAACCTCGTTGTTCTTAATACGATAAGCCATAAATAAACACGAGAAAATGGAGAGTTACTGATCCGAAGGTCACTGGAAGCTAGGTGTAGGTTTCCAGACTTTCACAGAAAACAAATTTTCTTTAGCGATCATTTCACTCCCGTATGATATGTCTGTATTTTGACGAAATAGGTTTACCAAAATCAGCAAGGAATAAAATACTTACCGGATGAAAATCAGCAACTTACAAATATGTCAACTACTAGCTAAAATCACTAATTTTAATTTCATACACCAGACGTAAGGCGTGCATTCAATCGTAACTCCTCTGTAGTCGCGAACGTCGATAGGCTTAGGCTGCATGCTTTTTTGTTACCCTTGACATAAAATAAATATCAGGTGCATTCATGATCTTACCTCCATGAGTTGCGTGATTTCTGTCAAGCATGTGACATTCGAACTTCACGGAAAAAGAAAAAACAGATTTCGCCTAAGAGATTTCATTATAAGTGTATTTCAGGAAATTATTAAAAATCAATATAATGAGAAATCTACGACTTCATAACACAATGTAATATCGATCCAGTACTCAGATGGCAATTCTCGTAGTTTACAGTCGTCAGTACGTTAAAATCCTTCTTTATTGTAAACAACATTGAGCAATAAGTTTAGTAGTCGCAAGCGCCCGTAGGCTGTGGTGTCTTATGGCCCAGCCACGACTACCAGCGGCGACAGCGGCAGCGGTTTACTTAATATAATATATTACGCGTTATCTCAACTAACTGCAGTGCGTTGCGCGTCTTTACCGTGTAATGAACATATAAAACGCGCAAAAGTCGTGGCCGGGCCGTTACGGTCAGGCAGTTCGTATGCCCGTTTATATTGAGTTCACTATTCTTTGTACTGTGTACATTACTTATTCTGTGTTTGTACTACAGTCGTAGTATAAATAAAGAATACTAAAATCACATGGGGATTCCTCCTTGCGTTAGCACATTCCTAAAAGCTTTGTGTGATCTCGTTTACAAAGTCGTGATACACAAATCACCACGACGCGTCGTCAGAAGTCGCCCATTATGGCGTTGCTTCAAACAAGCTTCCAATATATTCACGTAATTGTAATCAAAAATATATGGTGTTATAATAAATTCAATAAGCATTAAAGGTACTGCTTGATACCTTCCATTCCCGTTATTACTTCGCCTGTACCGCCTATCTTCGTTTGATATCGTGTTGAGTTCAAAGTTAGTGGTAGATTTGGTGGTTGTAGAGAAAGATGGGCATCATAGGCGAGATTACGAGCCTATTAGCCATATATATTTACGATTTACCTTACTCTATAAACACATTACATTAGCGCTTCTACTGACATGAAAAATGCAAATATTTGTTTTGGCGCCTACGGAAACACGTTAACTATGCAAATACACTCCCGCTAAGCTCTCAGCATTTCGCGCCCATTTAAAAATATTGGACAAACCGAAAAACATTCGTCCATTTCACCATATCGGTTATAAGTAATAAAGCTATGGACATTTTGCTGTAACTAGGCTGTAAATGCGCGTTCGGTGTAGCCAATTAAATCGTATTTATTACATTCAGATTTTCAGGTAAATGTTGTTTCCCGTTACCAGTTTGAGTGTTCAATTTATTACGTTTTGCAACTGTTCCAGTGCGACTTTACAAAAGCATTTCGTGTTTAATTAAGCAAACAACGTATTGGTTACAACTATATAAAAATTTCATTTCAGTTTCATTCCGATTTCCTCTGGGTTTCTACTTGACTCAAATTATTGAGTTGGAGTTAGAGATATTGTGTTCTCATCAATATCGGGAAGAGGTTTCAGATCTGTAAAGAGACTATTGGCGAATCATTATCCTTTTAGCGTATCTTAGTACAGTTGTATCCTGAACACATATTTGTGATCCTGAAGGACGCCCGGGGTCTGCTATCTGATCCCAAGATTTGTCGTAGGCACTAGTTTTTACTTTCAACCCAAGAGGAAACAAGGCCTTATTGGGATTAGGCTTGTCAAGTGAGTGGGCAACTTGACTGTTAGAAGTTCTCAGGTCCCCGAAGACCTCTAACTTGGCTTAACGACTGCTATCATAGACAGCAGCCGGTATCAACTACTTAACGTGCCTTCCAAAGCACGGGAGCGCTCTGTTAACAACCACCCACTCAAAGAAGCTGCTGCGGCGCAGCTGGACCACGAACGCTACCAATCTAATCTTCTAGTATCTAGCTAGTAGGCGTTGCATATTTCAATGTGTTAGTTTCTGTTTGTTTCTCCTATTATGCTTACGCCAGATGTTAGTAGAAACACACGGGAAAGCTCAGTTTGAGATTGGTTTTACTCTACTCGTAAAAAGCTGTAGATACGAGTGTTCCTCCGTTTGTTCGTAACTAAGATAAGTAATATGTCTAAATAGGTGCATGTAATATGGCTAAGGGTCGATTTTTCAATCCCCACATAAAAGTATCTGTCAAATAAATGTTAGCTCTGTCCTTTTCTTTCATACGACATTAGGAAGTGACAGTGATAATTTTAACTGACGGATAATGTTTTTTTTTTATTTATTCATATTAAAAGAGAAAAAATTACAAAACATATTTAGTAGTCGCGCACAGAAACCTGTTTAAGGTTTATGCGTGACGCGAATGTATCGCACCGCTCACAACAATAACATTAATAAATAATACTAAGTAGTATGTAGTTTTTACGCTCCAACAATCACACCTCGCAAAATCAAATTGTACCTATCTGGCGATTGAAAAATCGACCCTAAACTGAAGAAAAAATAACTATGACTTTCACACGCTCGTTCTGACCGATTTGATTATTGTTTAATGTGTTATACTGTTGTAATGTACTGAATGTTAGCGGGTACCTAATCCTCGTGTCATATTAGCTATTAAAACATAACAGAGATAAAAAGCACGCAAAAATGCGAATGACAAATTAAATCAAGTCTCAACATGATACCTACAATCAAGAGCAAAACGGTACATTTTAATGGATATCAAGAGGTACAAACTGCACCCATCTTTGATGCGCTTGAGTTTGAATAGAAGCATATAGGTACATACTGGTCGGTAGTTGTGCGGTTTGTCGGTATTCTCGTTTGGGGTAAAGCAGCTGACATACAGACAATTTTTGTGTTACAAAAAAGAGCCATTCGCTCCATATATAACCTGGGCTCACGTGAAACTCTAAGAGATCTCTTTAAAGAAATTAACATTTTAACGGTAGCATCCCAATACATCTATGAGAATATTATTTATGTCATAAAGAATCGAGAATCATTCTGTAAAAATTCTGATATCCATAATTTTAATACCAGGAATAAAAATAAAATTGCCACTAACAAGTTTCGTGTCCGTAAAGTTTACAAGTCTTTTGTAGGTCAATGTGTTCGTTTTTATAATAAGTTACCCGATGAAATTTTGAATTTACCCTTTCTAGCTCTTAAAAATTACCTAAAAAAAACTTTGATGTCAAAGGCTTATTATAGGATTGAGGACTATCTAACAGACAGAAATGCATGGCCCAAACCAAATACCTAAATAGCGTAGAGTCTAATATTTTCATTGTATCTAGTTGACACATTTCTTGCAGGAAAGCATATCAAACGATTCGACATGTTTTGTTTTCTTGTGTAACTACACATTGTAAATACCTATTGTTATTTTTTCCTCGTTTTTCTTTCAATTCTCTTTTGTTGTGTACCATTTACATTTACTTAAGTAGGTTAAGTAGTATCATTGTAATAAGCATATTTTGGAGAAAATGACTGACTGTCGAGTTTCTTTCGGCGTTTCTTCTCGGCAATGGTCTCTTGAGAAACGCTAGTAGTTTTTGACTTGTAAAAGTGCCTTTGCGGCCTACTTGCAGAATAAAGTTCATTTATTTCATTTATTTCATTTATGGAAGTTGAACCTTATATCAACACAAAAGTTGTTATAATCTTGCAAAAATGAAGTGATTATAAATTATAAGGTAAATATCCTAGTGCTCGACACTGACCCAATACATGGCAATTTCAATTTTTATACTGTTACATTTCATCATTTTGGACATTTCAACAGACTTTGATTTCATTACCATTCTTTGTATTATTCTTAACAACCAGGAATTTTATTTCATAGCGCCATCTATTGGAAACACAAGAAACTTGTTTGCCAGTTACTCTTCTTTATGAGGCAACCTTTGTATGCAGTAGATATGTGACGTTTGTAGTTTCAGACGATGTCAATAGGTGGCGTTGAAATTAAGCTTCAGATTTTAGAAAATAGGAGATCTGAGAAATTTAATTTATAGAAAAAACTTAGAAATGCAATGGAATTTGCAGCTACTGTTTGTTTTGTTTAGTAACCGAGCATGCAACTCAGTGTTCCAGTTTAGAAAGATTATATTCCATAAAAGAGGATTATACCTACCTACCTCGTTCGGTGCCGGGTGCGAGCAAGACAATTAATAAGTAATCAAAAACGACAGAAATTCTAATCACCGTAGCCTATGAACGACTGCAAGTCCGTATGCGCGATACCGACCCTTAAAAAGCCTGTACAGTCGCCATCAGATATATCGGAGCGAACGAAATGCTCACAAATATCTGAACACGACTCTATTGTGAAGGCGTTAAAGTGCATGTTCAGATATTTTTGAGCACCCTGCGCATGCAGCAGTGCATGTTGAGATATATTTGATGGCGACTGAAATTGAAGAATCCCATACCTACCTACTGGCGGGAAAACCGCGGGAGGTTCATTGGACAGTAAGAGGAGGAATAAATTTTTAGGGTGAATTAAGTGAATATCTACCGTCCACCAAGGATGAGGACATCTCTGGTGGACGGTATTCAAACATATATGGTGGAAATTCACCCTTAGGCTGTATTATTGTTAATGTATACTTAAACCTATACATACTTGAAAAGCCATTCCAGTTAAAAAAATAATTAAACATGACCATAAAACAAATAAAAATAGATTAAGTCTATTTATGTACCCTACACTTTACTAAAAAAGACTAGCCCATATTTTCAAAGAGCTACTGCAAGTTTTTTTCATTAAATTTAAATAATTAGATCAGTCGATTTTATTTTAAGTAGCATTCTCCGTATTTTGGCCTTACGATACGGAATCGTGACGATTCGCTTGTTATATTATTCTGAATAAAGAACATAATTTTCACGTGTTACAGTCACCCAGACGATGCCTATTCGCTCGTGCCTTAAAAAGGTCTAGGTTATATGAACTCTGATAGACAGACGCCAGCAGAGAATTCCTTATCAGTGCGCATTATAAAAGATGATAAGACTCTATGTAATTCACATTTAAATCTCTATTACAAGTGTAATTAGTTGTTTTGTAAATAAATAAATAAATGTTAGTCAACTTACCAAAATCTCAATGAATTACACTTACCTATATAAACATAAACCTTCTTCAGTAAACACGCCTTCCATAAGGGAAATCGTATGAAAATCGTTTGGTAGTTTTTGGGTTTACCGCGCACAGACATATATAGACATATAGACGGCAATGGGGGATTTTTTATATAATATGTAGCAATGATGAACCGCTATAATATGTGCATGAATGTTGACGTCGTGTCGGATCCGCGTCGCTCCCCCCATTTATTCCTAGCCAGCAAAGAGTCGTGCGTGCCTACAGTGAGATAACGACGAATCCAATATGGATGCAGTAATGAGCATTCGGAGACCTTATGTGGAATATATTGTGAGGACAGGGGTGGTATAGAGTTGCATTTATCGGTAGAATATGTAAGAAAGTGAACAATAATCCCTTTAGGATCGATGTTTTAATCGCCAGGTAAAATTATCCGTCAGTTAAAATTATCGCTGTCACTTTCTATTGGCATATGAAGGAAAAGGACAGAGCTAACATTTGTCTGACATAAACTTTTTTTGGAGATTGAAAAATCGGCCCTTATTCATAAAAATTAACGATCCTCTGTTTGCTGAAATGTGTTTTGTTCCTTTCTTACAAACACAATAAGTGTCTATATGAGTTGAGTGACAATTACAGATCAAAGAATGTTAACGTTTAGCTAAAATATGTTTGATGTATGTTTGTACATTACAAATACTCTGTATTGCACACCTCAATAAATAAAAATAATACAGAGTATGCATATTAAAACTAGAGGTAAACAACAAAATAATGTTTTCATTTTTCAGACAAATCAACTAAGCTCAGCGTATGTCTTATATGATCATAAACATAGATAAAATGTTGAAATAGTATACATAATTTTATAACGGAAAGTAGCAGCTCTCTTTTGAGCTTATTGAACATTTGAAGACGTCGATTCCACAGCTTCCCCTGTTCCGTTGACAGAGGGTGCGGTCGTTCAACTCGGTATCGGCGAAATACCCTTAACAGTTAAGCCTTCCTTCTTTGACTAATCTGGGGATCTTGCGGAAGTGTAATAGAGCCTGAATAACGCAAATTGCCTATGCCTACGTCTAGGCATTTAGGTCTATATAGAGCTTGATGCTGGGAAACAGTTCCCTTAACCTTCTGAACGGCGAGACAATTGCGAAAGTCACGTTCTGTCGTAGTGACGTAACGATGACCTCTTTAGCCTATTTGGTAATAACACTGCCTATGAAGCAGGAGGTTCCGGGCTCGAATCCCGTCAGCATATGGGCACGAATATTTGCTCCTGAGTCTTAGATGTTTTTGCATGTATCTTCATCTAATAGTATCCATAACCTAAAAGCTTTGCTTAATTTAGAATTAGCTCAATTTATGTAGAATTGTCCTCAAAATATTCATTTATTTTAGGATTTTTTTTATATTACAATATTGTGGTGTTCGTCCGTCATAACGGATCAATCAATGATAGAGAAAACGATTGAATTTAAATGTGTCCTTTTATACAGCCAAGAACTAAGGTATGTAATGAAAATCTTGTCATGTCATATGTATTGAAATATTCATCGACATACTCATACTCATTTATTTGCAATGAATCATATACATTACATGTAAGAGCCATGCGACATATTTTAGAGGAAGTTGTTTTGGCCCATATTTTTGGAGCCCGTGTGGTTGCCGGGTAAGAATTGCGCCACCCCATCTCTTCCCGTGGGTTTCGTAGGAGGCGAATAAGGGAAAATCGGAGGGTGGGCAGCAGCATCCTTCGATCATTACCACCATCAAACTGCGGTCGCCAACCCGCTTGCCAAGCGTGGCGACTATGGCAAATCCCCCCCAAGGGAAAAATAAATTGGGGGAGGCCTATGTTCAGCAGTGGACGTCTTTCGGCTGAAATGATGATGATGATGATGATGATATTTTTGGACTTGACTTTACCGTACTGCCCTTGCACCTGTACACTCAGACGTATGTATAATCACATATCACTATATTTCAGTGTAAGACTTCAAACAGACACATTATCAACGAACAGATATGGTTATCTGACTTTCCCCAGAATAGATTAGCTTGTTAATTGTGATTTTTTATAAGCTTATAGTTTACCCACTTTTACTGGTGAAAACAAAACAAGAAAAACAACTCCAGTAAATCTACGCTAGTATAATAAATAGGTGAATGTAGGTAAGTGTCTTTTTTACTAATTATTAGCACTTCATAAACTATCGCACGGCCGGCATACTTTTAAAGTTGATCCAAAAATTTATGTCCTATGGTGTAATGAAAATATTATTCTGTTTTATAACTGTAAGCAAAATCGACAAACATTCAAAAATATTGCGGCATGTTTAATTATAAAGAATCTCCGTAAACGCAATAATTCATGATTGGCGTTTCCGAACTTAAATACGTAACTGTACTTTTCAAATAACTAAAATATGCAATTACCTACTTAAACTCCCTCATTCTAACCTTAAACTCTGTGATGCCTCGTTATTGGTCGCAATGTATTGAAATCTCGTACCTTAATTAGACCACTCGGATAGCCTCTTGATCTAAACGCGGTACTCAACTTCAATAGCGCTCATTATGTAACGATTGTATAAAATAGTGTTGTACGTTTGCATGAAACGTATAACTTCGGATTCTACTTAATACATTGAATTTAAACATTTTCAATAATTAAGTATGTAGGTACTTGTATTATAGAGGTAAAGTATAGGAGTACTGTACTGAAATACTTATCCAATTTGACGATTTATGCCGATAACCGTCTCACCAACGTTGCGTTAGTCTAAGATGTCTGGGTCAAGGGTCAGATACCTACAGAACGTAGTACTTATGGACACAACGTGGTTATTATTATATAATATTTTTCTATTTTATTACTTTTTATACAATACAATACAAATATTCTATATTGCTCACCAACAACAGAAATTAAAATATGTAAATGTATGTTTTTATGTTCGTATTGTAAAAAAACTATCGTGAACTGGGAGGTTGCGCTAATCGTGTCAAAGGCTAAGACCCAGTTTGGGTAGGTGAGTAGTTAGTTTTTTATTGTAAAAACAAAACCTTATATGAAAAATAAATAAAGTGAATAAGAGACATAAGAAGTTAGAAGGTCTTGAAAAGGACATAGAGATTTAATCACCAATCGGTCCCACAGACACGCATGGACATGGTAGGTCCCTTCATGGGGGGTCTATTCCGTGACCCTAATAAGGGCTTGGACACCTAGTGCATTGTGATTAGTAACCGGCAGGTTCATTGACAAGTAAAATCACGTTTCGTTTACTCTTCATTCGAATTGGTACCTAAATAAATGTAAAAAATATGGGCCTTTTGATCTGGCTCTTACTGTCTGTTCAATGCTCGCCTTTATGTATGAGAAATCGGCCAAGTGCGTGTCGGGCCAGGCGCAATGTAGGGTTCCATAGTTATCCACCCGTTATGTTATGCGGACCTAAAAGTTTGCAAGTTTATATTCATTATGATTTTGAGACAACTAATAAGATTATATCAGTAATCAATGGATATTGTACGAAAGTTTTTGATAATAGTTGCTGAGCTAAGCCATGGACGGACAGACGTTCAGACATGGCGAAACTATAAGGGTTCCTTGTTTACTATGGAACCCTCAAATTCTCCGAAATAACCACAATATTAGGGCCGGATCTTCTCGCCGTGTGTCGTACAGTCGACGTCAAAAATATGTTTATACTTTTACACCTTATTCCATTGTAATAAGGCGAAAAATGTAAACATATCTTTGACGTCGACTGTACATTATCCACTCCGTTTCGCACTCGTTTTATTACGTTTGCGATTACTTCAGAAGTTGTAAACATTTTTGTTGTATTTTTAGGCCATAAACCCTATTAGTATATACCAAAATGATTGACATACAGGTTGATTGTCATTTCTGTCCTTAGGTACGCAATTTTTGTTGTAATAGCGCTGTACGCTACAAAGAAGAAAATATTTTTCGTACCTACAAAATTCACAATTGCCGGGGTGCAGAATAGAAAATACCTACTTAAGTATGGTTAACTTGTCAGGAGGATGGACCGTTAACTTTACCCGGACTTGACCCCCTCATCAGCCGAATAGCGATTCCCATAGCAATTGGCCGGGATTGGCCGATACTTCCTCATTGCTTTCGTATTTCGATAGCGGTTACTATATTCTATATTTCTATTACAGTAAGTAACGGTAAAAAATACGCTGACTGAGAACGAAACAGTTCATGTTTTTGGTATTATTGCAATAATAAGCCCTTACGAAATTAACGTGTTTCAAAGTACCGTGCACACTTTCAATTTGTAGTTTCGCAATAACAAATTCTGTCCAAATTTGTGGGTTTAGCAATCGCCTTCTTGAGGTTGATCGTCTTGTCAAACTGCATAGAAATTCAAAGAAAAATTATGCGAAATCGTTCATAAATTAAAGCGCGTGACCGAATTTTTCTGCGGCTCAAGGGTGTACAGTACAAAATCATACATGCACCCGTTTTCGTAAAAATGTATTTGTGATAATCCATATTGAAAGGAACCTTATGGCGGCCGGCACTTACGCCCTTATTGCCGCTATTCCAATACAATAGTGAATAGGTGTAACGTAAGCGCCTACCGCCATAAGGTCCCTTTCGATGTGGATTATCACATTTTCTCTCCTAAACAATATTTATGTAAGGTTACAAACGAATTTTTACGACACTAACCGATTTAGGTAATTGAATGAATATTTATTGTATGAATACGGACATTCTTTAACGACGGTTATAGGTGGCCTATCATTTACCAATAACGTTAGGGAACTACATACAATACATACCTCACGCTTTTAATATTGTAGGTTTAAAGATGGAATAAAGTGATATTGCAGTGATGAATTTCTAGCACATTGCCCACAACACACTTCAACACGTACACATGTGATTTAAGAGTACCTACTGTTATAAAATATCCACTGTGTTGCGGTTAACACTTCGTTTCCATTATTCCGATACGTGTCTGATTGTTTTTATAACGGGCCATGAAGATGAGATATCAGCACATTCGTCTGTTACGTTCCAGTTTACAAAATAATCACCTCTTTAAATGTAATAGCCATATGACTGAGTAGAGTTAGTTACTCGCAAATAAAATAGGGATAAAAATTGACAAAAATTATGATTATAATATAATCATAATTCTTGGCCAAAGGGATCGTGTACATATTATGTACACAATCACTGTAGGACCCTGTAGGGTAACCTACGAAGCTGGTGGTATTCTTATTATCTTCGAACCCCGGTAAGGGCAAATATCTAGTGATGAGCAATATTTGAATCTAAGTATTGGCTGTATGTACCTATTTACATAGTTCGATTTGTGTAGGATTTGTGAGTGATCATATAATATACTAGCGACCCGCCCCGGCTTCGCACGGGTGCACTATTTAATGGATGTTATTATACATATAAACCTTCCTCTTCAGTCACTTTATCTATTAAAAAAACCGCATCAAAATCCGTTGCGTAGTTTTAAAGATTTAAGCATACATAGGGATATAGGGACAGAAAACGACTTTGTTTTATACTATGTAGTGATTTCGTGTGTAATTTAACATCAAAATACTAACTTTATCTTCCTTCTAGGTTAAGTCTCTTACCAAGGATTTACAATTTCCGCCTTCCCCAGAACTTTCTAAGTAAAAACAATGACAAAACTTCTTGAACGCTACTAAAAGTTTATTCTGTGAAATGCAAATTGTGAACTTATGACATAGTTTATTCTGCATTTAAGTGTATAAGTTTTGCTGAGGGGCGCATACTTTACATTAAAACCTCGGTAATTTTGAAAAAGTATAACACTGTCTTCTCAACACAATGTATTATACAGTGCCTACTTATATTTATTGTGGCGTCAGTTTTCAACATGTCGGTATTTTAAAACATCAAAACGATGTATACTTTTAGTTCTAATATAATTTAATATTATATAATATCGTGTAACGTAATTCTGTTATGGTGCATATGATATAAAGAACGTACCTATACGTCTATATTATATACACATATTTGTACTATAAGAGCATTATCAAACTAAACAAAAATCGATTTTAAGCATCCTAGGAATCCCTTTATACGCAAAGGTCATTTAACAATGCTGGCTGGCTGGGGATAAAAAATATGGCAAAAACTGAAGACATTCATCTTCGTTTGGAACTGGCCCGGTAGAATAACGACTGGTTACATTTTAATGATTATTTGAGGTATAAACAATAAATAATAATAATAATAAATATTTTTGGACAATCTTACACAAATCAACCTAGTCCCAAACTAGGCAAAGCTTGTACTATGGGTACCAAGTGACGAAATACATACTTATATAGATAAATAGATACTTAAATACATAGAAAACATCCAAGACTCAGGAACAAATATTCGTGTTCATCACACAAATACATGCCCTGACCGGGATTCGAACCCGGGACCTCCAGCTTCGAAGGCAGGGTCACTACCAACTAGGCTAAAGCGGTCGTCAAAAACAAATTGCATTAAGTCTGATAGCGTATTATGGCCACAGAATAATCTCACTGTGTAGGGTGTTAGCCGCTTTCGAGTGAAATAACACCCCGATAGTGTGTGACAGCCGAGTTTAGGCGAAGTGGCAAAAAGAAACGGCCTGCTACGGCGTCTGACATATTTGAAGGCAAGAGTTTTAGGATAAAGTTTTAAGAATGAAATAACGCCTCGTCGTCAGTAGTAATAGCGAAGCCACGAGACCAGTCAGTAACTTAATGCCACCAAAGGAAATCTGCCTCCTTTGAAGGATATTTTGAACTCATCGTTTGTATAGCTGTTACTCTTGCTACTGTCAGCTCATATTACGAGTACAATGATTGCTGCATACTGCCTTGCCGGCTGGTATTCACAACCGGAATAAGTATAACCTCCGATTACCCATAGTTGTTACGATTTTCAAGGTCCTGTTATGCTGGACGCTGGGTGAAGTTACTCGAGGGGACGACTGGTTGTGAATGTCAGTAGTCGGCCTAAGGCTAGTGTTCTATTGGTATGCCGCTGATTGGTTGACCCATGGATTTCTAGACTTAAGGGACCCTTAAGTAGCGGCACTTTGACCCCACACTCGCATTTCGCCTAGGGGTACGTCTATAAGTCGATATTTATGAATTTAACAGTAGGTACCTAATATTGGCTTCGTTATGTTAGCACCGCAAGGATGTGATATGGCCGTAAAAGTGGCTTTATTAGCCCTTGGTTAACGGTAACTCCATATGGCCATGATATATTGAAATAATCCATAATTTTATGTTTTGATGGAATTGTTAAAACATCAATTAGTATCTACTTACATATGTACGTGCAAAACATTTTATATATACCTAATTTTGTATCTTAATACATTCGCTGCGTCAGCACTAAAACCAGACTTACTGCCGTTGCTATATGGGCCACATACTTCCCGTATGCAGAATACCGTACGACCTCCGTTTTCCCGTATATTGTCCTGACTTTAAAGGTTCCTAAAGACATGGAAATTTACTATTTAGAATAAAAAAATATTCTGATCAATAGTCTATGTCTTATACTTCCCTAACCGCACAGAATACACATACTGCTAGTGATGGGGTAATAAAGGATGGATAACAACTTATTTAAATATTTACATAGTATTTGTTATCATCATGCATGTAAATAATCTAAATACTAATAATAATTTAGAGTAATTTTTATATAGATGTCATTCACGTGTCATATCGATAAGCAATATCACCAAGAACTTTTTTACTACCATTAGGTAGATTTTAATGTCAAATTTTAATTGTCAGCTCATATATATATATATACTTCAAAATTGACATTAAAATCTATCTACCGTTAGTACATATAGTTACGTGATTCGCCTGCTGATCTCTGATTCGATACATAATTAAAAACGGAAGTAGAGTAACCGTAATGTATTTTACTTATTTTTGTTTTTATTATCAGTGACTTAGAGACCATATACATCTCTAACAATATTAAATTAATTTTAATTTTGACGCTCAGAGACCATGTACATCTCTGGGATAATATATTAATTTCACTCCTTGTTTAATCTTGAGACCTTATACATCTCTAACTTAATATTTGTATAGATAACTTTGCAAGTTTATCTTCACTGTATGACATTAATTTTGTTATAATTGTTAAACTCGAAATTATTATTCCTTCTTGAACTGTAAATTAATATTTTGATATGAAAAATGTATTACTTATTATAGTCAGACTTTTTTAAATTGTAAACTAATTTTTTTGACATGTAAAAGTGCCCTTGTGGCCTATTTGCAGAATAAATGTTTGTATTTGTATTTGTATTCAAAATCAACAATGACAATTGGAACGTGACATGAGATAAAATTTTCATAGTAAGCTACAGTAAATTTTTGTAAAATATATTTGGGTTGAACACTGCACAGCACTATGGCCAACTAAAGCGCTACGTAGCCGCATCTCGGTACGGTACGGGGTTGCCGTTACGGCCAAATAGTACCCGTATCGCACCAAAGGATAATAATTACCTTTCTGTGCGTTAGGGCCTGACCACATTACCATGGCGCGGCGTCGTGAACGTGAAACGGCGCGGCGCCTTAGTGCGGCACGATGCCGCGGTGCCGTGTCATGTTGGGCGGATTCACGGTATAGAGTCACGTCGTCCCACGACGCCGTGTTGTTGTCCTATGGCGTAGCATCGTCAGAAAATGTTTCGACTTTTCGTCAACCAGACCTGAATCTCATCACAAGAATACTGTTCTTGTTGTTATTACAAAAATCTGGGTGAATCCACATTTTTTAAACTATTGGTAGGATTTCTTCTCCTAAATGAACTTTAGCTATTTCCAACCAAAATACAGTTACATTTCCTTTGCCTCAATTATCCTTAAGCAAATGAATTGGACTCTTTAGTCTATTACTGACGCCGAATAATTCAAATTTCTACGGCATTATTGGCGTTGTATGGTGGGCCTTAGGAGTACAGAATTACAATCATGATACCGAGGAGGCTAGGAGTAATTTCAAGAGGAAGAAAATAAATTACCACAAATTTTATAATCTGAGACCTTCAAAAATTGAGAAAATAATCACAACCCTAATAAATTTATGTATAGTACAAAATCAGTAGTTTTTTTTAATATACTACCTATATTACACGTGGCCTCACGTGGTAAAATATCAATGAGAATCAATCAATGAGAAGAAAACAGTCATATTTAGAAAACCTGTCGGTCCTCTGGAAATGTCTTGATTGACTACAAGGTACAAAAGGGTTTTGTGACGTTTGCTTGTGACGCCGTGCGGCGAGGCGGCACCGTACCGTGAATTCGCTCAACACGGTACGGCACCCTCTATCTGCAATCTGCGTGATGCAGCAACGTGCCGCTATAAGACACTGTGCCGAGTAACTAACCTTAAAGACGCCGTGGCATGGTAATGTGACTAGACCCTTACGCAAAAATACCTCCGGTACTTTTTTTCTTTTCAAATGGAATATGCTTCCCGTAACGCAGCGAATGTGTTAAATAAAATAAATAAAAAGTTAAAGGTTAAACCATGTTATGATTACTCACGAAACAGAAAAGCGAACTATTTTTTAAAAAAGCATTTTTTTTCTAACAGGTATGATAGAAATTCACTCCTTCATTGTTCGTTGTTTTTGCAAACATAGAACAGTTCAAAGTTGCAACCCGAGACAATGCGACATAAGTATACTCACCCTAGACAAGTGAACCTAATGAATAAAGGATGGAAAATTCTAATGCTATTATGTTGAAATTCTTTTCATAGAACGCAATTCTTTAAAAATATTCTTGTATTTTGAACCTTATTCTTTGAACGGAGAAATAGTTTTTGAATTAATTACTTTGATGCAACTCGGCCAATTAATTTAAGTATAGTACCTTATTCTGTTCCAATGTAATCAAATAAATGAAACTATAAATAATTTAACAGTAAGTACTTCTTAACTAAACAAAAGTAGCACACCCAAATAATTAAACTAAGATTAGCCTCAATGTAACTTGGCTTAAACAGTCCAACTATACGAAGGCACGGTGGCATATTAGAGCGAGGCGAACTGACAGACGGACGAAATGTTATTATTAAGGATTCAAGAGATTACGACAGGAATTTAAATTTGGTTCACGCTTCGGTAGAAACGCAAAAAATCGTTTTGGAAACATTTAAGAGATTAGCCGAGGCTTTGTTTCTTGTTTCTAAAAAAAGGTGCATCGCTTGCTGTTGGAATTCCTTTAGCTGTTTCGCGTACGTACCTTTTATCAACATGAAATTCGGTTTATTACGTATTCTAAAATTTTCTTAACATCATCATCATCATCATCATCATTTCAGCCGAAAGACGTCCACTGCTGAACATAGGCCTCCCCCAAGGCTCGCCATTCAGACCGGTCCTTTGCCGTTCGTTTCCACCGGATTCTCGCGAACAATCTTGTTAATAAGGACACCGAGGAGCATTGAAATTGGGATAGTTAAATATGTTGCCACTTCCTATAACGGGTGTTTTTGGTTTTTTTGTGGTTTTGGCGGCGATTAAAATGCCTACACAACACACCTATATTGAAACTAGTTCAACGTAAAACTGTTAAATTTAGCGGTCCTTCATCTGGCACGAAGTTCCAACCACGAACAACTTTGTAATTGCAGTGAAACTTTGGATTTATTCCGAGAAATAACGATAATTAGAGCATTCCGTGACACGGTGCGATTTGGCTGATGCGACTATTTTAAGTTTATATTTAACGCTATGGTGGTGACTTTACTATAATAGGATTAGTTTATACTACTATTACTTATAATGTAGGTTTTCTATGTTAGATTCATCGTCGAGGCAGTGGCCAGACTATATTAGCCGATGAACCGATAACCGTTGACGTAAATAATTTTTGAGTGAACGAGTCTGTGTGACGATTATCTTCAAAAACCCACGAGGATCAAAGGGAGCTGGCGTAGGCCCTTCGATAGTTTGTTTAGGTAAGTCTTCAACCACTAGTTTCTTCTTTTTTATCCCCTAAAGGGTGTCGTCTCTCGGTTGCTTCTGAAGTATCCTGTGCTAGAGATCAAAGGAAACAGAACGACCCTCTACCTGGTCATTTTGCCAACCCTCGTACCCTCCTACGTGTCGGATTTTTAGCAGCAGTCTTAGTATTCCCCGATCCCAAGATCCCAGAGATCCACAAGAAGTAAGTAGTAAAGAATTAGCACCACACCTCAACGTCGAATGAAGTCGTCGGGCTGATTTCCTGCCGTCCACATAACAATCACATAATTACAGTCATGTTCCAACACTAGCGGATATTTAGACTACCTATGATTAAATCCTATTCATTAAATTATCATGCAAGCGTGGGGAAGTTCTGCTTCTCAGTGATTTACTAAAAAGATAGCAACATACATGAAATAGTATCAGAACGTTCAAATCTCAATCAGGATTTGTACAATTTCTAATAAACATAATTTATCAGAGAACGTCTATACCGTCATCAAATCACGTTTATTTATAAAAGCCTCGAATACCACATTAGCCCAGGGTCGTGCGCCCCTGACATTGCCATAATTCGCTATTCGCCACCACTGAACATCACGCGATGATTAGCTAAAACATTATCCGGTTTCTTTTGTCGTAACTCAGGTATAATGGGTGTTTATAAATTAGATTTGTGTAAGGTCGTTGTTGACGACCCCTGGCTTTTGGCTAATAGGTTTGGGTATAATAAGCATTTTACAAAATTTCCATTTTGTAAGATTTTAATACAGTAACAAAGTGAAGACGTTAAAATATTTATTTACCTACACACACATAGTCTATGGTATTTTGGTGAGTAATTAGTAATACAGGTAATAAATAATTCGAATTCATTAAATAAAAAGGTAATAACTAGTATACATTCAGCAGTAGGTACGCATTAAATATATTCTACTATCGGATCTAAGCATTGTATGTAAAATATTTACAAATCGATATTTATAACGCTAAACCTCTGTACCCTTATTTTATTACATGTAATATTTTATAAACACTATAAAAACGTCATAAGTAAGAAACAGATGGCATTTAATATTAAAGCTCATAAATGAAACACTTCCCCTTCTTTATCCTAAACAATAAAACCTATTCCCAAGTCAAACATCACTTTAACAAAACCTATAAACCGTTAGAAAGGCAGTTTACGACACGAAATATGTAAAACATCCTAAAATTGATCATTAAACCACCACATTGGTAGATAAAACGACATTAGAAGTTGGATTTAAACAAGACGCATAAAAGCACATTTTCGAAGGCTTTATTCATCAGTTAAGTTGGTTTGTTTTCAGGAGTATTTATGTAATTCATGACGTCACTAAATCCATTCATATGGCTCATCGTCTATTTGTTCTGTCGCACCCACTTTACATTAAACCTTTTTCAATGCCTTATGGCTAATTATTGAAGGTTCATTTTGGAGCAAATGTATGTAATAGTAAGTTCGCAGGAATTTGTTATCCGTGCCCTTGACACTGTAGGGCTCAAAATAGCTGAAAAATGGGTGAAACTTTAGATGGATTGAAGACTTGTGCAGATATGTTAATATTGACACATGAGTTTCTATTGCCAACAAATCATGCCATAATATGTAAAGTTTACAATAAGGCTAACGCCCTGTGCTTGACACTGATCCAATACATGGCACATTCAATCTTATGTCATGATGACAGAGCTGATTAACAGGTGCCCAATAGCGCACTAAGGTGTCGAGCACTAGCACTTTTACCTTTTACCTACAGAGTAAGTACTAAGTCCTTTACACATTCGAACACACCTGCTATGCGATTCAATAAGCACCGTTCTCACCAGTCACCTCACAGCTCTACCGTTTTTTATATGACAACTGTACAAATGTCATTTGTCACTTTTTGACAGTTTCCATATAAAAACGGGTGAGGGGTGAGGACGAGTAGGTTTGTGAATAACAGCCCTGAGCCCAGTAGTGAGACTCGCAAAATATGTATTAGTTTTGTTGGCTGCAGAAATTAACAATAGATTAATTAAAGTTGCTTTCGTAGCTTTACTATGAAAATCATGACCATCTGTTACATGAAAGACAATCTCTAGACGACGAAATATTATTATTTAATAGGTACAAATTCTGAAATACATAGAAAGCATCCAAAACTCAGGAACAAATATTCATGTTCATCACCCAATATTTTCCCTTATCGGGATTCGAATGCAGGACCGTTAGCTTCGTAGGCAGGATCACTAACCACTAGCCTTTTTTCTCGCAACCGCTCTGCAGTGAAATATCTCTTCACAGAAAGAGGCCATGACTTTCCACCGCCTATTGCCTACTAGGTTCGACAGCGAGAGATCAGCGTCAACGCCCACCTGGTCCCGATAGGGTTACTAGGGTCCCACACGATAGGGTTCCCAGGCAGGACACTCACTGAGAGTATGACGCAGCGAGTCTACCTCGGCTCCACACTCGTGACAGTTAACTCTTCCCGTCCGATCCAGTGCAGGTACTTTCCGAAGCATCCGAAGCCGGTGGGTCAAACGTGATCATAATTCTATAAATACGATACCATACTTTAACGCATCTATCCTTGGTGTTTTTTTTTTCTGCAAAACGCACAAACAACGAATCTAACACGAAACCTCCACCCGACACGCAAAGGGATTGTCCGCACATTTAGCCCGAAAACAACGATAGCGGAATAACTCACATTCCTGAAAAGCAGGTCTGGCCAGGCATTTGTGGAAGTCATACAACCACATTGTAGCATAAAATCGACATGAATTTTGATGTTTTCATAAAAATATGTTTTAAGTCTAAACCTACTTTAGCCATTGCAAGCCTCCCACTTTGGGTTTTATCATTTAGAAAAACTTAATGATATCCAAATAATTGTTTTCAGTGTATTTGTTCCGTAGACCAAGACAAAAAAAAGTATAGGAGGATGATGATAGAATAGTATAGAGGTTGTAGTTCACTACAATTATGTATCCTAATCCTAATACACATTATATCATAAAATCTAGTCTAAAACCAGACACATACAAAAATAACTTATGTTAATTTAAAATTAGTTAATGCATTTCACAAATCTCAAAACCGTGTTACTGCTAAATGACTAAATGTCATTAGTCGGTGGGAACCAACGGTTTGTTTATTATTAAAGTGTTTAGGAATAATTAAATGCAATAAAAACCAATTAGTGGAAACATTTGCTGTGGAAAAACAGAGTTTAACATTCCTGAGTTTCATAATTGCAAAGAAACAAATTTATAACAAAAATTAGAAGACGTTCAATCCAGATAGAAGAGTGCAAGTCTACCTTACACTTTAGCTGTAACACGTGAAAACAGAGAGTAGTAAATAATATAGACTGCTTATGTTTATGTCTATACTCTATACATGGCGTACCTTGAAAATAATGAGCCTGCTGTAGTTAAATTCGTATGATACTTTAAACCTCTTCTTAACACAATAGCGGCATCTATTAATACAACAAAACTCTTAATAGATGGCGCCAATTTAAACAGATATCAAATGAAATTAATAGAACACAGACCACTCTTTAGTGAAACAAGCTACAAAAGGCTCATTATTTTAAAGGTACGCCACAATGTAGAAACGTTGCCAGTCTATATAATTTACTAGTCTCTGGAGTCACACACTCTCTGGTCGGTAAAGTTGTCTGGAAGAGATCGCTCTTTAACGATTAGACTACCTGTTCTTTGCTACTTGTGTCTTTATTATGTTTGCACTGAGCAAAAAAGAGTAATGAAATGAAATGAATTTTCTTCAATTTGGGCTTATTACATTCACTTATGAAAGTCAACTACCCCCGGTTCATAAAATAAACCTCTGCCTCGAGAAAATCCGGCGTAAGAAACTCGGCGAGGCGTCATTTTTTCAAAACAATATACAATGTATATAAAATAACAGTATCATAATACTACAGAATGTTACAATATAAAACATATTTTTTATATATTTAGGACAAAATAATAATTCTAACTAACCCTATAGAAAAGAGTGGGGCGCAACCATCTGAATTCAGAATATAGGATATAATTTCCCATTCACGTAGACCATCTAGATTAAGTCGTAATTAAGACTTATGTCGCAGATACTGGAAAGACTGAGACATTGAAGTCTATTGATACCTAGATGATGTGCACGTGAACGAGTTCATTAGACAATGACACGCCCAAATCCTAAATGCTAAAAGTAAGGGGAGTGTCAAAGCGTTATATCCATAGTTACTTGATCTTTGAATTGACTGATTACTATTAAGAGCGAGGGTTCAGACGATGGTGGTAGTGGCGGTAAACACATTCAATATAGAACAATGAGGTCACGTCACGTGGTTTTGTTTTGTCAACATATGACACAGATTCCTGTGGGTTAATGGTCCTTATATACTTAGAGCACTGTTGAGCAAGTTTTCTTTGCCAAATTAGTTGAAAACTAGGTGAAATTGGGGGTGGGTCAATTGATTACACGTATTGAAATTGAATAGGTACCTAACCTAACTTAGGTCTATAAAGTTACAGTAGCCGGTTCATTAGCCAATTATTTTATTAACACTCCTCTTATTATAACAGCTCAGTCGAGGAAGCAAAACCTCGAAATGTTGGTAACTTTGATGAAATTTGGGACGAATGTTCATTGATAGCCTTGTTTTCGTGTCCCAAAAGTACCAGACCAGGACTTCAAGAGCCGCCTATCTTGGAAAATGTATTCCATCCGGAAGATATTCGCATTTTGTGCGAAATCTACGTGCCCTATTAAAATATGGTCAAGGACAACATTGAAGCTTAGTAAATTCTGCACTAACCTGTAGAACATAACTATGACGAGAAAACATGTCTTCGTGGAGTAAAATGCATCCATATGTGAGATTTTCCGTTAATGTCTTTCTGTATATTGAAGCTTGCAAGAATTTCAAATCTACTTAGATTTACGCAATAGGATATGAGCTATGTTAATATTAACATTTTACTCAACTACGGCTAAACCAAAACGAAGGGTAATGGTTTAAATAGATTACTAAGTACCTAATATTTTGCTGCCATCTCCCAGTCAAGATGCTTGATGAATTCTAACAATTGAAGGGTCTTAGATTTCTCCTAATTCTGCGTATATGTTTCTGAATATTGATTTTAAATTCAACACGGCAGGCGTCAGAGGGCATCAAATCTGAAATCATCATTTTGCTTCTGGCACTTATATTATCAGGCGGATTTCAATAAACGTGACAACAATAGATAGCCCAGGACCGCGCCAGTGCTATACACCATAAAATAAATATAATTGATGCGGGATGTATTACGAGGACTTCATAATGTGATGATGATCACAACAGATTTTAGGGTATAAATGGGACCAAAATGCAAGTGACAACTGTCAAGTTCACTACAATTACACACAGAAACCTCTATTTACATGACTTAAAATTTGAACTTCGGGGACCATGGGGATACAACGCTACATGAAAATATGTAGGTACTTTTTTTTTATTGCTTTCGCATTTTTTTAAACCATTTTTTTTTTAAACATTCATCAACCTTTATGGATATGAGATATATGACAAAACGAAAGCTTATTTAATTTTACAACGAAAAGTCCAATAAAGTCCAAAAAAGGCAATAAAGTAAAGCTTTCATGAGAAGGGGCGTTATTCCATCCACAATATTTAAAAAAAAATCGATGTACCGATACACTTTTTCTATTATTAAAATACTAACGAGTTTTATTATTACACTAGTTTTTTCCCGCGACTTCGTTCGCGTGAACTTTTACTTTTATTCATATAAATATATTATTTTTCACATATGATGTACTGTTTATTGTACAATTTTTAGTTTGTTTCCAATTATGTGCTTTGCTAATATCTTCAATGTACAGATTTTCGAACCTCTACAGCTTTATTATATGTATATATAGATTAACCCTAATCACGCTTGATGGTAAGTGACGACAAGACCTATATATGTATGATGACCTTATATATGTATAGATGTGTGATTACCGATGTATGATGCAGCTCACTAGTTCAGTTCAGTATAGCTTATTCGCTCTTTCATTGAAGACACCTATATCATAATTGTCAGGGACTACAGACGACGCGGAAAACGAATTCCTCCGTACAGTACTTTTATCTCACGAGCGCGGCTTAGCCATAGTTGTAGATGTGACACATACGAACACATAGACAATGTAAACTCATAGCTCCTACGCTGACGCACACATATGTAAACATTGTGCATCATGTGCATGTCAACACACAACCATGGCTCACCCACGTTCGTGAGATAAAAGTACTGTTGTATGTGTTGTGATTGCAATAGGTACGGCGACAAAAAAATCATAAAACACATACATTTTATATGTGGCCATATTGCCGTCTCTACATAATAAATTAATCAAGTTTAAAGACCTGCAGTAGTACATAAAGAAAGTAAAAGCGAAACAAGAACAAATAAATAACCAATAAATGGCGATTTGCATAATATTTGTCGGAGAAAGTAGTTTCCGATCCGGCGTGAACTTGACTCCGCTCCAGTGGACAACTAGTTTCTCTAAATAAATAAAATAACTGATAATGATCGTTAACAGTGACCGCCGATACGCGCGTCAACTGTATTTATAGTACTTTTTGGTTTTTCGCGGATTTTTCACAAATACGTGCAAGTATTAGTGGAATATGCGTTCAGGGTTGTTTGTTTAAGAAATAAGAAATATTTATTCGAGACAAAGACAACAATTAATACAGCAAAAAATAGAATATAAAAATAAACAAAAAAGTTGTGTTATCTCGAAACATTGTTGAAACATTTGTTGTGTTTGTGTGTTCACATCAATATTTTCTCATTGTGATTTTTAATTATGAGGCAGAACTAGTGCGTACCTCATCAGTCCCACTTTAATTTAAGAAATTAGGGTGAAAATCCTGCATAAACTGGGTTCCTGTTCCTAACCTATAATGTTAACCTTGCTTCAAATATGCGTAATTATAATGAGGAAACACGCTGAACCATTAATCCCGGACATTGTCTACATCTGCACTCAGTCGACAAGTCTAATCCTAATTCATCCCTGTTATATCACCAATGTTTACCTTAGTAGTCAGATCAAAAACTAATTCCTATTCTTGGGATTATATAATAAACGGACCGCGAGATCCTTAAGCAAAAACCGTGATAGTTCTATTCTAAGAGAAAAACTATTATCATTGGTGCAAATGGTGCAGAATGTTCATAATACTAATTTCTATTAGTTATTCATCAATTTAATGCTGCATTTACAGTCAATTAACCAACGAAGCCTTCAGTCGCCACGAGCCGGTCTGCGTGGGGCTGCATACCGATTTGTCGTCGCTTGCATCACTAGATGAGATTATGGACCAGTCTAGAGATTATAGTTTACTTGACCGGTCGCATGTGCCCGTTGTTTTCCGTCAATGTTTCATTTGTGCGTGATCGTTGGCTTGCGTAAAATTTTGTTTTCTAATGTTCTATGTGGAAGAGGAAATTACGAACAGGAATAACTGAGTTAAAGAATAAATTACGTGAAATTCCGTACAGGAATAACAGAGTTAAGATTATATAGACTCATGGACCCTAGAGTCAAACTGTGTAAACAGTTTTGCGGGTCGTCGTATTTATTTTTAAGTCATGTCAATTAATAATTGTAAAAATAAAAATAATCCTCAGTGTCCTTTATTATCAAAAATAAGGGGAACATTTTTTGGTTATTCAATCTGAGTGGTTCTTCCTTTTCTCGGTTTATTCTTTGTATTCATTTTATACTTAAGCCGTGAAGTTTAATTATATATATGTATCTACAATTCCAAATTCAATTCAATTTACATCATCTGTAATCTACAATTCCAAATTCTTGGAAAGAAAAATATAGTGAAATATATTTTAAGTCCAATACAGACTTTGAATACATTCTACTTGAAGATGTCATATGATAGTGATTAGCGTGTCAGGATAGAATGCATTTAACACTTTCTATTATAATTTTAGTACCTCTAATAGTATGTATTTTTCAAGTATACATAACTGTGTTATAAAATATATTTTACAGACACATTTTTTGACTTAAGAGAATAAATTACATTAACCTATCGTGCAATAAACTTGATTTTATAGGCCCACTGTTACAATGGACATGCGCCACATTTCTGATGGATTAGTTTTTAATGGGGCGAGTTGAACCAAATTGCATAAGATCCAGTACTATGCATCTGACTTAATAAGACTATGAAATGAAAGGAAACCGTTTCAACCATAGACATGATTAGCCACGGAAACGATCCAGTTAAAGGAAATCCAGTCAATTTTGCACTGGAAATGTATATGTGCACATTAGGGTGGTCCTTATTTTACGTTTTTTTTTTCCTTTCATAGTGGCTTAAAAAACACTACTGATTCTGATTCTGATTCTGAATGTTGTTTTATTACCAATTTGTATGTTTAAAAATTGCATTCTAATGGTAACAAGAAGAAAAAAAGAACCCTGTTAATCTTTTTATTTTTTTACAAATAAACAATGAAAATGACGTCAATCAAAGAAACATTTATAAAAATATGGTACTGTTGAATTTTGTTTTCAGGATTTTCTTTGGACGGTAGCGACCCCTAAAACTTGAAGAAAAAATCTGAAATAAATACGGTATTTTTTCTCAAGTCACATAACGAAAGGAACGGGTGCCCCGGAAAAAACAAGAAATCGTTAAATAAGGACCACCCTAGTGCACATATACAATCGTACATAACTCTCATGATAAGGTAAACTCAATCTCAAACTAAATAGCCTTCAACGTGCAATATAAATGGCATACGCAACATTTTATGTTGCTGTGATTACTAGACATTACCTACAAATAATATTATGTTATACTTAATGAATATTTGGTCCTAGGGCATTTTCACTTTCCGGTGTACCATTTAGTTTTTTGAATTAAGTAATTTTGGGTCTTCTGACTCAGAACCATTTCCGCAGGGAAAATAATTGTGGCCGCTAAAAAGCGTCACTTTTCTGATGATTTTTCATATACTGTTTATGTGGCTCGTCACAAAACTGACACAGATAAAATATATGGAAAATTGAGGATTATTTTTCTTCATCAGTATTAAATAGTACTAGTGAATCTGAGTCAGAAAACCCAAAATTACCTAGTTTCGAAAAAAAAAGTTAAGGGTAGGTACAGCGGAAATTGAATATGCCTTACAACAATATCAAATTTGCTTTGCTAATATTCTTATACGTGGAATAGTCAGAAGCAACAAATGTCTGTAATTTTTGAGCACTCAAACGCTTCTTCCTACTAATATTATAAATGCGAAGTTTAGATGTTTGGATGTTTGTTAATCAATCAGGCAAAAACGATGAAACTTGATATACCATTATATAACCAGTTTATAGCCTGGATTAACATATAGAATACTTTTTGTCCCGAGGGATGACCTCGAAGGGATGAAATAGGGAGTGGAAATTTACGCGGATGAAGTCGCGGGCGAAAGCTAGTTTGGTAATATTTCTAGAAACCGCACCATTAAAAAACATAAAACGTAAAATAATTTCGGGTACATAGTAAAGTAATCCAATATCCCACTTTTCTGTAACTCTAACAATTTTTATCACTCCTTGTTTGAAACACATGCAGGTTGGTATGATATGTGGTTGAAACTACCAGGTAACTGCCTTTTCATTGCTTAGTTTTCTGAATGTATGCTCTTTACTTTCCTTTGCTGTGAGTAAAAATAAAAGATCGACTGGTGAGTGCATTCGTGTTTGTTCACTAATTAGCGCGCAAGCGCACCCATAGACTTAAGGAGTCAAAAAAGAGCTTAAAAAGTTTAGCATAATTCTTTTCTTATTTTAAATATTTACCTACTGAAACTCTGTGGATGAATCTTGAAATGCACCGACATGAATTAAGTATCCATCTCATGGCCCCTTTTTAGGGTTCCAGATCCATAGGGTAAAACGGGACCCTATTACTAAGACACTGTCTGTCTGTCTGTCCGTCTGTCACCAGGCTGTATCTCATGAACCGTGATAGTTAGACAGTTGAAATTTTCACAGATGATGTATTTCTGTTGGCGCTATGACAACAAGAATAAAATAAATATTTCCCCCCATCTCCTCCCTCCCACGCATCAAACGTGTTTTTTTTCCATTTTTATAGATAATGATACGGAACCCTTCGTGCGCGAGTCCGACTCGCACTTGGCCGGTTATACAACGACAGTGGCAACAAGCTTACAGCCTGTCTGGTGGCAAGCTGACGCAGAAGAGTTACAAGCGCGTTACCAATCCACAATTCCGGGGTTCTGAAAAAAAAAACGAACGACATTAACAGCCTCACTAATGAGGAGCCTGTTGACGAAGATTGGTGATGCTGATGTTCAGACTCCAAAGCAAGACTAATTACAATTATTAGTAAATCATACAATAGCGCCTTTAAGAATTTGACGACCGGTTTAGCCTAGTGGGTAGTGCACCTGCCTGTGAAGCTGACGGTCCTGGGTTCGAATCCCGGTCAGGGCAAATATTTGTGTGATGAGCATGAATATTTGTTTCTGAGTCTTGGATGTTTTCTATGTATTTAAGTATTTATATCTATTAAATATATCGTCGTCTAGTACCCATAACACAAGCCTTCTTGAGCTTACTGTGGGGCTAGTTCGATTTGTGTAAGATTGTCCTCTAATATTTTATTTATTATTTATTTAAGAATAAGAAATGTCTATGTAGTAAAGTAGTAATCATTTGGCAGCATCAAGTTGATCTAATGGTGGAGCTAAAAGGTCCTCTTCCATGGCTAATGGTAAACAGTCAACAGTTTAATCACTCACGGATTGACAGCAATGTATCGCAATTTCGAAATCCTGTTTTAAGTAAAGACTGAGATTGGTTTTTTTTTTCTACCAATTAACGGTTAATTAATTTCCGACAAAGTAACGTTACGTCTAACCATTGAACCTTGTCAGGCACTTATCCAGAGGGGGGATAGTTGGGATTTATCCCCCCCCGAAAATACTAAAATACTTAATATAAAATACTTATGAGTGTGTAACTAAACTACGGACGGTACTTCTTTAAGTTATTAAAAATTATAGTACAGTGATTACAGCGATAAGAGAAAAACTATTAGAATCGAGGGCAGAAATATATTATACATTTTTGGCCCTTACTTAATAAGGTGAAAGAATGTACACCTAAGGTAAATGTCCCAGTGCTCGACACTGACCCAATACACGACACTTTTAATCTTATGTCATAATGACAGAGATGACCAATAGGTGTTATCTATTGGGCATTAAGGTATCAACCATTAAGACGTTTACCTAATTGGTGCCTTTGACTGTCCTTAAAGTAAAACTTAGCTGTATTTAACTTTGAAATTTTGAAAAACTTGTCATATTACACCATAATATTTATTCGCAAAGTCTATGAGATTTGTAGTACCTAGTATTGAAATATTCTTATTCTTTTAGTTTCTAAGTTGGCACAATGTTTCTGTTGGCGCACTATGCCTATCTCGCGACCATGTAAGGCTGAAGCTGCACAGGTAATTTATTGTCTGTACTCGTATGACTTTATTTTGGATTTAATCCTAATGAATAATGATGCACTATGTATATTATAATCATATGTTTATTATAATCATTCGGTATTAATAATGATTATTGCCTATTATGTTTACGTTTTAATTATACGTGTACTGTATGCCTGTAAGGTGATATAATGTGCTGTAATTTATGTTTATGAGCTAAAAGACAATTATTTCCAGCAATAAATGAAATGAAATAAAACTGGGTTTCAGGTATGTGTTTTAATAGTTATTGGGTAAAAGGATTGGGATTTTAAGCATTGTGAATGATAATAAATTATTACTATTTTCGGGTGTGCCGAAATTAAATGATCAAAATGTTACGTAATAAAAGTTATTATTTTTCTATAAAATAGTCATGATGTTCGAACGTATGAATACGTAATCGTATTTATTTGAACGTGGAAAAGTTACCTAGTACCTAACCACTGATACTTGTTTATTACTCACCATATAAGTGATTTTCGTTACATTTTCGTTCATGAAGATTGCCGATTACGTAAATTTTCACAAAATTATACTTATAACCGAGATGGACCATTATTGAAACTGGTAATTCGAACTTCTGCAATGTTTGGCTTATTTTTTTCTTTTTCAGGGGAGTTCACGTGTGTAACCAGCCTTATAGCGGGAAGATTAACTTTAAACAAACAATGTGGAGATGCAGATGTGAAACCTATTTTCTAAGAAAATTCAGTCTTTGAAGATGTAGATATTACCAATAAGAAGGGGAATAAACAAGCTGAGTACGTGATCCTGAGCATAAACACATGGTAATATTATGGTTACTTGTGTCTAACCATATCTACTAAACATTTGGTACCATAAGAGACACTGTTAACTGACCATCGTTGCACCTTATTACATTGACACAAGGTCTACTCATGTTACTCGAAATAAATGTTTTCAATGTTTCAATGGTCAGTTAAGTGTGTTGAAGATGTACATTATAAATGTTCCTCCTTTCCTTGTCAATTTAATTAGTAATTCAATCGTTATACTGCGATACAGGTAGACCTACCTATTTTTATAATCAATAATTATAATAAAATTACATAAAAAGTATATCTTCTATACATACATACATACATATAATAAAGCTGTAGAGGTTCGAAAATCTGTACATTGAAGATATTAGCAAAAACATCGATTGAGGGTTCTTAGAATCGATAACAGAACACATTTCAACAGTTTTTAGAATTTGTGTCTGTTTGTCTGTCTGTTTATTTGTCTAGGCATCACGCGTAAACTAGCTAATAGATTTTAACTATAAACTTCATTAATAAGTTTAATGGATCTTCGGCCAGGTTATAGGCTATAAAAATCATACAGATTGGGGATGAAAGAGGCTGAAAAGAGGGGTTGAACTTTGTATGAGAAGTCCGTCAATTCGTAACTAAAATCGACAAAACTAGAAAAACTAACAAACCATACACAAATGTATGTATATGAATATACTACGACCTCTTTTTTTGTGAACCTTATAGCTGGCAAAGGGATGGCATGCTTGAATTGACTCTTGCAAAAATCAGCATTTTAAAGATTCGTCAAATTTACTTTTTTTTGCGAACCCATAATATTTTTAGGAAGAAAGTGCTTCCCCACTTTGCGTAAAAATATATTTTGAAGGTTTTATTTTATATCACTTTGTTACACAATTTATTTGCATACCCATACCAAATTACAGCTTCATAGTTTATTAAGGGTCATTGAGTGAAGACATGAACGGACTGACAGGCAGACGGACATGGCGATTCCAAAAGAGTTCCTTGGTTACTACGGAACCCTACAAACGGAACAGTCAATACATGCTATAGAGAAAACAATTTTTTTTTGAGATCATTTAATTCAAAGCAGCAATCTCCATATTATATGTATGTATTAATATTATTGCATATTCTACTATTAGATTGAATAGATACTATAGTAAACAATACAAATAATAGATAATACAATACCGAGACAGTGTCAAACAAATGTCATTTCAGGATTGATAACAGGATGTTAGGTAGACATTATATATAGTTTACTGCAAAAAAACACGAATAATACCTGCAGGTGAATCACGTAACTTTATGTACTAACGGTAGATAGATTTTACTGTCAATTTTGAAGTATAAATATATGAGCATTAAAATTTGACATTAAAATCTACCTAACGGTAGTACAAAAATTACGTGATTACCCCGCTGTTTACAATATGATCGTCGAGTGAACTGTTAAACTCCCAGCTCCCTTCTTATTACAAAAAAAATATTATAGGCGAGTAGGTAATTTAATACTGCCACTGACAGCTATTAAATTGCACTCTATTTATGTACAGAAAAGGAAAACAAAACGTATGATGTGTTCACGTAAAGATGAGAGTTCGAAGACCTTTATAAGCTTTCTTTCAAAGTGTAAATTTATTCAAATTTCAAAAACGAATGCTAAGTCTGCATCCTTTTTCACGACTAGTGAGTAAAAAATGCAAGATGCCCTTATTGAAAAGTCAACGGGTCGGAAAGAGACGGTTAGAGGTATGTCAATGTGTCTAGAACCCGTTTAACAATACCGAAGTGGCGTGATGCGCTTGTCGGTTTTTTGTTAAAAAAATTAAAGAAAGACATTATTTTTAATGTTTAAGCCAAGAAAATACAATGAATAGTTTGTTGAATATATATATATTGTGCACAATTAGATAAAATTACACACGAGTGCTTAATTACTTACATTATTTATGTATAGGAGGTCCTTATCTTGTCGTCGTTTTAAATTTGTACTAATTTGTGTTATTATTTTTTATCTGCATGGTGCAGGGGTCAATTAAAAATACTTTTTCACTTCTCATGCTCGAAAAGTGCGTTATATTAGACTTGTCAAGCGGGGCTAAAGTAGTACATTTAACCCCTAGGGAAAGTATGAACACATATTTATGATTTACAAAACATTTTAATTTGACCAATAAAAATACTTCACCAATTAAATCCACCAATCACAGAACACTAATTTAACTTTTTTAAAAATCTTTGGTATTTGGTATTAAGCGTCTTCTCCCGGCGAAAAAAATAAACAACAGCATTTTTTGTTATGATCCCTGGGATAACAGTCTACCGGAGACGACGGGTTCACCAGAATACAGCTTTACTGAAATCTACCAATCAGGAAATAGAATTCATTTCTCTAAAGAGTCTAAAAATTAAGTTTGTAATAGTCCCTATTTCACAATAATTAAAAAAGTGATTAAACCGTTCGAGCAACGCTTTTTTTTGCGCGTGAGTGTTGCGCGCGAACCCCGGTGTCTATGTTTTGTGTGTCAAAGCAATTTAGAAAAAAACATGCTGCCAAATTATAAATGTTTGCCGTGGAATTTCTATTAATTTTGGGTGGTTAACCCTTGTTTATTTATTTTCTCGCAATCGAAGTGAAAAGTAGAGTGTATAACTCTGATCTAAAAGCCATATTACCCCTCGAACTATTTTCCCGAACGAAATGAGTCTCTCTCGTGGTAGGTATAATGGCTCATTTTAGACCCTTGTCATACAATCTACTATTTGATGTCTCAGATGAAAATGAGGGGGAGGGACGAGGCCCGTGCAAAATTAAAAATCGAAAAAATAAGCACCATCCTAAAGTTTATCAAAACTAAAGTTTATTTATCTAAACTCAATATGGTTACTCATGTTATTATGACTGTTAACTAATAAATGAAAATCAAAACAATGAAAATAAATGAACAACGGAAAATTAAAAGTTTTTACAGGCTGTCCGAATGCATAAAAAGGGGTGTAGTTTATAAAATTTGTTAACTGCCTGCCGAGCCAATCGCTATGAATATCGGCTCACATTGGAATGTATGTAGTATATATATGACTAAAATATATATTTTAAAACAACTCATACTGGTATAAATACTTAGATGACCAAGCAAAACGAAGACCGGCTGACTCAGAGCAAAGCGAGAGTAATACGTTCTAAGTGCTATTAATTATAAAACAAGCAGAAATAAGATATTTAATCAGTCGTAATTTAATTACAAACTTGGCTGTGCAATAAATAGCAGATCAACCGACTTCGAATGCAAGGATTTCAATTCAAAGAGATTGCAGGGTTCCGTATATTAATCGTTTTTCGTTACACATAACGAGAAGTCATCAGCAAAATACATTTTTCTAATAGCTCCGCTGGAGTAGAAAGTATCTACAGGCTACGGCGTCTATTTATTTACCACAGTTGTGATAGATATTGGGATTATTGAAAATGACTAAATATTACGTATTTTGATGCGATTGGGATTATCCTAGAGCAATTTGGATAGGTACTTTTAGATTTGTTATAAAACCGGAATTTCTCTTAGGTGTGCTCTTAGCTTGATCCATATTTAGGAAAATACGAAACTGCTACCTTTCATTATCCCACCCACTCGACGGTACTTGATACATTTCTTAGATGTGACTAAAGTATTCTAATTATGAATTGTATAAATCAGTTCCCCGTGTGGTGCCGGGTTAGAATAGCACTTCCCCCTTTCTTCCAGTGGGTGTCGTAAGAGTCGGCTTTCGGGAACCGAGTTGTAGTGTGTTTTGGGCGATGGGCTAGCAACCTATCACTGCAATATACTCTATACTCACACAAATAATATAATACACTTTAAACCTAAGTACATTTGCTAAATGTGGCACTGGAATTAAACATGTGCTCTGCTTACCCCTTTCGGAAATACAGGCGTGAGTTTCTGTGTTTATGTATGTGTCAGTAGAATTATCTCAATTTCTAAACTAACCAATATCATGTTCATCTCTAATAGGAACACATCCCTAGAGCATTACAAAATGAAAATACCTATACGGAACCCTTGAATACGCCCAATTCTTTCGAACTTGGATACATTTTTAACATGCAACCGTGCAACGCCCTCTGATTTAGTACCAATTAAAACAAACTCGCCAAAGTTCTGTTTCGGCGAAAACATTTGAGATAATCGCAGTTCGAACGGCAGGGGCCATTTTAAAATGTTGAACATGCTTGTTACATGAATTATGACTATATTCCGATGCCATACCAAACCTGGCAACCCATAATCAATACGAATACTAATTATTCCCATATTTTTACGTTTAAACGAGTCAAACACAAGCATGGCTGGCTTTCTGCACGGTCCTGGTTTCCTGGACGGTCCTGTATAATCAATAGAGAAAATAGCCAAAACATGAGGTAAACAACGATAAGTAACTAAATTAGTCCTACCACCAAAGTTACCAAACCTTAATTAAAAGTACGCCCTAGGCTGTACTTAACTTTACGAATGCATATAAGTTAATTGAATACTTTGTACTTTATAGTTACTGTTCAAATAAATATGAAGTGACCACTTCAACCATTAGGACGCTTATTGACCTGTGGAGCTAGCAGAACTTGCTCACAAATCGTCTCTCGCGCGACTCAGCGATTCCTGTCTCGCTCGAACTGTGCGGGTTAGAAAGAGGAGGGTAGATTTCTCTCTACTCGCGTCGCGTCGCAGCGGTAGTTGTGCTAGCCCCCCAGGGATCCAATAGTGTATATTTTTTATTATTATTTTTTTTAATAAAAATGATTTATTCGTAAGCTTCAAAACTTTACAATATTCGGGCTGGTGACTCTTTTTAAGCAATCAAGATGCCTGTGATATTTACATTCCTAGTTTTGTTTTTTGAACGTGATATGGACTGGATATGGAAGATGTTCCATGTGTTCACGTAAACTTTATATTAAGATTATAAAGTTTACGTGTACATGTGGAAAATCTGCACTGTAGGATATAAAGAATCGCCGTTAACATTGGCCGCTTTTTAGGGTTCCGTAGAAAACAAGGAACCTTTATACTAGTACTACAAAGCTGTAATTTTGCATGCAAAATTGAAAATTAATTTCAAGATGCCATCTCCAGCTATCATTACTACGAGTATAACATGTCAAATTGAGCCACTATTTAGGTAGACAGAAGAAAGAGTAAAGGTAGAGTTTTCATATACGCAAAATATATATGAAATTCTTCTTATTCTTCCTATAGTCGCTCCCTTTACTACTGAAAATCAGCGCTGTAGGTGTCTGACACCTCAGCATAATGCTGAGCCAGTGTCCGTTTCACTGCCGCGGGGACACACATGTTGTGGTTTGTTTTCTTCTGTTGTTGTTTTTTTTTTAATATGTGTGTCTTCTGTGTCTGTGAATAAATGTTTCTTTCTTTCTTTCCCTTTAGGATGGTGACCGCACGCAATTGTCCTGCATGCAGTTCGGTTTCTCGTGGTGTGGACTGCACGAGAAAGGCTGCATTTGGCAGCATTCTTGACTGCATCGCGCATCGGTCCAGCGCACCGGAATCCTTCCTCTTGGGCGTTTGCCTTCCACGGATCCGAGAATAATTTGTTTCTCTTGATCATGCCTAGTAGGATGGATCACCCAATGTATGAAAAAAAAATTTTTTCGCGTCAGTCCTTTTCGGCTGCTATGAAAAAGTTGTAACACCTACCTAATATTCATAATATAAAATATGAAAGATATATATTAATATTTAGGACTGCCCCAAGCTAACGAACTTTTATAAAATAGCCTTATTTGGCATAATTAACTTGGGGCCGTTAGCTTAGAGCAGTACTAATTATTAATGTATCTCTTTCATATTTTATATTATGAATGTTAGGAAGGTGTTACAAGTTTTTCATAGCAGCCGAAAAGAACTGAAGCAAAATTGTTTTTTTCATACATTGCGTGATCCACCCTTTTTTTTTTTTTTTTTAACGTTGGGGAAATGCATTTACGCATCCCGTCCTGTCGGGGAGGCAGGACGGGTATGACGGACTAACCGCGGCTGAAGCCTTGGACTACCGTCTAAAACCACCAACGAAGACCGGCTCCGCCGTAAATTGGGGCGTCGCAGGATCGCTCTTGGCATTCCACTGCGTACGCCCCGGCGGGCGGCCTACCGGGAAATAGGCCGCAGACATATTGAGGCAGCAGCTAGGTGCGTGCCTCCAGTCCAGTGGATTTTTCTTACAGGGCTTGTCCCCGACTCCCTGCAAGATCCCACTACGGCGGAGGCATCAGATGCGCATAGCGCCTAGCCCTGCCTCCGTTCCGTCGTCGACGGACCGGATCCGCGTGCGTGATCCACCCTAATGCCTAGGTGAGCGCATGATATGTCCGAAGAAATAAAGATCCCTTTCCTGGCAGATGGCCAAGAGTCGTCTGGTGATGAAGAGTTCCTCTCAGGTAAAGTTATTCGTTCTCATGGCTGTCCACGGAATCCGCAACAGGCTGTGTTCACGACTCTTAACGCAGGAAATTTCCGCGCCGTACAAAAATATCGAGAACACGAGTGAAAACTCTACCGGTAGTTGAATCAGTTAGGCTCGGTTGTATAGTCCGTCAGACCTTATGTCGGTTTGTTATGTCAAAAAATGTACTGAGTTACAGGATCTGACATTTCGTCTAACGGATCTTTATAAAATTCGGCCTTAGTCTACCAATGTATCTGTCCCAGGCCTTTTTACACTTTAATCTTACCTTACCAAAAATAGCAAATTGGCGCTTAGTTTTTATTAGATAAATTTGTAAAGATTTAGGAACGTAACTCCAATATCTGACACCAAAATGAAAAGGTCGTAATCTCAAAAAACTAAAAATCAAAAACTGACATCAAAGCTCACCGTAAACCTCAAATCCTTAAATATAAATATATATATATATATATATATATATATACCGTGGAACATAGAAGCCCCTCCCTTTTTTGAAGCCGGTTAAAAATAGGCAAAAAGGCATACAGGCACTTTTGCCCAAAGCCAAACCGGTCGCACCTAACTTCACTCGCATTTGATTCTACGAAGGTCAACTGTCTGCTGCTAGCTCAGATGCGCACAGACCGCCGAAGCGACCGCTCGCTCGCTTCCACCAGGCGATAACTTTTACGTCACCAAAACTATAAAAACAAGAGTCAAAACTGGCAGAAACATAACATAAACTAACTTTCAACGCAGTTTTTAATTGAACGTGTGGCGTTAGTGTTCGTATTTCAGTTTAAATTGCTAAAGTTCAAGTAGAAAGTTGGCATTGCATTGACAATCTTACAAACACAGACTGCATGTGTTACTCTTAGTTTTGTGCACAGTGCTTATGTGGGGTTTTTGAACTGTATCCGGAATTTTGAAGCTGCTTGGTAAGTTTTTAAAGTATTTTGCATAAGTAACTGTTTAAGTTAACAATGCTGAATGCTACGTACGGTTACAGAAAGTAACAGTCCTTTCTGTTGGACGAGAATACTTAGTGCAGAACTCAGATCATAGAACGTGTAGAAAGAACAGGTGGTATTACAACTATAATTATCTCTTCCAGAAAACTTTAAGGCTCCCTTAATGTTGGGAAATGGATGGTTTTGCATATTCTGCACCTTTGGAAAAATTGCATTCTATAACTCAAGTAGGTAAGGTTTGTTATTAAATTATGTTATGTTAAAACGAGGTATTAATTAATTTAATATTATACTTACACCCTTTTGCATTTATAGGGTTCCGTACCCAAAGGGTGCCAACCCTATTACTTCCGCTGTCCGTCTGTTAGCGAGTTTTGTCTCCTCTCTCTTTCATGTAAATTGTAATTCAAAATACAAAATAATACGTATGTACTGTTGTCGCTATGCCAATAATAAACATAAAACTAATTAAAAAATTAAAGGGGATGTACGTAATTGTTTTGGTAGGTACGTCCACCCTTCGTTTGTGACTTCAATTCGCGCTTGACCGGTTTTCGCAAGAGCGATTTTGAACCAAGTTTTATTTAGCATGATTTAGTAAGTAAACAAGGAAGCTAAATATGTTTTACTACATTAGATACTTTAATTAGCTTTCTTAAATTCAAGTCTTGGTTTATGTTATTCATGAGTTATGCTTATGTACCTATATTACAAAAATGTAAGTAGTTAAACTAAATATATTTCAACACTGCATGTTAATCATAACATAATCATAATACCAACGTTTACCCATAGACAACGTTTAAGTTTTTTTAACCACGGCACAGGTTGGCTTTCTCGTAGTTTTACTCTTTTACTGTAATACTACCTATCTCAATAGGCCTTGGAGATTTTATGACCTAAGTAGAAGCCTGGCTTCGCTCACTTGAAGTTCGCAGTCCATCATTTTATTTTGAAACCAGTCTTGTTCGGTGTAAATAACCTTTTTTCTTTAAAATAATTGAATTATGGTATACATAATTACCGTATATATAATTACCGTCGACTACTTACTGACAGATTTAAAAAAGGGGATACATACTCTGGCAGATTTGAATTGATATAAAAAAACATTATTCTTACATTGCTTGATATTTTCTTGTAAACAGTTTTGAAATCTTTCACAGTTTGTTTAATCATAATCATAATCCTTTATTACACCATGGTATACAAGTTGTTACATTATATAACAGTCTTTCATGGACCCGCTTCGGGTGTAGCAATTGTAATACAAGACATTTAGTTTCACTGGTAGGTTTTTTGTTTGTTATAGACAAGTCTGGTAATTTCTTCATCATCATCATCATCATTTCAGCCGAAAGACGTCCACTGCTGAACATAGGCCTCCCCCAATTTGGGGGGGATTTGCCATAGTCGCCACGCTTGGCAAGCGGGTTGGCGACCGCAGTTTGATGGTGGTAATGAACGAAGGATGCTGCTGCCCACCCTCCGATTTTCCCTTATTCGCCTCCTACGAAACCCACGGGAAGAGATGGGGTGGCGCAATTCTTACCCGGCAACCACACGGGGGTAATTTCTTGTCACCCCTAAATAAACCAGTGTAACATACCATAAATCTCCATTTGACACGGATCCACAGATAAAGTTACACAGATGCACTTCAATTCACTTCATGCAAAGTGCGTTGAACCCACGGCAATCACGATAGCATCTCGTATAGATGATTAATAATGATGATAAGAATCTTAGCATATTGAACTAATTTCACTACAGTTATATTTCTGTTACTGCGAGCGAAGACCGTGAAATGAAATTGCATGTACACGCAAGCTTATTGATCTTAATTAGCATTGAATTTTATTATTCAAGAAACTGCAAAACCATACTTACGGGTTTCTTGCTCGAATGCAGTCAAATCATAGATGTGATGGAAAACCGGCCAATTGACAGTCGGACTCGCGCACGAAGGTTCCGTATCGTACTCGCATGATTTGTAGCTACTTATGATTTCTAGTGTAACGTGACCTCTCGTCACAAAGTATTTAATTTACCTGTGTTTGGATGTCTGGGTGTCCCTTTACGCTGATAAAATTCAAACAGTGTTTTTATGCGGTATAGTTATACCAGATCACAGATTTTGAAATTATTCCGTTAATTTTAATTTTAAATATAAGACTCCCGTAAGTTTCAGATATAATGAAATATAATAAACAGGTCACTCACTGCGCACGGAGTGACGGGCACGGCCGCGGCCGTCGGGACTAGTTCTCATGATTAAGATCCACATATGTGGCCAATATTGGTCTATTATATTTCAATATTCATTTTACTGTAGAACCTTGCTTCTCTCCAAATTCATGACTCTAGCGGGGCTAGCACAACTGCCGCTGCGACGCGACGCGAGTAGAGAAAAGTCTACGGTCCTCTTTCTAATTCGTACAGTTTGAGCGAGACAGAAATCGCCGAGTCGCGCGAGATGCGACTTGGCAGCAAGTTGTGCTAGCCTACTAGGTCTACAGCCTCATGTATTAAGCCCGCCTTTTGTACGTTAAGATGTTTTTTAGGGTTCCGTACCCAAAGGGTAAAACGGGATCCTATTACTAAGACTGCTGTCCGTCCGTTCGTTTGTCACCAGGCTGTATCTCATGAACCATGATAGACTTGAAATTTTCACAGATGATGTATTTCTGTTGCCGCTATAACAACGAATACTAAAAAACAAACGTGATTTTTTTGCCGTTTTTATAGAAAATGGTACGGAACTCTTCGTGCACGAGTCCGACTCGCACTGGGCCGGGTTTTTTTTCTTCTATACCTCTCTATCGCCTGTCATTCGTCACTCACATCCTTCCTGTTTATATAGTCTCTCACGCACATTGACCTTTTGCTTGGCCTACCTCTTCTCTTACATCCGTCTACATTCATACAGAACCTTTATAAACTAAAACAATTCTATAATTCAAAATACTGCGCAGTAGGTATTGTTAACGCGAAAGTTGTCGAGGATGTTTGCTTAGGAACTCTTTCGCACAAGAACTATCGACCGGATTTTGATGAGACTATAATTATAAAGCTTCAAACATCAAAATGATTTACACCGTGGACGTTAATAACCCAAAATATATAAACCACGTATTTTTCACGACAGTACGAGTACATAATGCTATATCAACATGAGTCCAATTATGTGTATTAATTAAATTACTATTTCAGAAATTAAATCATACTAATTGACCACTTCTTTGTGAATAAACCCTTACTTCAGAGAGTGAGCGAGTTTAATTAATCTCAAGTTGAGAAACAGAGAGCGAGCATTGTCATTTTAGTGACATCAATTTAAAACCATCAGCCAGTTATCAGTTAAGATAAATAGTTTGCACTCTCGCGATTGAGAACAGAACAAAACTTTCGGTGGTGAAACCTTTTTGTAGGATAGATACCAAACTTAATTAACTGAATCTGGCTAACAACCATGTAGTTAGTGCGTTTGCGTGTAAATGTAGTAGGTGGCTACGTCACGCCTTTAGGGTGTGTTAAGTTTAAGATTTTATAACTTGTGGTTTATTTTAAATAATTAATATCTCTTAAATTATGGTATTAAATTATCAGGCTCTAAAATCGTTGGTTTAAGTCTTTTGGGTTATTAAAGCCCTCGATGTATATAAAGACAGGTCACGGGCTGAAAAACCAATATTTATATAGTTTTATAGAAATTGTGACGTGACAAACTAAGTGCATCTAATGCATAATTTATGTACAAATTTATTTCATCGATTGTTAAGATTGGCATTGGCCCAGGCATAGCTGAAGCGGTTTAATTAATTGGGTAGGTAATTAAAACATTGAGTAATTTTAAACTAACTTAACTGTTTGAAAATACAACTTTCGCTTGTATCGGCTGAACTAGCCTTGACAATATTTTAAGAGATTAAGTTCATAGCAGGTACACGTATTTAATTTCTTATTTTATCCAAAATCACTGTACAGTCAACAGCCTTTGTCAAGGGAATGTGTGCTCTATCGTACCCCCTTTTAAATCGTGCCACTTTTAGATTTTTTTATTATATTTGTGGACAATATACACAAATCAACCTAGTCCCAAACTAAGCAAAGCTTGTACTATGGGTACCAAGTGACGATATAAATAATTATATAGATAAATATATACTTAAATACATAGAAAACATCCAAGACGCAGGAACAAATTTCGTGTTCATCATACTAATAAATGCCCTGACCGGGATTCGAACCCGGGACCTCCAGCTTCGAAGGCAGGGTCACTACCAACTAGGCTAAAGCGATCGTCATTTCTCATCAAACAATACCTGTATAATTAACTTTATATTATATCATTTACATTTTACTCAGGCGACATAGATAATGCTCCATCGGGGCCTACCACTGCCATTTTAGCTAAAATGGCATCTGGTTAAACACGAACATGAAAGTAATAAAAATAAATCATAGTCGTATTCGTTATTTACTGTTTCTTATACATCTGTAAAAAAACAGAAAAATTGCCTTCAAACTGAAATAATGTTATTTTTTACGTTGGCCTTGAGTGATACACGTATGATTAAAATATGCGAACCCCATTATCTCTCGAGTGACTAAATCTAAACCAATAGGGCAAGGTTTCTGTCAAAATAATATACCTGCCTAGGTATTATAGATAGTCCATTATATCTGCGATGTAAAGATTAAAGATAGTAAATATACATTATCTGTTCCGCATCGCGAAAACGATACCTAGTCATTTAAATTTAGATCCGTTTTAGGAATTTGAAATAGTTAAAAGTAGCGGTATCATTGTCTATACAGAGATGCGTTTCATAATTGCATAATTTTTAATTTATTTAGTAAACCTCTTTTACTCTTTGCAATCTTTTAGCTAGTCCCGACCTCTTGTCGCTGGATGTCGTCCATCCAGCTTCCATCGCAAGGATGGTTTGCCACCCTCAGGCATCCACTCTGGGTCCAGCTACTGACCATGCGGAATCTAGTCACCTGGATTCTGTGTTTTTTTTTGGTAGATGTCATAAAAGCCGAGAATCCTTTATAAAGTTCTTTGCCCTTGAATCTTCCGCCGCTTGAATTAAGGTTTTTCACTAGCACAAAGTTAATCATATACTCTATGGGGAATACATTCAAGCTTACTTATATTCGGAAATTATTTGTCCTTTATAAAGAACTCTCGGCTTTATGTGAGTAGCTTTTGTAATGTGTTCTGGAAAATTTGACACATGTTGTATGAAAATAAAGGTCTTTGTAATGTACGATATAAAATAAAAAGGCGTTTTTAAATTTTATAATAAGAAACAAAGTAACACGAAGAGTTGTCGTCTTAAAAAAAATATTTTCACTTTGCATAACTTTTACTTAAAATAAACCATTTAAAACTACTCTCCAACCACTATAGTAGTTTTAATAAAGAAGTCAAAATACTCTTACTAAATGTACTTATTTTTAATTACTAACATAGACCGAGAGCACTTTATAAAGTACAAATTCGAGTTCTTTATTCCTAATTTTACTCATAGTATTATACTCGCAACAATAATAATAATGCTATTATGTACAAAAAACACATTATACACTCATTAGAAAATAGTAGATTATTAACCTAGGGTTGAAAGCTACCCATTTCAGACTAGATATTTTGGCGCTCCAACGAAGTGAGAGCGCCAATAGTTCGAGGCTGAAATGGGTGGCTTCCACTCGAGTTAAACACTCTACTTTTCATTTCGAATACAAGGAAAGTAAACTAAAAACCATCAAATAAAACATAAACAAAATTTATTAAAAAAAATTGCACTAGTCAAGGTTATACCTACTTAGTGCTGTATTACATTTCAGTTTTTTTACTCAAAATTAATAGTGAAGTTGGAACAGTTTGTGAATGTTAGGGAAAGGTTTTTTCCAGGAATATTTACATTAGATATCTTTTGGGAAAGGCGAGCATCATGTAAAGGCTCCGTAAACGTTGGAGATGTCCTCATCTCATTAGTAGAAGAAGACACCGGCAGGTCACCGACAGAAATATTCATCTCTTCACCACCGAGATCTGGATTATTAATTGCTGAATATTTCGAAGATCCTGGCTTAGGCGAATTGTCATTACAGTGCAAATGTATGGCGTTTGTAATTTTGCTCGATATTTTTGTCTTATTCTGCACGGAGTCTTCTACATACCCTTCGGCAACAGTACTCGATTTCCATCCTCCATGCCGTTTGAGCATAGACAAATCTCCTCCAGCGTCTGCTAAAAGTGTTGCAGACGTTCTACGGAAGCAATGCCCAGAGTAAAGATCGGCATTTGACAAGTTGAAATATGTTGCTATTAGTTTCGGCATGCTTGCGATTGTATTTTTTCCGATCACCTGTCTAAGACATTTGCCTCGTTGGTATTTTAGAAAAAAACGGTTGTTTACAATATTTTCAGGGCGTAGTCCCTAGTACTTCCGCACTATTTGCGTAAATTCTTCTCGGACTACAAATGTACGATCAATTTTCGTTTTAGTATTCGGCAATTTTACTAGTAATAATTGGCCGTATATTTCTACGTTTTCCAATGTAATGTTTGCAAGCTCAACACCTCTGCATGCGCCGCTTATACCGAAAATTAGTGCCACCCTTAAAAATAATAAAAATTATTAAAGAAATTCATACATTGGTCACCTTCTTGTGAACTGTGATCTTCAGCATGGAATAGATACTCCATAGTGTCGAAGACTGATATTTCTTAGACAGCTCACTAAAATACGCAAGTAACACGCTTTCTGACAACGATTTAACTTTTTGTCAGACCGCCACTTTATAAAATCGTTGTACGATTTTAAGTATCTCTCCTTCGAAACAGCCGGTAAAAGATTTCCCAAAACAGCCTCAGCCTCTTGTCTTATTATATCCGGCGTTAAATCCATATCTGAATCGCTAGCTGAACTCATTTTCCCAGAAAACAATTACTAGTAAGTTTATTAACTACGTTTTCACTTATCGCGCTTTCCCGCCTTTTTTACTTTTTTACGCACAACTTTTTTTCAAGCGCCTGATATCGGCGGTGTTTCATCGATGTTTTAAGTAAATGATAAATTGCATTTTTTTATAAATCATGTAAAATTCTCAGTAATGAATGTTATTTAAACTAAATAATAGTGTATATGATTATCTTGTTCATGTTTGTATTAAAACATGTTCTGTATTAAGTGACATCCTATACAACCCATTATAAAAGCGTTTGTGTATGGACCATTTCAGCGGGAAAATTTTAACTGACGTCGATAATGTTAGTGTATGGACCATTTCAAGTGCTGTTATGTTGACAAAATACTGATTAATATCATATTATAATATTTTAGATTGTTTAATTTACTTAATTCTCACAATACTTTGACAAATTAACTCGTTATAATTTTCAACAAACTTAAAACATCAATAAATTTTGTTGGGTATATGGCTGTATAGGTTTCTGCCATTGCTCTTTTTTTTATTACTTATCAACCCTAGGGGCGATATGACTCACTTTCACCTCGCATCTGAGGTCAAATATGACCTACTTTCAGAGTATGAGAAATGAAAATACATTTACAAGCAACAACTTGGCAGATCGCGTGAAAATTTGGAGATTTTTCTGCACGACGTGGCATGTGTCGCGTCGCAGTCATTGGATTATTCGTTTGCACGATCGAATGACCTTCGAAAGGGAGACCGATATATTTCCGACCGGTGGACAGTACTTGGTTCTCCGGGTCACGCCACTGTGGTCATTTTTTAAGGTAAATATTATGTACTTCATAAAGTACACTCGGCTTTTTCTTGTGGGTTTATTTGCATAGTGTCAGGACTTAAAGCGAGCGCTCATTTTGTTCTTATAAAAGACGCGGGGTTCCAGGAGGCTCCATTCCAGGCGAGTCCTCGAATGCAGATCCAAACACATGCTGGACAAGACGAGTTTTTAAATAAACCGTGACTGAATATAATCAATTCAATAATTCTGTTTATTTAACAAAAACATACGAGGAAGTTAACATCGATATGCCAATTATTAATAACCATTACTGACAGAGGCATCAAATAAATAATTTTACCTGCATTTGCTCAAGTGTTTCTATAAATTAAATAAGTGTGGGTCACGGCTTCTCACGATGACTCGATAATGACGTCAGGGCAATGACGTTATTGTTGCGGTTTGACTTTGAGGAATTGGTTTCCAGGTCCTAGTCCATTCGATTATAGTTAAAATCATGATTCGTTGGTGCGATTTTGGTGGTTGAGAAATGAATTCGATATTCCTTTTATGGACTGAGGATTTAGAGAAGATTTTTTATTGTAAAATAAATTTCTACTATAATACCTGTTTGAAATAAAAATATAACGAAAATCAAAGCCCAAAATACTACATATAAAAATTAAAAACACCAACAGGAAAAAAGTTAATTAAAGCCTTACAAAACCTAAATTACACCCCTAAAGGACATAATTACATTTATAACCTATTTGTTGGACTTGGCATGTCCGAGTGTAATCAACACCACATAACGACAGGCACACAGGGATATCTTATTGACAATATTACTACGAAAATAGCGATTATGTTGCAGAACAAATTTTGTAACGGTAAAAAATTCAAAACCTTCTTATTTTTCGACTTAGCCTACATTTCATTCGCTTATTCTTATAAATAAATGACTGTATGTTTAAATCGACATATATATATTTTTATTTTAGTACTTTTATGTAAGTTGACAATTTATTGGCTAAACGGATGCGGTGAATTCATATGAATTGAAGAAAAATTTACTGTTAACCGAGCCAGAATTCTATAAGTAATAGTTTACAGATTATCCAGCTGTAGGTTATGCATATGGTCCAATAGATAGATTCATTGATATAAAACGTAGGCAGTTGCAAAACGTAATAAGCGAAGTAAATAATGTTCTCTTATCGATGATAAGTCGATTTGAGGCTATCAGCTGACACAGTTCCAGGTAAATTCAGTACAATAATTTCCCGATACGTAATCTATTGATGCCAATGTATGAGAGAACTGACAGTAATGGCATTGCAGCATTTCTTGACTAAGTGTTTTTTGTACCAAACAAGATTAGCTAATTATAAGCCGCCGACGTATTATTTTATCGTCTCGTATCGGGCCTCTGTCTTGACATTTATCACTGCATGCATAATCATCATAGGGCCGGGTAATACACAGTTGAAAAAATAAAAGTCGTATCTCCTGTGTTCAGTAGTAAACGCCGGCTTATGTGCATGTAAGTTATGTTTGTAATTCATATAATTATTTATACAAACGGAGATGCCGTTTATGAGGATTATAAGTCCAACCAAAAACCAAACCAAACCATATAGTCATTCAATTAGTTATGTCCACAGGAAAGCTGCGAAACTAACATCTGTGACCCGCAAGGAGCTGTTGATCATACTTAGGTAACTAGGTAACTGGTTGACACGAAATAGACCGCAGAACCGATCGATTGATAGTTTTTTTACACCATTTGATACAAAGGGAGTAAGAGTAACGGAGTCAACGCTATCAACCTGAGTTTCAATGGATTTTGATACGCTTCGGCTAACTGAATAACCATGTTCTGTTTTAGTTATGTTATAGTTACATTCGTGATGGTGATAGTTTCCGGTTTGAAGGCAAAACTAATTTATTTTCAATTCAGCTATAGTAAATATACGGTTTCTAACGGAAATAGCGGCGATTTAGGAATTTAATTGATAACTTATTTAACTGATACGAAAAATTTACTGTGATCATGTTCATTATGTAATAACACGATATGGTTCTAAAAATCAGTGCCATAATTAGGTTAAACTCGCACTGAGCTATTATCGTGTGCCTACAATAAACGCTTGAAAAAAAATCGAAATGGACCAATATAAAAAAATAACACCGTATTAAGAAGTTGTTTCTTTTTGGAAATATACAATCTGAATTTAAGTCCTATAGTAAATAAATCCATTTACCAAATGGATAATTCCGCTTTCCTTGCTTGCTAGAAACTATCAAAATATGCGATGCATCCCGACACCCGAACACGATCCGCGATCAATTCCTCCGGGACAGCGTAATCGGCGCTAATGCGCGGTACCAGTGGTACCACCGCCATTACTCAATGTTTAAGTTTGTGGTACTTTAAATATGCCGGTCGCGGGCTGTGCCTTTGAGAAATATGTCCTGGAATTTTAATAGTTGATATGGTGAGGCACCAATGGTTCAAAACCTAAATTGAACGAAATCAGGACGAAAATCGCTAATAATGTTTCCCTTGAATTTTTGAGATCAGAAGTGAACTTTGATAAGAATGGGGCAAAAATAAGGGACCATGCCGCAGTTGTTTGTTGGATGGTAGGTAGTTAATTAAAAGTCACGATACACACTCGAGGGGTTTCGAGTTATTTTACGTGGGAAATGTGACATTTCATGGTCGCAAATTATGTCATTCGTCCATGTCGTCGAAATTCGAATAAGTATATTTCGTCGCCGAAATATCGTGACATCACGGAGACAGACCGACTCAAGTCGCATTCTCTAGAAGTTCCTCGTAAATTACAGTCTAGGCATCACCTGTGGCTTTAGGAGATCGTGTTTGATTCTTTGACAGTGGTATCATTGATGTAATGTATGGCTATCAGAAAGTAGAAAGAAGAGGTGTACCTTTATCGACAATCAGATGTTACGATTACGTGTAGACTTGACAATACCAATAAGTATTAGGCCGCGTTCACGTCGTTCACGCACAGGGCTAAATGTGGTAAAAGCGCACGGCGCTGCACGCGACGTAGCGCATGCCTGGCAAAATGTATGGAGATCTAATGCGTTTGACAATCCCGCGCCGCGTGTCGCGCAGTATGTCGTCTGTGCAAAAATGATAAGCGTTCTATCACACAGAAAGAACGAAGGAGGAGGTTGGTCACAGTCAAAAACAACCTGATGAATACACAATACAAAGAATAAGTTCTATGAGAAAAACATGTAACAACGGTAGCACAGCCCTAGACATCGTTTCATAGAACAGGAAGTTTGTGTATTTTTAATGCAACCACGCAGGGTTGTCCCATAAATCAGGGTTCAAGGAACGTGCGGAATCCGGGCGTTCTTGAGTAATCGTCTTGGATTATAAATGTTACAATGGCATACTAAACGACGTAATGCGTTGAGGAGTATTTTAAAGAGGTAATTGGTAATTCGAGGCAATGAGAATTAGCATAATTACCTTCTAGCTTCTAGTTAGTATCCACCTCAGTAACGTAAAATCACCCCTCTATAGTCCAGTCCAACCAGCTATGGTGGAATGACATATTTATTACTCGTTTATGTAAGCCACGGCATAAATGGCACTGAAAATTAAGTTTCATGTGCTCTGACTATAATACCCTGTATCCTTTTCGGAATAGTCTATTTGTGTATAAATTTGTCATGTAAATAAGATAAAATATACTGTAATACTATACATGCAACGATTTAAAACTCCCGGACCCCTGATTCAGCAGACAAAAATAAAAAGTCAGCATTTTTGAGGTTTGCACATTTCTGCGAAACCACTTTGAATTCTCTTGCCGGCCTGTGGAACATTTATTCTTATTATTGTTTGTTTGTCTAATATGAGACCATAGCATGCAGTGTTCATTTAAATCTAATTTTATTATGCTGCCGCATTATGCTGAGATGGTACCGTTTCGAGATAACACAACTTTTTTTGTTTATTATTATATTCTATTTTGCTGTGTTAATAGTTGTCTTTGTCTCGAATAAATATTTCTTATTTCTTATAATTTACGTATTACCTACGTGAAATCATTGTCTGAACTCTGGCTGTGATTATTCTAGATGAAAAACTTTTTTATGATTAATGAAGCTGAATTTACAAAGGTTATCATGCATTTGTTCAGATCAGATCATAATAGGTTTACGTTTCTATTTATTTCTTTGGACAGTGATACGACTTAAAGTGCCTATAGCTACGCCGTTTTCATTGTATACAAATTGAACAGATAGAAAGTAAAATTGATGTCACAATAGATAGTGACACTTCGTTTAAAGCCTATTCTGTTCAGAAGCACACAGCCGTAAGCGAGCCAATTCGTAGCTATATATAATGTAGGTCAACTTACAACCTTTTTGCTGGATATCGCGTTCTAATGGTACTCATTAAGGAGGATATACTCGTATAGCGCGAGTAACTGTATTTTTGACTACAGTTTGATTATATTAGCGTTTCGTACTTTTTGGGTGGGTTGGGAGAATAGCCGTCTATTGCTTGTGATGGATTGTTATCGCAAAAGCAGGAAGCTAAATATATTTGACCTATGGCTATGCGGTATGATAGCATTATAGGTACAACCTAATTACAACTTACTTTAATTCTAAAGTAGCTACCTTAGAAATCGGAACAGATTACGGCTGACTACACTATGTCTCCCAATTTCCATTTTGTCAGGCAAGTCCCTGCATATTTGCAAAACGCGTTGGTGTTAAACGTCGATTATAACGTTACGGAATTAGGCTGCCAATTATGAACTATAGTTTAGTATACTGTATTACAAAATCTACAAAGTATATAACGCTGACTGTCATTTAAACTTAAATTCAATTGTCCGATAGAAAGTATTATAGCGTTGTTCATTCGATCAAAATATTTAGATAGGTACCTTAACATTCCGTTCTTTAGATTAAACGTTTGATTACTGTGTCATTTAAGATTTAAGATAATAATGACAGGATCTTATCGAATTTATATAATAAGAAAAGTAGGTTCATACAAACCTCTTTATGATGAGAAAGTAAACTGTTCAGTATCATAACAGTAGTTTACAAAGGCCCGAAGCTATATTTAACAAAGGTCGCCTAGTCTTTGTGTAGGTGAGTGACACAAGATACAATACGTTTAAATTGCGAAATGAGAGTGTCGAACACCAACAAGTGATACATCATTATATAATCACATTTCAATTACTCTTCTATTCTTGGGCATAACTTACACTAATTATGTAAGAAAATTTAGCAAATATTTAGGAACAATTGTATTAATAACGGGGGATAATTAGTCACGGATATATTCGCATCGCATCATTAATATTAACAAAAACTAATACTTAGTATTTAGGCGCTAAAAAAAATACAAAACGATGGGCAAAAATTGTGCTTGTTAATTTGTAAAAAGAATTTAAAATCAAATATTTTAATTTTTTAAGATTTTAAGCCATTGTCTACAGCGGTTATTTTTTTATACCACGTCGGTGGCAAACAAGCGTGCGGCCCGCCTGATGGTAAGCTGTCACCGCAGCCTATGGACGCTTACAACTCCAGGGGTGTCACACGTGCGTTACCGACCCTTTAAACATTTTAACACTTATTTCTTGAAGAACCCCATACTGTAGTCCCTCGAGAAAACCTCGGCAGGGAACTCATTCCTCAACCAGAGTCCGAGGGAGGAAATTCCTCCGAAACCATACAGTACGCGACCATTTTGGTTCTATAGGTGTGAGGATGAATGCCCTACCGGCGGCGAAAGCAGCCGTAGGCATCATATCGAACAGTTCTTCGAAGCACAACCCCATTATACAAGCGATAGAGCACGCACAAAGGAGGCAAAGTTTTCCCTTAAACTCAACAGTTCAATATCGCTTGTGAGCTTGGGATCGTCTACAATCCGCACCATACGTCTCTGAAGCGAGTCAAAAGGCCCAAGCTGGTATTCAGGTGCTCCTTAATAAATAAATAAATCGGTCGATCGGTGGATATTTCATAATAAATAAACAAATCGTTTATTACCTACTTAACAAGTTACATGGTAGCTTAGCCTAGAACCCGCCAAACTGTACGAGTATAACAGTTTATTGGCGGAGAGCGGAGACACGCTCTCTTAAAAACTATTTTATAAATCGGTATATACTAATGTTAGGTCTGGTATCTGATGGACACCCTATCAATTGTCATTTTTGCAGACAACAACCCTTACTTTGGCATCTTTGTGAATGACAATTTTTATAGGGTTTTTTTATGAATAGATATGTTGTCGGGAATTTCGGGGCTCGGCAGATGAGGGTTTTTGGATAGTACAATCCACGAAATGCTACATTCATTTTAATCCAATTTTTGAAAATGTGCACATAAGCTGAATACAGGATTCCTACACCCTCACAACCTGTTTATCTTTTATAACTTTAGACTTTAGAGTAAAGAAATACACTACTGTCCGTACCACATGTGAGTGAGACACAAGTTATCAATCCAATTCTCATTCGATTTTAACGTTGTACAAATAAAGGCCATATATCATGTTGTTTTACTGTGTCTAGTGTGTATCTACTCTCTAATTTATTATTTTTTCTAGTGGTACAATCAGAGACAAATTGATTGATGTATCGAAGCATGCGGAATGATGAATGATGTACAAATGATCTCATTTGGCCTCCACTATTGTTTTTTAATGATAACATGTTTTTACCCGATCTATGATACTAAAAAATATTAATTTTGTATTGTATACCGAAAGGTTAGCATGTGGGTGGTACTTACACGAATTTAATATGATTAAAAAACAATTAAGGAAACTGTATATCAGTAACTATTGATTATGGATCGAGTCTTGTAAGCGTCAAAAACATGTGGATGATTCTCAAGTACTTAAAATTTGCCTCTGTGTTGATGTCAATTAAGTCGATTTTATTGATGGCAACACCGCCAAAGAGATAGCTATATTGCTTGAAAATGTCAGATACAGTTTTGCACGTTAATTCTTTGTGTTTACCCCGGGTGGTGCCGGGTTAGAATAGAATAGCACTTCCCCCTTTCTTCCCGTGGGTGTCGTAAGAGTCGACTATGGGAACCGGGTTGTAGAGTGTTGTGGGCGATGGGCTGGCAACCTATCACTGTAATATCAGATTTTCTCCATCTTTACACCTGCAATTGCTAAATGTGGCACTGGATTAAATTTCATCTGCTCTGCCTACCCCTTTTGGGAATACAGGTGTAAGTTTATGTATGTATGTTTATGTTCTTTGTAATAAGAGGAGCATTAAATTTTAAATTTATACATAGAATGTAAAGTCAAATACAAACTGGTATAATAAATTGTTCACCTTACTTAATAATTTACAGAAACGGAACCATTTTGTAGTCGAATGTACACTCGAACGGACACTTTGGTACTTTGTCGTTTTCACCCGTTGGAAATTTTAGTACAGCAGTGTATAATAGTTTAACAATGACGTTAAAGCAACAGGGACTATTCCTTGAAAAGGACTATTCAAAGGTAACAGATAATGATATGTGGAAATACTTCCAGGACCTGTGTATTAAAAAGCAAAAGAATGCCTAAGTGTGTCTTCAGGCACGACCAGAAAAAACAAAGATCCGAAGTGGTGGAAATGCGAGGTACTTGTCTGCCAAGAAAAAACACTTCAAAGCGTGGCAAGATTCGAACAGCGATGAAGATCACGAAACCTAATAAAGGGCGAAAATGACGGCAAAACGAGCCGTTGCCCAGCTAGATCCAGGGATAGAAATGACTTCTACACAAAGCTGGAATCAGCCGGAAACGTCAGATAATTGTCTAAACGAGCAAAACAGAGACACCGAGGGTACCGATAGGAGACCTACTGTAATTTTTGAATTTTATCAGTAGTCAATAATGACAAGGTACAAAGATGTTAAGCTCCTTGTGAGTTCGACTGTATACGCGTGCCATTTTTCAAATGCATCAACACTCAGTCCACATTATGTATGCCATATCACACATCTACCCTTTCAAGTCAATCCATCATGACGTATTGACAGACAGACAAACGAACCCGCATATCAACACGATCTGAAGCGAGCATTCAACACTTTGCTATTAAATGCCGAGTTGCAACACATGCTGACTGACATACATGGTGACTATTCTAACCATTATTTAAAGGACTTTAAAAAAATGTCCTGCATAGACTGCCGTCGTCCTGCTAGCTATAAGTCCGTTAATATTTCAATCTCATTCTATCTTGTTGCTCGCAATCCGCCCTTTCTCTCAGTACAACATACATATTTGGAAACCTCTTCAATCAGGGTTCCTTAAACTTAATAATTTAAACCAATGGACCAATGTCCATGAACCCCTAAGGACTCCATGCGACTAGTAGATTTTTACACTTGACTGTACTAAATAAGGTCGGATTCAATTAAACAATAACAAGCTGTTAACCTGATGATGGTCGTTTTTGCGTGGACTATGCTTGCAAAAAACTATTTTTACGTAATCGAATTGACATTAAAGCCGAATTCCATCAAACAGGAAAAAATCTAAAATTTAACGTCAAAATTTTACTAATCATAGAGTAAACTTTAGTCTTGCTTGGTCGAATTTACACTAACCAAAGTAGGGAGTTGGGAAGTACCGACTAATAGCAGAACGATTACGAGACAAAACAAAGCCAAGTTTAGTGTAGTGACCCGCGGAGAAAGTGTCACCGGCGTTTTCTTTTACCTTTCCTTTGTCGGTGTCGGGAAAGTTTACCAGTATACGTAGTCAAGTAAATTGGGCTCGACTTGTCAAACAATGTCGTAATGTAGGAAAATGACGTAAGCGAAGAGTTTTACTAAAATAAATCTAGATCGATATTCCAAATTATTTTTGTTACCGCCAACCTTTTGAAATTGTCGCCATCTCAAGAAACGTGTGTCCATTTGAAAGTTATGTCATGAGCTGCCATTAAAATAGGTGGAATAAGAACACGAGAAAACGGATTAAAGTGTTTGTCATTTAAGAATTAGTATTCTACCTTCAGCGTCACTCGGGTAAAATGAAAACAAATTAGGTACTTGAGGATTACTCATCTCACTTCCAAACACCTCCAAATATGGAAAGAGCTTTCATTACACAAGACCAAAATTATAAGCTTCATGCTCTGGGAAAGTTGACCTTATTGTAGTTTGTAAAAAAAGGGAAAAGGAACTTATCGCTGAGTTGATAAAGTCCATTCTTAATGACACATGCTCGGTATTTCAAATCAGACGTCGTTCAAATCCATGTGCATTAAAAAATGGTTGCATTTCTTAAAGTTGTAACACGTTTCTTTGAAACAGTTGATTTTTGTTACTTGTCAGATGATTAATTAGGTTACTTTCATTGGATTATTGTGTCAAAGTTTCTTAGAACGACGAAACTTGCTGGAGTCCATTTTTAGAGTAACATTTGTGTTTAAACAGTTTTTGGAGGGCCTGAACAAACATTGTAATCAAAAATTAAGAAAGATTTCTCGGTATTCGAAACAAGTTAATTCAACAAAGACAAGTCTTTCGTTTGATTAACCGTTGGATTTAAGTAGAGATGCCGTTTAAGGAATGAACATACAACTCGTTTGCAAACAAGGTTTGTTTATCTTATTTAACTAGTATAACAAAATATCACAACCAGTCAACTATGGCCAGTATAATAACACCAAGTAAAAATCTTTTATCTTGTAAGGTAAACGTCGTAGTGGTTGTCACTGACCTAATACTTAACACTTTAAATCGTATGTCACTGACCGAGTGAACGAAGTAATCTAAGGTCTCCATGTCAGCTTTGCAGCTTGGGCAAAAATACTTTCGTATGCCCATCCGAATGTTCTCCTCAACACGTCGCATTTGTCAACCGATTCTCGTGACATTTTGGGAACTAGTTCGATAACTATTATTATATATTTTTTTTCGGATTTTTTTCAAAATGATGGAGAGAAGAGAGGCGTTGAAAACTTAAAAAATGCTAGCGAGGTCTACAGCTGACTGAGCCAGTATTGGTAAATGTGAACTATTTTATGCCAACTAAGGGTCATAAGGTGTCTAATAGGTACTAGGATGTTTACATACCGTTTACGGAACCCTAATAGTGTAGGTGCCGGTCTACCGTCACGTTATGGTGTATTTATATGTATTAAAGCTCGTGTGTCAGAAGAGTTGCAGTTGACAAGAAACCTCTCATCGGCGTTTTTAACATTTATTTATTTTCAATCGCATTACAAATAAATATCTAAAGTTAAAGACGGTCCTACTCGGCAACGCTGATGGTTTATGATGTGATATAAAATGCGTAACTTATCGATCTATCTTAACGTTATGGTATGTTATGTCACGAGTGTCAGAAGAGTTATGGGGTATAATCGGCGAAAAACATCTTATCGGCTTTGCGCTTGCGACACGGTAAAAAACAGCAGAGACGCGCTTTTAGTTTTTGTCATTATAGTCAGTCTGGGAGGTCTCCCGGTAGCTTTCTTATTTGAGAAGTATAGTAGTACATTGCTGCAGAGGCCGCGAAATATGGGATTGTCGGCCAAGTATAGATCAAGAGATAAGAGGCCGACAGTCCCTGTTCGCATGGGCTTGTATAGTGGTTTTCTCAAAAATTGCAATAAAATTTGACAATTATAAGTAATCCTTCATATAAGTAATTCAGTAATAAGAACACGCGCTGCAACAGCCGGCGGCCGGCGTCGTCTAGACCGGCCTAGGCCGGCAATGTTGTATGAAATTCCATTATAAATGGGCCGCTCGTTGCGCCGCACCCGAAACGTAATACTTCGCAGCCTGTTATAACGAACATAACGAGCATAATTTCATTGCGTGTGTGGGAAAAATATTAATAACTGCTTTTTCTGAACAAGATTCACGTGATTTATGAAATTATCAAAGCAATGGATACCGTGAGGTAGAGATATTAACCGATTATTATTAACCGATGGGTTCGGACACAATTTGTTTGTAGTAACTAATATATTTACCGCAGATCCAAAATACCTACATCTATTCCAATCAGCTTCCCACAATTACTTACTCGTTTTTGCTCCTCCGATGACTTCATACGTCGATCCATTTTTTTAATTGTTTCCCTTTATAAAGCAACGACCTCCTTTGTGCGATCAAAAACAACTGTTTTTCAATATACCAAATTTTATTTGCTGTCTTAATATCGAATTTGTTACGAAACCGATCTTAATTTAACGTAGTAGGAATGAACGGCAGTTAAACGTGATACATTGTCTTGGTTTATGTATATTACGTTAAATTGTGCATGAAAATACATGAAAGAATTTTGCATAGGTACATTCATATCTTTTTATAGGCTTGGACCATCGTCTGATGGTATAATGTTTACACCGTAACCAATCCCAGATTGGAGGTTTTGCATATAGATTAAATTTTGTTTTTCTCTTAAAACTAAGTACTCGTAACAGCGAAAGCTTGAGTGAAGGTGGAACATTAATGGAGACTCAATAATTTACTAAGTTCCAATGGCCTGTTCGGTAAATTCTTTATTCAATCTTAATTCATAGCAAAAGAGGGTGTCACTTATCGCATTAAAGTTATAAGACAACGACGTTTACCTCACTTTATATATAAAGCAGTCTGACCGGTGAACATACTTTGCAGGAGAACTAAAATATATTTTATCTTAAAACATCCACTAAAAAGATTGCCAAAGTTTCAATTTTACGCCTACACAGAATCCGCTCCGCTTAGTTATATTTAAATGCTTATCATATTAAACTTATTGCAGTAGGTGATGAAGCTATGACGTCACGTAGATCATCTTAACCACTTCCTCGGTTACGGTTAGTCATGCGCGTAAGCAATGTTAAGGTTAGCGGTGTCACGGATTTACTAACCCATTAGGTAAAGTGCATGCGTTACTAAACAACAGAACCTTTAGCTGGCGTTTTCATAGGATAGACAATTTGATGCGATGTAGTTGGAGGTGGGACTGCAAGTGGCCATAAAGTGATGAAGTGGGGCGATAAATATGAAATTGCACCGACAATACATACTATTCTAGTCAACATTGAAAATATATATACGAGATTGACAAAATACGCGAACATGACTTTAGTGACAAGAGTAAGAGCGTACAGATGTTTTTGTCACTTTGGGAACGTATATACACGACATGCTATCTAATAAATGGGGCGTCAAAGATGGCTTGCTTATTGTAATGTAAGTAATCTTAATTTAAATTTTTAGTTGTTTAGTTGTTAAAATTTGTAAACCAATCAATGGGTGAATACCTAAATAAAGAACATTATTATTATTATATATAATTTATGCCGTTGACTGTACATACAACCAATGTTCAGCGCACTATTTCAACAACTTGTCAATTTTCACCTGACTGACAACGACAATTTGATTTGATAAGAAGAGGGTCCAATTAGAACCATGTAAACAGATTCACATTCAAAGATCCTAGTCCCAAAATTGCGGAACCTAACAATAAACCTGAAGTCGTTAGTACCGGTGTTCACACCGAGTACATCAGTAATAGCTCACGACTTCATAATTATTTGGTAGGAAATCTACGATAAATGAAGCGTTTAGAAAAACACAGTTTTTTCGTTTACGGTAGTAATTATGTGGCCAACTAGTTTTATCATGAAGGCCACTTTACGTTAAGTATTATTAACAAGTCTTAAGTATTTTATTACGCTCAAGCTAGATGTCAGAGATCAAGATCGAAAAATATATTTAAAATGCATTACTTACTTACCCAATAAACATATTATGTTATGTTGCTTCAACAATATTATGACGAGATACAAAAATAATTCTTATCAAAAAACGAACAATATCATTTCAATCACAATTCGGCGCGGGAACGGTGCCTGCTTGATGCGCACCCTACCTCCTTCTTCTTCTTTGTCCTGGCTTTAATCCCATTTCATTTGGGGTCAGCCCTTCTCTTACGTTTTTGCCACAACATTCTGTTTTGTGTTGTCACTTCGTCCACTTCTAAAGCCTTAAGGTTTCTTTGGATTGTGCTCTTCCAGGTGACAGCTGGTCGTCCAGGGCCTCTCTTCCCCTCCTCTATTGCCATCACAGTGGTCATATAGTCCTCGTTGCGCCACATTACGTGCCCGTACCACCTCAGCCGATTCTCTCTTGATTTATCTTGGATCTTTGCAACTTTAAAGGGCACCCTACCAAGAGCAGCAAATTTTAATTTATTCTGTTATTGTTAGTTATTCATTATTAAATAGAGGTTTAATATTATTTCACAAACATACAAATATCAATTTAGCGAATAATTGATACTGTAGAAATTTCAATAAATATGTATGTCAGGTGTTTCATTGACTCGTCATAAAGGATCCTATCATCAATATTGTCGTAATTTATAACGTAAACATTTTTCTGACCAAAATATAGTTACTTACATAAATAGTAAAACATGCTGATGAATAGAGGACTACGTCTTATTTTTGACATATGTTAATGAATACTTGTACATTGTGTACGTATTTGATAGCGCTTTGAAAAATGTATTCGGAAATAGTTGATTTTGCTGTTCTTTCCGACAACACTGTGTAATATCCCGTTCTTGCGCAGATAAACGTTACATCGAATGTATGTTTCTCAAGGTTTTCATTTCATAGAAAACGTTTTTTTACAGAGTCGTAGTTCTAATTTTCACCTACCTAACCTACTTATCTGGTAAGCCTAATGGGTTTACACAATGATTTTTAGTTGTACCTAAAAAGTTAACGGCTTCTGAAAAAAAAAGTTTGTATGAAATCAAAATTCTGCGACACAATACATTCTAGGAAGCATTAATTTGTCTATGAAATAAGGTCCTATTCAATGTATAGTAATTTTTAAACGTGGTTAAGTAGTCGCGCCGCCTAATGACATCAGTGTTCCGGTGTCGTTGCAAAAGGTTACATTTTTTATGGGTTTTTTATAATAATACTTTGATACTGGATTGAATAAAAAAATCGTACTGTAGGAAAAGACACGCAACTTTTTTATTATGCTATTGCATGAATTGCAATTTAGAACATGAACTGATCGTACCGTTGGACCGAGCTGAGTTTCTTGCTGGACTCTTCTCAGCTAATAGGCTAGGTTTACTGTACCAGCGCCAGAACTCCCGATTATACTCGCACCTCAGATTCGGTTAAAACCGCTCAACCAATATCACCGGAACACAAACTTTTAGAGTATTCCAGTATTTCCAGTGTTTAAATCGCCCGCGTGGTCTTATCGGGGTTTCTCTGGATTTTCCCCAGACTACGCTCCAAACATGGACGTGTACTCCAAATTTGTACCTAACCTAACCTAACCTATCGCTTTATTGGGCCCGGCTTATAATGCCACAGTCAGGTAAAAAAAAATCGTACGGTACACGATTTGGTGTGGGCACCAGTTTTTTTTATAAATCGGCTGCCAGTTGGCCTTTTAACTCAGGGTGGAAATTAGACTTTTCGGGATAGTGATACATGACTGCCGCCACCTTTAAATAAAATGAAACTAAACAAGACAATAATTGGAGGAAAATCGCTAATATGTTTACCGTAATAAATTTATAAATATTATGGGTAATTCATCATTTTACCGAAAATCGTTACATCGATTATCGTTTCCTATAACACTATTCGCAGAATATTATTATCACTTAGGAATCATTCATCGAACTTCGTTAGATTGCACAAACATTTGCTCGAATTACCTTTTACACAAGAATCAACTCATCGAATTTTAATTCAGTATTGTATTTGTTCATTGACGTAGTCGTTCATCGAATTGCCTTTAGTATAATTTTGGTTTAACGAAGGTTTCAGTTCCCAAAATTCTTATTACCTAGAACATCATTTCACCACTGTTTACTATTCTTGATAATATGTCTAAAATTAAAAATTTCCCAGATTCTTGGTGTACTGTGTAAAAGTACTCAAAAACAAAAATACTCAATAACAAAAATACCCAAAACCTAAAATGTACAAAAGATCTGTTAGGGCAAAACTGACTGTAATGCGGATAGGTTAGAAGAAGCTTTGCTCCCGTCTTAATCTTCGAGGTTATTTTTTTAAATAGAAAGATTATGCGCCTTGAAAAATCATGCTTGCTTGGTTGTTCGATGAAACGTTACTGCGATGAAACATTGTTTGTGGAAATAATACTATATGGAACGTACTATCTGTGAATCATGTTTCGTTAAATTAATACTATGAATGACGAATATTTCTATGAAAGGTAAATTCGATGTACCGTTAGGCTGCGACTAGAGACGGATTCGAAACGATTAACTATGAAAAGTGGTTCAATTATATAAAATGCAATTAATTGATGATTATTTGATTAGAAAAATTCGTCGAACAGTTTTCGGGGAAATGAAAATCTATGTAAGATATTTCGATAAAATAGTAGACACCCAATATTATGTTTATAATAAAAAATAATTTGCCGTGAAGATATTGCCAATTAACCAATCCGTTCATTAAGAATTCATTTATTATCCGGAAAATCGATCAAATTAATGGCTGCGTCGTGACGTTATGTGGAATAATGAAGGGAATTTAATTACTTACACTTATAAACATGTGAACCAATATAATTTATATGTGAACGAGTCAATTAGTTCCCTTAACTAAACGCTTCGTTAATTTATCAATATGAAACAAGACATAAAAATCATATGAGGCTTAATTAAAACGTATCAAAATTATCAGAGTTATCAGAATTTGTTTGACATTACAAGAACCTGATCATTGATTTCCTCATACAAGATTTAATCGTGATATTAGCTCTCACTTATCCCAGGTCAGACCAGTGTCCACAGCTTGACAGCTATCATAACACCAAGGTCACTATCATCACGGCTTGACAGACCCACTAACCTGAAACCGACAATCCTATTTATAAACGTTACATTCACAATTCCTTACATTCAATTGTCAACTTAATGTAATGCACATAAGGTTTATGATAACGAAAGAGAAACATATTTTTATTTCTTTCTCGCCGTGTTTGTGGCACTGACACCCTGTCGAATCATCTAAATGCAGAATGCCGAAGACACATCGCGTTATTCAATTGTAAACCTAATGACATGTTGTTCAAGTTTCATAACAAATAATTTGGTCCCTACGCGTTAGCAACTGGGTTACGATTTGATTTCTGAAGACAATTAAATGCACTTTAAAGCTTATATCGTTGAAATAAGAATGATTTTTCTATAGCTGCAATCTGATTAGTGAAATGTGAAACAATAACTTTGTGTACGGAATGCCGACCCAATTAAAGGAATTTAATTCGTATTGTGATATAGTAATAATAATAATAATAATAATAATTTATTCATAAAACATGTTGTACAAAATTAAGAACTATAATAGGCTAGTGGCCGCCGCTGGGTTAGTTCGGGTTATGAATGACATAGTGTTTAATGGGTTTAAATGAAGGCATTAGCTTTATTCTTCCTCTGGCGGTATAATAAATAATTATTATACGACCATTGAAATATAAAAACTTTCATAACATTATTAGATTACTACAAAGATATTTGTTAAGTAGGTGGAAGATTCAGTAAAATCGGATAATGGTATTGAAATATTATTCCGAATTTCAAAGACTTAATAGTTCCTCACAATGCTGTTCTGCTAAGGGTGAATATTTGACACCTCGCAAGCTTTACAGGTAGGTGTATGGAAACAAACATAGACTCTATACATATTGAAACTTGACTCTATCTTGATATATTTTAACCAAAATGTACTTTTAATATGACATGCTTATTATGTGACTGACCCGTAAGCTGATCAGAATTGTAGACCGACGAACCATCGACCACGTTCACATACTGAAAGTCTTATGGCATCAATGAGGTTAATCCGGGGCCTGATTATTCCAGCAGACGTCACAATATAATAGTATTAAAAGTAGGTAATCTCCGATTTAGTTCGAGCCAGGACGGCTGCCGCCAAGTCCCGAATATGACAGTTCTTTTATATCTCTCTCTATCACTTGAATAATACAAGTGCGATAGAGATGGAGTTATTTGAAAGAATTTTGCGGTTTAGCCAGCGCTAGGTCAATCGGCCATCGCTTCCTAACGCCTACTCGCAATTAATGCAAGCGGGTCAGCCTAATGGATCTATTTTGAACGGACCAAAGCTATCCTGTCTTCCTCACATCCTTTTATGGATAATACAACTTTACGTTATTCAAGTTTAGTTCCTGTTTTATACCGGTTGTTGGTTTAGCAGAGATGAAATACAAATTACTACGTAAAAGATGCTGCACGACCCTAATAGGGACGGGGAGTGTCGGTGAGGTTACGGTCTCGCTCTAACGGTCTCGAAAGCCGGTGTGATGTGCTGATGTCAGGTCCCTAGCTGAGTTTCTTGCTGGACTCGTCTCAGCTAGGCTAGGTTTAGTGAACCAGTGACAAAACTCCCAGTAGTTCAATTCCATTTACACCTCAGTTTCGGTTGAAGCCGCTCAACCAATCTAACTATAACGCAAACTCTTGAGTGTTCTCTGAGTATTCCAGTGTTTAAACCGCCCGCGTGGTCATGTCGGAGGTTTCCCCTGGATTTTCCCTGGATAATCTCCAACCGCGCAATCCTATCGCTTTATTGGCACCGGCCTATAAAGCCACAGTCAGGTAAAAAAAAAAACATTTTAGCGTTAATCCCGGACGTTCCGGTTTCATCCTCAGCACTTTGCTTTGGAGCCCGAACTAGTAAGGTAGGACTGTCGGTATTGTCATTTACAGTATTAAAAATGTACCTCCTTTTGTACCTGCGAAAGCAATACATTAGGTAATTCGTAGATATCAAACACTCTAGTGTAAAAACTTTGTATTGAATTTCCGTACAAAGTGTACTTACTTTTTTTGCGTTTAAATGTAAATTGGCGCATCACCACCGTATAAGTATATTAGAGTTGATATTTTAATGATAGCTGATGTTAACTCTCTGATATCTAAATATCAAGGAGTCAACTATAGGTCACCCGCTTTAAAACAGTCGCCGTGTCGGGCACCGGGCGGCTGGGCCCTACCGCCCGTTGCCCGTCCGCTACCCTTTGACGTCCTCCTTTTCCCCTCCCTCGTCAACGGTGTCGCCTCAGTTAAATGATAGGCCTATAACTGACAACAAATTAATGTTATTTATAATATAAATGACGTTTTTATTACTGTTATTGGCATTCAGAGCCACGTAATAATCGTTGATTTAAATAGCGGTCGAATATAATCCATTGCCGAATTCCAATTGTCTATAAAACAATATAACGGTCAAGTAAAAGTTTTACAATCGGACCTTCAGCGTATGCGTGACCAGATCATACTTAATGTATTAATTAGTCTTTCATTGTAATTAATTATCGACCCTCTAACTTTAACATAAAGGCCAATATAGGGTGTCTCAATGAGTATGTTATTAACATCACTTAGATTTAATTCTATTGTGATTGAAATGCTGTTAGAATTGCATCTGTGTGGTAATAGGATCCAGGATCAATAGTCACGAAATAATGAATTACATATGTATTGTAATGAGTACAATAAAATCATACTTATAAGATGCAATGTTGGATGCAGTCATGCAGGGTATGTATGTAAACTGGGTGGGAACATGATGTTCGCAGTAATCGGATCTAATTAAAGTCTCTATGCTGCTAGTTGTAAAAACTCGCTGTTGAAGTAATAAGGACGATTTCTCATGGCGTCAGTGGGGAAATAGTGTCTTATTGACACTGCCAGATAGGTATAGTTCCTTTTGCTTGAGAAAGACACAATAGGGTACATGACGGATGTAATTAATGTCTATAAAACATATTGTTAAATGTAGCTTATAATTCCTTTTTTATCTGTGACTCAAATGATCGAAACGACGCCATGTTGCTACTGACGTCATAACGCTAGAAACAGCTGCTGTCAAAACCGTTTTTGCTAGTTGATATATAATTCTTCGAACTGTCACGCTATAAATCAACTAAATTCATCTAGTTGATTTATAGCAGTGTGATGTCATAAAAGCACTGGATCGCGTTATAACGCGAAAATTTAAATGAAATTAAAAAAGTATGGATTTCATAATAAGTAAGCAAATATGTGTTTTTTTGATAGCTGAACCAATCAATTTGACATTTGTAACATATTAAAAGAGATTGTAAAAAATGTCAAGTACCCAATTATAGAAATGTAATAAGGGAAAAAATCAATACACTTATTTTTAACCGATTAAATGTCAACTAGTGTCTCTGTGAGCTTTAGTCCTCGCAAGCATTTTTTACGTTTTCACGCCCCAAAACTCGTATAACGTGTAAATATCCACCGCCGGCATGTCGCCCTTTTGGTTTACGAACTTGACTGACACACAGCCGTGTCTACACTCTAGGTACTACTGTATAAGTGCCACTTGAAATCCGTGTCGCAATCCGTCTGAAACCAACAAAGGCCTGCGCAGACGCATGTCAGTGTTGTATGCATACAATTAAAATTAAATTAATTATGAATTAATCTTGCCTCATGAAGCGCATGTATTGTTGCCACTATGATACTTCACTCACTTTCACTGTCAGCACTTATGGGCGGCCTTGTGATTATACCTAAGTTTAGGGGCCATTCTTCTTCTTTATGTCCATAGTTTTTCGACACTTTTTTTAATGCAAATTGCGGAATAGTTAGCCCTCAATTCATATTTTTGTATTGTTGTTTAGAACTGGGTTAATTAGAGTACCTATCACTTCCGATTGTTTTGGTAAATATCAAACTACAGCTAATATTCATAAACCGAGTAACTCAGTGGGTATTGATGTCTAACCAAATTTTGCGAAATAAAATGGTTATCAACGTTTTACAGCAATAATATTTAGATATTTTTAGCTACACATTCTTATTATTTGGTTCAGGTACTATTTTGAAATACTATTTTTCTACACTAATTCAATAGATATCTTTTTTGCTCAATAGAAAACTGATCACAAAAAAAGTAGAATGACCCTTAGAACATATTTGGGTCACCATGGGCGCCATCCCTTTAATTCGCAACGTTAAGTATACTCAACACTAAAACGAAAAAATATTGTAATGATTATGTATTTAATATTAACAGATTACCTATTGTATGTATTTAATATTAACAGAGAACCTACTATTTTTAATTTAGCTCAAATTCTCCATAAGAGTCTCCATTAGATATATGTTATAGTCTCCATTAGTTAGATATATTCAACATACATTTAGAACTATTTTGAGTAGTATGTTACACATGTTAAGTATTTTCAGTTTAATGAATCCATTATGAAATAAAAAACAACAAAAAACGGGAAAAAAATTCTTGAGCATTAAAGGGTTACAATGTTTTATGCGTGGGGATTCGAAGGTTCAGCAACATGGTTTTTACTTATTACTTGTAACTTTGGTGTTATCAATAGATTATTGTATTGTATTGTAATAGTGCCAAAGATTGTAGTTTAAAGAGTCCAAGGGAAACGATAAAATGGACTACCTTTTCAGCACAAAATGTTACGTGTACTGTACACCTTTGTACGGTAGGGACACCTTTAGACTTATCCGCTCACATGGTGATTGAACCCTGGTTGCGTGGCGTCATCCTTATTACAAGGGTATTAGAGTTTATCTCGAAATCATAGCAAGTGAATGAGTAGACAGTTATATTGATATCTCTGAACTGAAAATAATTTCATTTTCTTAATTTACTGGTATAGTCAAACATTCTTTGTTGCTTTAGTGCGATTACGAGGTGATGAGATATTTATAAATATTTTTATGCTGTTCCTTGAGGATGTTTTCGTAAATATCGTGTGCTCAACTCTAGCCACTTAATAAAGGTCAACGAGAATATTGCCTAGTAGGTAGGTAATATATAGGTACCTGTTTCCTAGCTTGCTTGCGTTGCGTTTCATCATTAATCTTTAGTAAATGTAACTCATATATCAACAAAATGCAAAGGGACAACCGTGATCTTGTAATGAAATAGAGCTTTCGTATTAAGAGCGACATTTAAAAGACAAATGCAGTAATAAATTAAAGTGGACTACCTTCAGCTGACGAAACATACGCCAATACCACATGTATTTACGAAACTTCAAAAGTATATTTATAACAGTAAAATGAGCCCTTAATTAAACCTTCAATGAGGCTATTATTATCACGGATTATTAAATTATTACTTATCTTTTGTGTTGAACGAATTATCCCGTCATAGATTATGCAAAAAGTGATGCCAAGGTTGTTTTACATAAAGATAATAAGGCGACTTAAATCCGTTGGGATTAGACCAAATGCGACTCAATAGAAGTTGTCTAACTGCAAATTGTTGTGTAATTGTATTTAACTAACAAAGTATTTATTTCGATGTCTTCTTCCAATCAAAAGTTGGCCAATCAACTTTGAGCCAAAAGATTAAAAATAAAGATGTCTTTGCCGCATACCTCTAATATCTTGTTGAAAATGACTGACTTGACCTCAACGCGAATAATGCTCAGAAAAGCTACTGACCTGCCCAGATTTTCCCTCCGAGGACTGCTGTATTGGTATGAGATACTTCAAGAAAATAGTGAAAAGGATAGCCCTAGATGAAAAATACATAGTTACTTGCAAAGTTTAGTGTAGGTATTAGAAACTCAAGCCCGCTTTGATGTTGTACAAACACATATTGTAATCACAATTAATATCTATGCGCGCATTAACAACATCGGAAAGTGAGCGTGGCCTGGTTAGAGCACGTGGCGCGGCCGAATTATCCGTCAAGTAATTGCCGTGTCTCCGCCTACACGACCGTACTGCTCAATACTAGAAGAGACATAATTTATTTATTCATTATGATAACTTACATAGACGGTAATCCAACAGGTGATGCATAGTACAACTACGATTTGATAAATCAAAATCAAAACATTTATTCTGCAAATAGGCCTCAATTAAGGGCACTTTTACAAGTGAAAATGTATCTAAGTACATCAAATAAAAATAATACAATAATCAAAGTATCATTAATTAAATGTAGTGTTACATGTCAAAAATAAGACTAAGAAACTAATAACAATCGAGATTTGTTAGAGATGTATAAGGTCTCTAAGCGTCAAGATAAAAGGTAATAAAGTAGGTACACTAATCATAATAAAATATTTTGAGCTATATCTATAACACGTCAACATGGAAATAATAAAATCTAATAAATAAATAAATATCCTCAGAGATATTTATTATTATTATTATTATAAAGAGCTTCAAATATCCCACTGCTGGGCAAATGCCTCTCCCTCTTATCTTTCCACCCGTCCCTGTCTTGGACAGTCTCCCACCAGTCCTGATCAAAGATGTCTCGTCCCGCCATCTCCGAAGTGATCGCGACATTTATAAGACATAAATATTAAACTCTAAGTTAGTTAAATTTTAACAAGGAAAGCAGAATGGCTTAATATGAAATTACAAAGCGCTAATTTTTAATAAATAAATATTATTCATTCATAGTATTTTCGGTCCAATTATTCCAAAAGCCACCACCGTGATATATAAACAAATCTTATAAACCTTGAACAACAAAGCCGCTTCTAGCACCTCTTAACTTATTGTTGTTTAATCATTAAATTCGATGCTCGGCTACAGCAGACTGGGTTGATCTAGGCCAGGGGTGGGCAAACTTTTTTCATGGCGGGCCAGTAAGCTTGAGAAATTTCGGAGGAGGGCCATAATTGCAGCAAAACTGCACTTTTGTATAAAACCGCTGCTCTGATTTTTGGCTGAACCGTCAAAATATAATCATCGCGCGCCATGCACTAAGTAATTCGATGTATCGGCGGCGGGCCGGATAAAATGCTTTCGCGGGCCGCAGTTGGCCCGCGGGCCGTACTTTGCCCACCACTGATCTAGGCCATACGTTACACCTGGATTTATGATACGACACGCGCTTATGTCAGGAAAGCATTATAACTTACATTAGCTATACGTTTCCTAAAGCTGCCTCTCGCAAGGACTCTAAGGGCCGTGTGAAGTTCGTTCAATCAATTGTATAACCTATAGTTATTACAGTTAAGAATTTTTATTTACTATTTATATATCATACTAAATTTGAATTTATTTTGTTGCAGAGGGGTCGATTGCTGTAACAAAAAGGTATGTTTCGTAATTCTACCACTAAACCGCCGCTACGTGCGTCAGTACTTTCGCTGCCTCGCATCTCAGCCGAACAGTGCGAAAGCTGGTGCCGCTGCGGATTTTGCTGCGGTCAAAAAGCGGGATAAATATGAGGCCCTGGGCGGCAACTATTATTTTATGCCCCTGGCATTTGACACTACTGGATACTGGGGGTAGCAGGCTATGGCGTTCGTTAAGGAAGTGGGACGTCGAATTAGGGAGAGAGGGTGTGACGCACGCGCCGGTTCGTACCTGATGCAAAGGTTGTCGATAGGGAATGCAATCCCGATCCCGCGAGATCCCGATCTCGCGAGATCTCGGGTAATTTTTCGGGATCAATCCCGACGCATCATATGACGAGATCCCGTTCGAGATTGACGGGATTGAGCGGCAGTAGTCAGCGAAGAAATGGATTTATTTGAGTGTGGTGGAACAAGGGGGCGATTTTTGCAGTTTGCATATAATTGCTTCGCAACGCTATTGCCAACCAGTGTTGAGTCGGAGAGGGCATTCTCAGCAGCGGGTTACATTGCAAAGGACATTAGATGCCGTTTAGCAGATGATACTATTAATATCCTTTGTTTTTTAAGGAGTCATTTTCAAAATCACTCGTCTTAAGTAACTACTTCCTAATTCCTTTGAAATATGTTTATTATTTTGATTACCTAATTTACCTATGTTAATTTCCTTAAAACCTGATAATTATTTTTGGTTGGTAAGATTAAAGAATAAAGGTTTTTATTTTCTTTCGAGTAATATGTTATTTTACTTAACCTCACTATCACAAACAAGCAGTTATTAGCTTTTTTAGTCATCCAAATTTATTATTTTTTTAAAACTAGACGGGATCCCGAAAATTCCGGGATCCCGCGGGATTGATATTTCTAATCCCGCGGGATCTCGAATTTACAATCTCGAGTCGGGATTGCATTCCCTAGTTGTCGATCGCCATTCAACGTGGTGGCCGCGAGCCAGTGTGAGGGGGACTTTGACTACAGGCCTACAGGCTTAAGCTAGGCTCAAGTTAAGTGTATTGTTATTGTATTGTATTGAATTGACATTTAACACTAAATATATAATAGTACTTGAAATTAGAAAAAAATATACTAGAGGTTCAGGTTACTGCCATTAAGATATTGCACAAACGCCGTGCGAAATGGTTGCAGTATTAAGCTCGACACACGCTCGTTTACACGGCGATTATTATCACGCGATACACTTATACCACAACAAGTATCACGTATTAACGAATATTGAAGCAACATCCATACAATTGTAAATACCACGATAATATTGACACCCGGGTATTGTAAGTAGAATTATGATAAACGTAAATATGTAACGACATGACAAGTCTCTTCTACCCGCTTCTTTACAACTGACACGGTTTGCGGCTAAAGTAGACAAACAATGTGCGTTCAAATTCTTAATTTAAATATAACTACCTATCTATATTATTTTTCAATAAAGACGTTTATTCTGAAACACAATCAAAGTATAACTAAATTTTAGTAACAATTTTTATGTAGGTACGTGTTGGGCGCCATTTATTGTAGGTACTTATTTAAAAAATGGCGGATGAAAAATGAATAATATTGACTCTAAAATTGAGATTATGTTATTTATAAAATCATGATTGAATGAATTGTCGTAATGTAAGTGTTTTATTCAGCTTGAATGAATATTATTAGTGTAATATTAAATTTAAATAGGAAGAAATTAGATTCAGTATGAACTATTTAATAGGTACTAAATTTCTACTAATAGCATTGAATACGGGTGGTCAATACTACTCGACTTTAAATTTCCTATCGCTCGACATTTAAAAATAGCATGTCACTTTTTTTACACTCTTGCTCTCGCACCACTCCGCTATGCACATCCCGCACCAATCAGGAAGCACAAGCAGAGAGCTGACACTGACACCTTGCCGATACCGCACCGATAAAATACCTAAATGCGGAAGTGGCTTTATAGGGACGTTTGTGATGGAAAAATTAACATTACGTGACACAATAATATGAAGTTATTTACAAATAATAAGCACTGCCTAAAATATTTCCCAACGGAACGTGTCATACAAATGAATTATAGAACAGCTCGTCACGTCATCTTTTCATGCAGCCGTTATCTAAAAGTCATATGCCACGGTAGTGAATGTTTGATTTTAAATCCCGTCTAATCGTAATAGAGTCGCTTTATGCTTGGCATATACAGTAAGAACTCGATATTAGCAATTGCAAAATTCATCTCACCCGATTGAAGTGTTCTTTTAAATTTGCTTACAATGGAAGGTATAATCGTTGTTACGTTAAATGACGTATAGAATAGAATGTACAGTGAGATCCAAAATAAAAAGGATAGACGGCTTAACATTTTATCGTGTGATTGATAACATCAATAATGGACAACTTGTTGATATCAACAAGCTTGCAACTCAACACAATCGCGCGACGAATGCTTGAAAATAGTAAACATTTTCTACAAAACACGTAGTGCTAGCGGTACGCCAAAAAATGATACAAATGGTGTTAAAAACGATTTATCGGTAGGCCATATGAATAAATTTTACCCGGTTGGACCAAATAATGAATAAAAAGAAGAGGAGTTATGACGTCATCTTTTTTGTATGGGAAAAAAATATATAACAACCGCCGTCCGAAACATATCGTATGTAGTATCAAATGAAATGGCGTTCTGAGTTGGTTCTAAAAATATGTCACGTCATTACATTTCACTCACTTGTTTCAAATTAAAATAATAATCATTTTTATTGCATGCAACTGTATATAATTCGGCATTAAAACACTCGTGTGATCTTATTATGAAACTCGTGTTCGGTTCATTTCATAAAAACCACACACGTGTTTTAATGCCTCTCATTATGTAGCAATTGCATAAAGTAGTATTATTTATTTTTAAAGTTATTAAATTACAAAATAAAACTTATTAATAGCATACTTGTGATCATGTGATTTTCACGCAACAGCCCGAAAATTGTTATTTACTGCATTTAAAATGTATAATCTTCTTTCGATCTCGAAGATTACGTAACTGTTATCTACTGGATAATATTATGCTATTACACCGTACCAGTTTTCGTGCTAGGAAACATGAAATACTGTAAATTATTAGTCCAAGTACTCAAAAGGTGTCCCAACAAATATATCTTTATCGATTGTTGTTAAGTTACTGTCCCCTGACAAACAAATCAATGAACGTGGTTTACGTGGTACCAATAAAATTCTATCGAAGGAAAGTGAAACCAGACTTTGAAATACCTATTTGATCTAAGAGTATACAGTATGATAATTCATACTATAAAAGCTAGCTTTAGATAAAGTAACTATTTAATTATTATAATAAGAATAATAATAAGTAATAATAATGATATTTAAATAATATTATCAATAAATGAGTATGAGTATCACACATAAATATTGTATTTTCAGATGAATAGTACGCTTACAAATACAAATAAATTTATACGTCGTCCATTGGAGTAGGCAGCACCGAATAATACTTGCATGATTAGGTATTTCGCTTCGATCACATCCATAGGTACTTCACATTCAGATAGAAGCGAAATTCCTCATACGTACAGTAGAGTATCAGAAATGGAAAAGGGAGCATTCGTGGCCCAGCGGCGCCCGCGGTGGTTAAGCAATGGCGGTCCAGGTCTTGGATGGGTGACCGCTTTGAGTGGTTATTAAGGCCGTGCAACGAGAAATATTGCGTTCATTGAAACGCTGTTCTTCCCAGACGAGGAAACAATAACGATTGATTTTCAGATATATGATTATTGACTAATATGACTGTGTTTCTGACAATAGCCGAAACATGATTGCTTAAAATTTTCTGCATAGAATAAAACCAAAGTGGAGCCTTTATTTTTCTTTTTAAACTCAACCTACGAAAACAACGCATTATTAAATGACGCAATTAAGTTAAAATTATGGTATTTTGCCTCATCTAAACTTTGTCAAGAGCAAATTCAATAAAACTGCACAATTAGATATTTATCGAGAATTGTCTAAAAAAGTCATTCCCGAAGAGTGTGGCATCCCGTTTTGTCGTACGCGAAAGACATAAGCGTATCTCTTTCACGAGAGGCATGGCTGACCGAATCGAGATATCCCCTTAACTGAGCATACCCATGTTCTGGAAGGCACGCTAAGCCGTTGATCCCGGCTGCTGTCTATGATAGCACTCGTTAAGCCAAGTTAGAGGCCTTCGGGCGGCTTGAGTCCTTCTAAAAGTCAAGCCTAATCCAAATAAAGGTCTAGTTTCCCCTTGGGTTAGAAAGTCAGATGGCAGTCGCTTCCGTAAAACTAGTGCCTACACCAAATCATGGGATTAGGTCGTGGATTGTATGGGATAATGTACTTGGATAATGCTAGGAGGATAAGTTGAGAATTGAAATAAATCTTAAAATCGGCTACATTGTTCTTCGTCTATATTGAAGTCTAGTATAAGCCTTAAATCATGTATACGAGCATTGTAGTATTTAATATTTCCAACACTATATAAACACGATATTGATACAGAGCGGAGCGTACAGAGTGTTACAAATTGTCGCGTGCGTCGATTCGCAGACGTTGTGTCACTTGCGATTATCATGTCACTGATGATTATGGGAGGCGGGTCTTTCCTAAATGTCTAGAATCATACCAATTTGTTGATGTTTTTGGGCCGAGTTTACATTGGAGGTATCAAGAACCACGCGCGGATCCAGAATTTTGTTCAGCCAAGGGGAAGATGTAAATCATCATACATAGCAATAAAAAAACATAAGTGCGTCAATTATTTTTATAAGAGAGTTAAATCTTGAGATGTTTGTCTAAATATGTTCTCAGATAATTTATTTTGACATAAGAACAAGTTTTTTTTTCTCTATGAGCAACATTTTAAAAAGGGATAGACTGCAACTGTAAGATGAAGCTATTTTCTATTCCCACCTCAAACACCACTCGTAATCAAAATTCGTAACATTTTATTACTTTCATTTGCTATTACATCAATGCTTGAGTTCCCGCTCGCCGCACACATAACATTTAGCCAACAATTATCCGTAATGCCATTGTCTTTATTCAGAGAAAGGGCGCGAAAATTGGCGCGAAGTGAAAGCCGCCATTTTGTGGCAGTAAAAGTGTCGAATCAGGCTCAATAGTAAAAGTCCTTTTGTTCTAGCCGATTGGGCGTGGGTTTCGCTCTTTGTGGGTGTCGGTGATAGATTTCCAGAGTGCTGTGTTACTTCATATTAGAGTTGTGACGTTTCCTGGCTTAACTAACGGTATGTATGTAAGTAGATACATTGTACAAAGTGTGTAGGTGGTAGTCTCCCAAATGAAATATGAGAATGAGAAACCGCGGAAAATTCAAAAATTCAGAGTATGGTATCCCTGACGTGTAACGCGAAAAGCAGTCTTGACACTTGTAATATATTTAAAATTTATAACTATTAATTCACCTGTATATTGTACAATATAAACTAATTATTAGCCTAGCAATCCAAAGAGGAAACGCTGCCAGCCTTCTGGGCACTATAGCCAGTGATGGGGACTTGGGGGGCATCTTCTTTTTATAGTTTAGTTATAGGTTTAGTTAGTTTAATTAGGTTAGTGATATATTATTTAACTTTATATTTTAATTGTGTTTTTTATGTTTGTTTCAAGTTATAAATAAATAATAATGTATATAAACTAATATTATAAACTATCTGAGCCCTGCGACTTCGTACGCATGACACATGTGAACTTGAATTAATGAGTTAAAAAGTACCCTAAATGTTGAACCGTGTTATAATCGATCCCCATATCAAATTTCATGCCAAATAAAAACATTAAGTTAACCTGACATAAGTCCGCGCATAATTTTATTATAGTTGTATTAGGTAATTAGTAGCGACGAGTAAATAGAATAAACGTTATCAAAAATAATATCTATTTAATAGAACAATGATGTTTGACAATTCAGGCTGTGTTGTCATATAAAAAGATCCAAAAAAAAACTCATTTTCATCTTTCATTTGCCAGACTCTATAAGTCACTGTAGCAATGCTGTAGCGTGGTAAGGCCACAGAATAAGTAATAGTACTACGTACAGAAGGCCCACTGTTAACAAATCCCCCGTTTAGGTCTGCCAAAGGTGCCTAAACGTGGCCATCTCTTTCTATCGTAAGCATTTCTGCTCGCAACAGTCGCTACGTCACTTTCTATCGCATAAACGGGCACCCGTCGGGTGCCGGCCACATGTACTTGTAACGGAGTAGGCCGCCCCTGGTATATAATATCATTTGATATTTTACAATGCATATGCTCAGAAAGTGTCTCTTTGCATGGGCCAACATAGACACGGAAAGTGGGACTTACCGCACACGTGCGGTAAAGTAATTTTTTAATTTTTCTAAAATCTGACATTCTACATGGTCCAAACTAAGATAAAATCTCAGGGTGTCAATATAATTTGAGTCAAAGTAGGTTTCAAATTAATGGACAAAAGTAAGAATGTCTCGATCATAATATTTTGAGTTGTACAAAAACAGATAATATTTGTAATCTTCCAAAAAGATTTATAATACTTATGTATAATATTTTTACACAAAAATTTCTCAACTCTCGTTTGGACAACGCGCTACACAACAAGTATTAACTTTTTTTAGTATGCCAGTGTCTTCATAAAAGAGGTTTCATATCTTGAATAAATAATTAAAATATATAAGATATCATATGAATTTACTTTAGTTTTATCTTCAAAACCATTTTAACCATAAAGACTATTATTAATATTATTTTACTAATAAAGTTTAAAAATTGGTATTCAATTTTACACAAAATTTGGCTGTTCGAATACAGCTATTGCCTTAAAAAATGCTACTGCTGGATATGCGCGCGCACGCTGCGCTATTAGTTGCTTGTTTCCCGCCGACTTAAAAAACCCGCCATCACAGTCTACATCCTCACTTCCTAATGCATTTTCGTATTTGTTTTGAGTTTTATAGTCACAAATATCGGATAATATGTCAAGTTCAAGTGATGAATTAGATTTAACCCCGCCTGATATTCTGCAAGAAGCACAAGCTGCAACTGACAGCCTCTTGCCGGCGAAATCAAAAGATAGATATTTAAATACATATGACAGTTTTCTTAAGTGGAAGAAAAATAAACAAGCTTCTTCATTCTCTGAAAATGTGCTGATGGCGTATTTTAATGAATTAGCTGCGAATTATAAACCATCCAGCCTATGGTCAATATATTCAATGTTGAAAACTACTATCAAAACTAAAAATAACGTAGATATAGCTAATTATACAAAACTAACAGCATTTTTGAAACGCCGAAATAGTGGCTACAATGCCAAAAAAATCTAAAGTCTTGTCCGCTACCGAAATTTCAATAATTGAATATGAACTAAAAAGTACTTTCATAAATATTTTTTTTATTTCCTCGCATTATGCATTGTAAAACGTTGTACGATACACGTGCTATAGGTTATTCCCAACTCGTGTCGGTATAAAACACTCACTTCGTTCGTGTTTTACATCACCGTCACTCGTTGGGAATAACCTACTTACCGCACTTGTATCGTAAATAACTATAACAGTAAGTTGTTCGGTGAAAGAAAAAATGTTGAGGAAACAGTTCTGTTCTCGATAAGGTCTAGTTTTCCCTGTGGATTGGAATGTCAGGTGGCAGTCGCTTTTATAAAACTAGTGCCTACGCCAAATCTGTAGCTTAGGTGCCATAGCGGTCCCTGGACTCTTTTAGGGTAGGATATAACGCTAGGAGGATGATGATATTGATGATGTGTACACGGTGCAGTATCTTATAGTCTAATTATAAATGTCATCAATGTTAAGTCTTGAGTATGACTACGATTCTTAAAATAAGTATTGTATAAAATACAGGTAACCAAACAAATATTACTACATTTCAAAAACGTGTTTAAAGACGACATATTTTTTTATGCAAAACCAGTTCGTCTACTTGAGTCACTTATTTGTTTAATTAATGAGAATTGAGTAATTATTACTAAAAAAATTGCATTAATATGTTTTTTATATTCGATTTAAGAAAAAAGAAGGCTCTATGTTTTTTCTAGAAGTAGTTTTTTCACTTTAAGGTAAGGCCACTCCAGTGCAGATAACCCCCGCTCTCTACGGAAGCTCTGCGCGTAATTTCGTAAATATTTAGTAAATTTTTTTATTGATTGGTGAACACTGAATCACTTATGAAAAATCTATCCGGTTATTTCCTTAGAACAATAAAAAAGCTATCTTTTTTCTAAAAAAAAACGTATCACTGCCGTTGATAATTACGAGATCTGCAGCATTACAGTTTATTTTTGTTATGATATTTCGAATTTTTTGACAGTGTTACCAAGGCATTTTCCAATATTTTGTTCAGTTATTTCTTTTCTTTGTTTCTTTTTCACACTGGAAGCTCAAACTTCAGTATTTTCGTCAGATCTGTGAATGGGCCTTGCCTTAATATTGGGAGCGTTTGCTGTCTCGACATTGTAAGTGACTAACCGTTCTATATATGTTTGTATATTAATGAGTTAACTAAAAAAACGTATGGTCCAAATGTCATTGAACCTCCATTAATTAGTAATCTTGATGATCAGAATTAGACGGAACAGTCATATTCGAAGAGCCTGTCACGAACTATTACTTTTTGTCATTATAGCTAGGCCAGCTTTAACTAACTAGCAAAAACTGTTAGTGGGCATTGTGATGTCAGTTTATATTTATTGTTATGTGACCGATGTACCTATAGGTATTAATAATCAACTGATGTTGCGTTTATCATGGTCATGTTATGTGTCAAACTTGAAAAAGATATTAATCTGTAATTAACATCAGCAACTTACTTTGTGGACTGTTTTCTTTCATCTTCCTATTATGTTGTATTTTGGATCTACTAAATTATGGTATTATACGTATTATTAGGTATACCGTAAACCGGGGTACTTTAAAATTGAAGGGCGACTTTAAAAAATCAGTTTTTATGCCGTGTGTTATTTTCTTATACACGTATATATTCATCACTAAGTATTTCTAGTTTGATTCAGTTTAGTAAATAGTTAGGAAATTGACGAAGGTATAACTTGACTCAAGGTTAACTAAATCCTTTTGTCCGGGTGTGGCTAAGACGTTTTTTACCTATATCGATACACTGCCTAAATCGATTTTAGTCTAAAACTCTAATTTCCTAATAATCATTATGCCCTCATATCTGTTGTACCGATTTGCATTAGGACTAAAACTGGTTTAGCTATTATCGCTTTAGGTCTGAAACGCGTTTGGTCAACCTATACATTAGACTCAAGCCTAAAAAGCATTAGGACTAAAACTGTTTGAGCTAAATCGCTATGGGTCTCAAACACATTAGACCTACTATAGGATTGAGACTAATAGGCAGTAGGTCTATAGAGTCTGATGCCTATTATGCCCTATGCCTAAAACACGTTAGGTCTAATAATCTTTTCTTTTTCCATGATGTCGTCGGATAACAAATTCCCTATGAAATAAAATGACATTTACTTGGCAGTTGAATTGTGTTTTAGAATCACTTCAAATTTAAGTGGCCAGCAAAAGATAAAAAAGATAATGAGTTTGTACTCGTAACGATAACGAACTCCTTTATAATTTTGCGGTTTAGGCAAAACGCGAAAATGCCAGTTTGAGAGTTAGACAAGTCATCATAATGGTCAAAAAGCGAATTAGTCAATAAGCTTAATAGTCTTAACGCCACTGAAAATTGAAGTTTAGGCAAAACGCGACTTAGTCATAAAACGTTTAAGTCATTCGTCGAAACAGGCAGTCAACCAATTAGACAAAAAGCGAAATAGACAGCAAACAACATAGTCTTAATGCCACTGAAGATTGAAGTTTAGGCAAAACGCGACTTAGTCATAAAACGTCTTATAGGCACACCCGGACAAAAGGTATTATATGTATCAAAGTAGCTCCGTTTTTTTAAAGTCACCCCAGTTTATGGTACTAATAAATGACAACATGTTATTTATGTTTTCCTACTTAATTGTATTAGGTACCCAGACTTACAGATTGAAAGACATTACTAAACATTCCTAAACGTCTTTAGAAATAATGATGTTTAACTGAAGAAGTTAATAATCGTCAACATGATCAATTTTCTCTCCTGCAAAAAAGCCTATTACAAGCCAGCAATTTCATATTTTTCAACCTGATTGCTTGCAGACAAACAAACAGAAAAAAGCTTAGTTAATGTGGAAGCGAGCTGCAGTTTATCCTTCTAGCTTAACCAAAGCCGTTCAAGCTAAGTATAAGAAATTAAAAAGAAAATTGCAACTTCCTCACAGGGAGTCACGACACGAGCCTCATCTTAAGAAATAACAACTCGTCAATTTTTAAAGAAGAAGTGAATTGAACCCTATTGCCGTGGTGTTAGATATTGTCTTGTGTACAGCTTAAAATTATGAATGTACCAGTAATCTATCAAAGCTGAGGTTAAATGTCTTTGGATTTTTATTTGAGGCTCGTTGAAAATTTTCTCTCTTTTTGAATCGTGGTTAGAGCATTAGTTAAATTAATTGCAACATTTTTAGTATTTTTTAACTGCACTAGGCACTTAACCTCCCTTTACCCTCATACTAATACAAAAGTACTTGAATAATAAGGGATATGGATCTTCTCTCTGTCATGTTTTTGTAAATACGGGGCCAACAATCTTGTAGCGCACCACGCGGACTTTTTCGACATTTAGCATACCTTTTCTACGTTCTGAGGTAGAAATAGTTATTTGTTATACAAGGGTGCAAAGTTGTATTTTAACCGCGAATGTGGAATTGAAACACGTGCTAACTAAAATAAAATCCTGAGCGAAGCGAGTGGTTCAAAAAATAGAATCCTGAGCGTAGCAAGTGTTGCAACACACGAGACGTAAAATAACTTTGCAGCCGTGTATAACACAAATCTTTTCACCTCACTAGAGCGAGGAAAGAAGGTATTTTTTTACTTCTCCTGTTCCTAGCTTTATTCCAGTACAGTTGAACTGAATACAGAGTTTTGCTATCTGTTTTCAAAGAATAAAAAAGGGCTTTTCGAGCTAGTGAAGTGAAAATATGATTAATACTTTTACAGTTAAGTGTAAACATATGACCATATTGAATCAATCCTGTCATAAATATGTACCGAAACCGTAATTCGCTGACATTAACAGCCATAGAACATTGCATATGCACCCATAATTTTGCATTTGACTGTACCACACAGTTACTATCTTGGGGATAATCTATAGTATATCCAGCGGATAATTCGACTCCATCCTGCCGCATTACGTATGCGCGGGTAATAAGAGATATCGGCTATTGGCGCCGGATCCCGTGTTTACATGCAGATTTCTACTGGATCTCTACTGACAGCTAAACAGGGTTCGTTAGCTTGGACTTCCGAGTTTTTAATCGTGTAATTACGCAAATTTTGTGCAGTTATGCTATTTGCTGAACATTTATTTCAAAACGAATACAACTGTCTTATTTTTTGTTTCGATTGGTATCGCTTCAAAGTCAAATTGGTTATTTCACGTGTCTAATTCTAGTTTGCCAGCCATACCGTACAGTTCAGTTGATACCTCTTCAAGACTGAATCTAAAATGTAGATCGATCGGCATCAAATATAGGTATCTGTACTCTTCAGGGTGCTCAAAAATATCTGGACATGCACTTTCACGCCTTGAAAATAGAATCGCGTACAGATATTTAAGAGCACCTTGTTCGCTACGATACAACGACAAAAAAAATGTTACAATTCATTGTCTTGTTATTATAACGTTCATTGAGTAATTGCATTTAGCACTCCGGAGGAAATAAAACCAAATAACAGGTTCACTTCAATCAAAGCAATCACATACACCCCTGGTTCTGCTCTGTGACTGCATGAGTACTATACAAAACCTGCGCAATCGCAATATCGCATTTGTTTATCCTCCTCTATCATGGACTACTTTTGTGTGTCGGAAGGAGACAGGGTAAATAACAATATCATATGTCGCTTGTATGATTAGAATAGAACGCCAGGAAACCCGTGTAGGAATCCCAACATTATTATATTTCACGTAGCACGCACACTGGTCGCATATTACTTACCAGTGGTCAGTAATTGCCCTGTGAAACTGGCTTCTGCCGCTTAATGGTAGGCTGAGATACGAATAGTGTTTGTGAGAATATCTGTAACTTCCTTTATTAATGTATCTACTCGCCAATAAGCATATGTGGAAATTATGTATGCGTTACGTGTCGGTCGGTTTAATTGGAAGTCGTTTTTTTATTTCATTTTTTTTATTACTTTCTATAGACAACATAGACAATATAATTATGTGATCATGTTCTCTTCCGCAAAAATTATGGGCACTAGGCCGATAATGCTAACATTCAATTGATCATTTACTACTTATTGACTATTTTGCCTAACTAGAAACTGTTATCGTTTTTGTTATATGGATCTGCCTTCCAAAAATCAAAATACGTGTCAATTAACAAATAACACAATAAGTTTGTCGATTTAAATTGACCCCAAACAGCCAAGAAGAAATATTACATAAGTACATAATTTCGAGTCAGTAAAAATGACCTGTCTGCCAGCATAGAATAGTGTAACAGTATTTATTACATGCTGCCAGTCAGCATGTCACAGACATTTTTTTGTTGGAGTGGCAAATTTAATTTGATCGGTAAACGTTTAATCATGGCTTCTGCAACTGTCGTGTCGTCTCGTATAAAACTGTCAATCTTGCCATACAAACAGTTTTTAATAGACTTACCTTAAGTTCGCCGTTACTCATTTTTCAGTATAAAATCTTAAATGTGTCTGTACGGCAAACCTGAACTAAATGGTTTACTATTAACCGACAAAACGATGAATAATGATAATCCTTATGTTAATCACATCGGTCTCTATAATGGCTAGCCATATTATAACTACAATATAACTTTCAATACATTTTTTGTTAATAACTGTCCACTATAATACTTCCATGTTTCTTAGGCACTTTTTTTTATTTACGAGCCTTTACAAGATAGGTTGTCTAGGGTTCCCACTTCTAAGTACATCAGAAAATATGTATTCTCCAAATTAATGCTGTCAGCTTATATTTTGGAATGAAATAGGCTATCGAGAGTAAATAATACGTTTCAGCTCAAAGTCATGTGACAGTACTCCCTACTGAATCAAAATTCGATTAATTTTGCTTCATAGGTAATTTTGAATTGGAAATGCGTTGTGTACTGATACTCAGTAGATACTCAGGGATTATAAGTTTTGCAATTAGGTAATTCATATCAATCCCATCCTAATATCACCGCCTCTTTTTCACACACATTTAGCTATCTAGTTCAAACGGGACCCCCGTATGTACCAATACCTAGAATTGGACTTCAGATATTTTGGTAATTAATTGAAGATCGATTAGAAAGAGAAGACAAAAATGCTAGAAGTGGCACTCGAAAAGTAAGTGTACCTTGGTTAGGTATGAGTATAATTATGTAAGAATTTATATATTCTTGAAAAACTGGTGCAGTCAAAATGTGTTAACCCTAGCAAGGCTCCCAGTAGCATCAGCAAAAAATTACAGTAGGTACAAGTCCGTAATTACTGCAGCTTGCGTAAGCTCCCAGCTATTACACTTTAATCAGACGAGAGCTTTGCAAGTAAGATGGCAGGCGGGAATGAAGTGTATCAAGCTTTTATGAAACTAGCTTTTGCCCACGGCTTTTCAAATTTCACAAATTTAGTGGTTAAGTTATCGTGTCATCACTTTTACCTACCTACTAATTAAAATAGCTCTCTACGCTGCAACTGATAGTACTTTGTAACCCCTTTATTGGTTTGAGGATTCGTTGTGTTGACAGCTAAAGATATGCAGTATAGTAACTTCGGTTGGTATTCAATCCGTGACCATTGATAGAAGGGGACTTAAGCCGCGTTTACTCACTGGCAACATGCTGCGCGGGGCGTGCGACGCGAAACTTTATTCCCGTTTTCATGATTCATTCATTCTGATTTTTTACCTTAGAGACTCAGAACTCCCTTATTCATAAAAATAAACGAAAGTAAAAGTTTTAATCAGACAAATTGAACTTCCAGATTTCATGTGAATATTTCATAAAAGTACTGTACTTTAAACATTATGGAATAATCACGTCCGATGTCAGCAACAAAAATGTGTTTTGTCCCTTTCTCATAAACACAAATGTCAAAGTGACAGATAAAGACAAACTAATTTTAAGGGAATTTTAGCTAAAATAGGTTTGATAAACGTTTATTGGTAAGGCCTATAAATTCTTATCCTTTTATCAAAATATCCAGATTGGGATACCAGCGTTGCTAGTACAAGACTTGCCTATGAAGAAGTCAACTACCGGGACACCACAAGTACCTTCTCTGGTAGGATAAATCGATAGAAGACAGTTAAAAGGAAACAACAGGGGCATTATGCAATATAAGGTATATTAGAGATAGTGATGCAATTTTGTGACTCATTCTAGTCACTAACGCGACAGAATGATTTCGGTGTCATACATTTAGTATGATGGGAGTGAACCTGTTAGGTTCATCGGATACAGTCTGACGCGACGGCTCATACTGTATCAGACGTCAGAGCGCATCAGACAGCGCTACGTCAGATATGTTTGTATATGGCCTTATCATCCTGATTTCGTGTGATTTATGAACAGTTTAGATTGTGCCGTCCCGTCATCTTTTCTGAGGAAAAAATATCTCTTTGATATCTATCAATCAAAAGCATTCGGAGAGCTGGCTACGGAAATCCGATTGCAATTTATAGGGCAAATAAATCCATCTACTGGCAGCTACTGGTGACTGGCAGCTTTACAACAGTGGGGGTGAGAGTAGTTGGATAACAAAGGGGTTGTAAAAACAATTGAAGGTGTGCAATTTATTATAATTATAAAGGTTTGTATTTGGTGCGGTACGATAAATTACAACCGTATTTTCACGCACATTAGAAGTCGACTGGCAATACTTTCCCCCAACCAAAATGACTGGTATATTTGAATTAAATGCACGTATAATAACAAGGTACCACACCAAATCTAGAGCTCTGTAAATTGCACCCTTTGCTTTTATTAACTGACTTCAAAAACAGGTGGAGGTTTTCAATTCGCTTGCATGTTTTTTTTTGTATGTTTGTTACTCCGCCATTTATGGACATATTTGGATTATTTATTTGTTCGAAAGCATATGCTTCGAGATTGGTCCCGTTGTTATCAAAGTTTACTTCTGATGATGGGAACCATGAGGAATTGAGAGAACTCCTCAAAACTTCTAGAGAAACATATAGTGATTTTAGTATTTTTGGGTAACAAATCGAGCATTTGCTGTACAGGAATTCATGAAAAAGACCATGGATGGTCATCCAAAACTCCTAGTGTTTCATGGTTAAAATGTTTCGATTAAGATACTGAAGCTACTATGACGAAACCAATTTAAATGCTCCTGATGTAATGTTACTACATGTCAACCTGATCTGGTAATTGAAGCCGGAAGGTAGACAACGGAACTCTGTAATGAATCGGTATAGCTTAGCCGTGTTTGAGTTTATTGGAATTGTCATGAGATGCATTCTATGGTAATGGCTCACTAAAAAGTGTGACTGAAATAAAAAAAAACCGACTCCAAAAAATGTCTTTTTGGTGTTTACTGCTCTCAGTAGCTTGGGGTGGTGTTAAATTGAAGTCGGTTTTTTTTTCATGTGAAAGAGATTATTGACAACCCCTTTGTTATCCAACTACTCTCACCTCTAACGCTGGAAAAGTTGCCAGTCACACTAACTATACGGATTTTGTGTCTATAAATTGCAAACGGATTGCCATAGACAGCCCAACTCATAGACCACGAGGATCGAGATACGGACGGTTATATGTAAAGTTTTAATCACCCGACCGTCCCGATCCGTCCGACTACAGGACCAGGAAACAAAGCCGGTTCCGCTGCAGCGGGGAGTCAGACAAGGAGATGTGATCTCTCCGAAGCTCTTCACCGCTGCACTGGAGGATGCTTTCAAATTTCTGGACTGGGAAGGACGAGGCATCAACGTAAATGGCGAGTACATCAGTCACCTTCGATTTGCTGACGACATTGTAGTCATGGCTGAGACCATGGAGGACCTCAGTACAATGCTCGTTGATCTCAGCAGAGTTTCCGATCGAGTTGGTCTGAAAATGAACATGGACAAGACGAAGGTCATGTCTAATGCCCATGTCGTACCAACTCCCGTAATAATTGGTGGCTCGGCGCTCGAAGTTGTTGACGAGTACGTATACCTGGGACAAACAGTCCAGTTAGGTAGGTCCAACTTCGAGAAAGAGATCACTCGTCGAATCCGACTCGGCTGGGCAGCGTTCGGGAAGCTTCGCAGTGTATTCTCGTCCAGTTTACCGCAGTGCCTCAAGTCAAAAGTCTTTGACCAGTGTGTGTTGCCAGTGATGACATATGGATCCGAGACATGGGCGCTAACGATGGGCCTCATAAGAAAGCTCAAGGTCACCCAAAGAGCAATGGAAAGAGCGATGCTCGGGGTTTCTCTGCGTGATAGGATTAGGAATGAAGCTATCCGTAGCAGAACTGGGGTCACCGACATAGCCTTCAAAATTGCGAGACTAAAGTGGCAGTGGGCAGGGCACATTGCTCGCAGGACTGACGGTCGATGGGGCCAGAAACTGCTTGAGTGGCGTCCACGCACCGGAAGACGAGCTGTCGGTAGGCCTCCTACAAGGTGGAGTGATGACCTGGTGAAGGTCGCGGGAATCCGGTGGAAACAAACGGCACAGGACCGGTCTAAATGGCGAGCCTTGGGGGAGGCCTATGTTCAGCAGTGGACGTCTTTCGGCTGAAATGATGATGATGATGATGATATGTAAAGTTAACAATAGCGTCTTTGGATCCTTGGCTACTTAACTTGGAACTTTAAAACCCAACTTTAACGGTCATTTTTCGTGTTTCTGTTCCAGCCGTCATTTAAACGCGGGTCATTGCTTGATCGGTATCTAGTAATCGCCCAACGGACTAGGAATTCGGCTGAGTCATTGCTTGCGAAACCCCGTAATAAGCAAAGATTATGCGACTACAACTAGTTAATATTGCAGTTACCATTTTATATTGAAGGCTACTATACCTTTCGGTGAAGAAAAACATTGTGAAGGGGCTCCACGCGCTATTCATCGATTTCTGACAAGTTTTGAGTTGATACTGCTCCGTCAAAACTACAGATATATTTATGGCACGAACAGTTATCGATTCTTCAATCCTTTATCTATATTTGCAAGTGCCAGATTTTGAAAAAACTGACTACTTATTTTTTTATGATTTATTGAAACATGGCCCATAAATGCTCCTTTTACTAGTATGTTGTTTATGCATTTATATATACGAAATGTACATGTAACTGTTCCTTATTGACGTCTCTAACAACGCAAGAGAGATTTTTATTTATAACTCATCATCACAAAAGTTACGTCCAAAAAACTGTTTTATTGGCCTAAAATTGCCAAAGTTTGATGCCAACATCTCGATGACAGTGAGTTTTGAAGTAAATATGGTATATATATTTCGGTAAACCTCGTTGTTCTTAATACCATAAGTCAAAAAAACACGAGAAAACGGAGAGTTGCTGATCGAAGGTCATTGTGAGCTCGGAGCCCCTGAAAAAACCGATATAACATGTGAATATAATATATCCCTATTTTCGTAGGCACATCTTCCATGCATATATAAGAGCACACTCAAGCTACCGTTCATATGTTTATTCCCCAACGATAATATCTAAGGCTCGATACAAACTAGAGGCAAAATTGTTATTCGGCTCAGATCTGGCGAGACTCCAAGTTTGCTCCAAGTATATCGCAATATGAGAAACCTATTCATTACTCCATTCTAAGAGGATGTAAGTGCAATTGAGTGACAGTAACTAAATTTGTTTAACCCCTAAATCCAATATTCAATTCAATTAATTTATTGTAATAATCATGTTCATTTTACAATGGATGTTAAGATGTTATAATAAGTAGGTACATGATACCCTGCTAGGGCACGGCAATTCAATACTTACATTCTAAAATCAGGTACTTTCTAGATATAATATTACAGTAACGAATAAAATCGCTATTATATATAAAAAAATAGTGTTTTTTTAATACAGGTTTTAACGTAGGAATTCAAAATACGAAGGGACTTTCTCTCCTAAACAATAGTAGTTATTTCAAACGTATATTGTTCAAATATTTTCATGCCAACCTTTTCAAACATACTTTCGAGAACTTAGAGTGCTGTCTGTATTTTTCCAATCATATACGATAGTATTTGAATTCCACAAGCGTTTCGCTTTTATTACCTTAACCGTAAAGCTGAATTTCCTATAAATAAATATCAGCATTTCTGATCACGTTTTTGCTTCGTCTATGCTCAGATATTAGGTCGATGCCACCGAATTCAAACAGCCAAACTATTCAGTCAAACGTTTAAAATACTTGCATCCCGTTCACGCTAAGCAATTTGGAATGAGACAAATAAAATCAGTTCTATAAGTATGTAGAATTGGTGTTCTGGCGTGATCTTTAATTGTTTAGTTTTTATTTTGAATTCAAACTGTGAACAATGTGGTGGCGGTTACACAATGACACAATTTGTTCCACTGATGGTTCGTATTTCGATTTGAATAAAGGTATCGATATTTTTTAATTTTAGATTTGAGGAACAAGAATGTTAGAAGTATCTACTTACATGTCTATTAGTGTCGAAATCGAATAGGAAATTTCATTGAGAGTAGTAAATTCATAGTTTTAAATCTACGACCATTATTAATTTAGTAAAAACTGAATTTTCATGCTAAACCTACTTTATGACAATTATTATGTTCGTGAAAACATTTTTTACAGTGTTCCTTTCGAGGCTTACCTTTACTCAACCTTCGTCCAATTAGTTAAATTAAACTGCTGACTTAAACAAGAATTATACGAGAACATATATTTATAAAAATTGAGTTAAAAGTTGCAATACAATCCGCAACTATAATAGACATAATAGTGTGAGGTTATAAATTGCCTATCTCACACGACTTGGAAGCTACTGTTTTGATTGGACAATTTCGTAACGACGATATGCTACCTGTGTTGTTAGATGCACCTACAGTATTGTGAAAGCCGTAGGCCTTTTTACAATCTTTGTTTATTCTCACGTTCCGTTGTGATATTCTTGATTTATAGCTTGCAATGCGATTTAGACACAAACAATACATTACACAGATTATATAATACTGTCATGACCAATAACATAGTTGCTTCGTATGAAAAAGCATATATTTCGTAACACAGTACATTTACAATTTCGTGGTTTCACAAATTGTTCAACTATTCAAGACGTACACGGCTAGAAAACCTTTAGTCTTCGACTTCCGTATCCAAAATTAAACTGATACAAAACATATACTCGTGATGAAGATTTTTCTACTACTGTACTTTTTTTCGCGACTTAAGCAATCGTAAAAAGTCTATCTAGTCTATTGCCCAAAAACTCCTTATCCTATTTTAATGAAAAATTAAAGCAGAGTTGGGTGCCACAGACTACGACAAATACTATGTTTAGTAATCAGTTTTAGGTGCGTTCAAGTGAAACTTTTACGATTAAAATCAGTGCTGCCCACTTAACGCAAGTTTGCTACAATTTTTATCTATTAATTAATGCATAATATATTATTTACTAATATAAATATATACATTTATCATCTTATTTGTGTTGTTAACAAGTTTAATCTATTTTCGGATATATTTATGAAGACGAAACAGTTAAGATTCGATCCGGATCTTAATTCAATTTAGGTCGGATACCAAGTCTAGCAAATTAAAAAAAAAAACCATAAACAAAGTGTCAAATATTTGATTTCCCACCAATATCCTAATTGAAAACGAAAACATTCAAGCTGATAAATGATTATATTACTTAACAAACGATTTTTTTTTGTGGTCATCAAGAAAATGTGCAGGTTGTCTGTTGTTTATTGATTCTTTTAATATCCACGAAGAAGTTATAGCATTACTGAAGAAATTGCGTAGATAAGTTGCACAATTACTAAGGGAAAAAATGGCGCATGAAAAGTATGATAACTACTTACTTTTTTTTTGAAATGACTCATAAAAAAAGTATTGTATGCAACGTTAGTAGAAGTTTGGTTTGGTAAGAAAAACACTGTCTAGAAAATATACCGCAACAAAAATTAAAAGTAACTATATGCCCCTGCGAAGTATATTTGCCCTTTGGCGAAGGAGCTGGCCCGGCCATGCTAGGCTCACGTCGCGTGACAGTGCTAGCATGTAGCCGCAGACCATGATCCCCTGCCGGATGATTTACTTTACACTCTTCTGGGTTCCGTCGGCAAGAATAAAACGATTGTGGCGGTTGCACCAAACGGGCTATAATCATAAGCAGTGTTCGTTAAAATCTGATTTTAAGGCAAGACAAATGACTCCCTCTAACACGCGTGAATTTGCAATTAACCATCCCGCTTTCTACAGAAGCTCTACTCGTAATTTCGTTAATGTATAATACATTTTTATAGATTTTTGGAACACTGGATCACTTATGAAAAATCTATCCGGTCATTTTGTTATAACAATAAAATGCTATCCTTTTTGTAAAAAAAAACATATCTCTGTCGTTGGTAATTATGATATCTGCAGCATGAAAGTTTATTTTTACGATGATATTTAGGATATTTTGACAGAGTTACCAAGACATTTTTCAATATTTTGCTCGGTTATTTCGTTTCTTTCCAGTCCACAGTAATTCTTCACGCTGGAAGCTCAAACTTCAGTATTTTAGTCAGATCTCTGAATTTGTCTTGCCTTAAGAATAGTAAACCTATCGTGCGGGGCGAGAACGGGCATTTCGAAATATTTTTTCTGTTTCACCCGTTGTGGTCTTGCGTCCGCATCGTGCGATAGAGAGAATCGTCGCCGTTGGCCGTTTGGCGCCTAATTTCACGCAGAATTAATGCTTCGGGCGGCAACATTTTCCACCCCTTAAACCTTAATCAAATGAGACAGTATGGACTTTGATCGATTCGTTACATTCTTAAATAGGTTTATAAGTTTTGCTTTTTTAGTCAATCTTTTTCGTTTATGAAATAATAGCAAAAAACCAGGAGGAAGTTTTCGGGTCAAAAAACTAATCTTCAAGGGTCCATATTTTCACTTGTGGACAGAAATATCTTTCAAAATTTGAGAAGTCCTCGGCTTTTCATAGGGCTGCGACCTAATACTGGAAACATGAAGGGGCCAGATCATATTTGTAAATCGCGTACCGGCCCTTAAATGTATACTTGAAAATTCCTTTTTAATATGATCAAAAAATGGCAGCTATGGAACTCGCTCTTGCTCGCTTAGTCTTAATAATGTTACAGGCAGAACCTCTGTACATTATCTTTACATTTTTTGTTATATTTACGAGATTCTCGTTGCGGCAACCAGTCGCCATTCATGTTTCAACTTAATTATATATATAAATATGAGGGGCCATTTGCACTTGTCGTGGGAAAAGTCATGATTAAAAAGACTGTAATAACGTATAGAAGACGTTGTATTTATTGATAATTATTTTAACAACAGATATTGTTAACTCGTCAATTACCGTCAAAATTTTTTTGTATTTAAAAGTGGACGGAGTTCTTCGGAATTGGTAGATAGATGGCAGGTCAATAATTATGTATCGCCTTTGGAAAAAAAGCGATCGGAATGTCTGAATTTGAAAAGTCGGGGGTTAACCAAAACTCAAGTAACAAATACCTACCTATAACAATACTTATCGATTTGGTACTGAAAGTTTTTAAGAATAGCGATATCTATTGGCCAGTGAGTTTTGGTTGTCTATGAATGTGCCACAAAAAATGAAAATATAAAAAAATATTTCGGAAACCATAAATATTCATAGAAAATTACTGAGGTAAAATTGGTACATATTGACGTCTATAATCACTGGCTTTCGTTTGATCCACGTAAAATTCGACACGTATAACCTACAAAAGGAAGTACTGTTATTTTATTATACCTAAGTAGGTATAATTTCTTTACAAATGTCAAAGATTTTTTTAGAAATGTCAAAAAAATGTTTCGTTCCACATGTCAGTGTCAAGTGCCCGGCCACTGACTCTGAATCCTTGACCTGCTTAGTTCCACCCGTTAGAGCAGAAGGACAATGTTTACCGCATTGTTTCGAGACCGTTAGCAACGGCGCGAGTGGAAGCTGAAAACATGAAAATGTAAGAAAGTGGGACACTTAGCCGGTATTCTTTGTCATATGTCATCTTCAGTGTTGTGACGTCTCGAATCACAATTCAGGATGTACCAGGCCGCCAGTGTTCCTTTTGGATTACTGGACGAGACATATCCCCACTTTCTTGTTTCTGTCTCTCATAATCCAAGTGACAGATGCCTTCGAGTGGAGAATTGGTGGTGCGGATACCCCCTTGTGTAAAATATCGATGATGAAATACAGTCTCTGTCTGATACGAACTTGTCCTATTCCGATTATTGTCCAATGTATTCGTGCGCTCCCTCATTTCAGTACTTTCCATCCCTAGCCTCCTGAGACTTACCATAAAAATTACACTCGAAATTGAACCAACAAAAAAATTCAATCGAATTTGAACCCAGCAATTCTGATACTAAAGTCGACTTTCATTGCTGAAATCAATGGTAAAAAACAAATGCAACTTTGTCACTTCGAAATTTGAGTTATTTTCCATTGATCTCAGGAGACTAGACTGCCTTCCTACGTTTCCAAATACAAAAAAGTCTACTCTGTATCAAACGGGCACACGGGTGTTAATTACAAAACCACGCGCTAGGTGCCGCTGCGGTCGCAACCGTCATGCGGCTTCGGTGGCCGACCAATACCGAATAGGGTTTTTTAGGTTTTCAAATCCATATCTGACCGCAGTTGGCACTGATGAAATTAGCTTGTTAAGATATTCACTAGCAACTAGTCTTGAAGTATATATGTTGGCATAAAACTACCTTACCTTATTAATATTATAAACAACCATTCATTCATATAAATAAGTGTTATACCTAATAAAAAAACATAAATAACCTCCATAAAGATGACTCATCATAGATAAAAAGAGTTCATCTAATAACCTTTAAACAGACAAAAAACTTAGTGGAAGTCGGATCATTTGTTTGTAAGCAACGATGCTACAGGCAGATAGGTTAAGGGGAGTAGTAACGCCAGATGATTTTATTTGAAACGCTAAGTCTTATAAATGAGCCAGCGAATAATTCTGAAAAATTTTGGTATTTCATATTACAATATCTTAAATAATCTAAACATTTGAATTTCTTGTAAAATAGTAATCAACTACGAACCGCAAGTGTCAAATAAAATATTGGTAATTTATTTTTCTAAATCGGAACCGTTGATAATCATTTGTTTGGACAATATATTTTTTAATTAAAAATTCGCCAGTTAGTCCATGCGCGAGTGAAGAGCACGTCATATCGACTTACCACTAGCGAGCGAGCAACACATATTTTAGGAGATAGAGTCTCAAAGTTACTGGTGCTTCGCTCGCCATCTCCCCCCACACGCTTCGCTTCTGCCTCTTGCACACGTTCAACTGAGGACCTCCTTCGCGAGCTTCTGGCTCGGCGGACTTTTATTTACACTCTAGAGGTAGGACAGACAAGACCACTTGAAAGTGGGGTGCGCTAATTCGGATTTTGGTAGCTATTTTTGCCTCTAAGAGGCCTTATAAGTTTTAAAATGTTTTGATTTCAAATTATGACAAAATTATTGATAATACCAATAAAGTTATTAAAGGCTACGATAATTTTATTAAAATTTTATAGTAACATAGGCATTTTTTGATTTTATTGTGTGCATTTATGCGGAAAAAACAAGTTTTTGGTTTGAAAATGGTCGATTTGGAGTGATGTTTGAAACGATATTTCTTAATGAAAAATACGTAAAATATATTACGACTTATGACATAAGGTCGCAATAGTCCTGCTCTAGATAGTAACACTGAGAAAATGTCTAGATACATGTAAATTCAAACAGAAAATGGCCTAAATATATGAGCCTTTTTAAATGATAAGGACCCTTAATTACGCTTTAGAAAAAAGTGATCAAACTATAATTTAAGATACATGTTTACATTAATCCGATGATTTGTACTTGGAAATAGGTTTGATTAAAATGATGACTAACATATTGCTTGGAAATGAATATTATAATTAGGGTACTTATTGCAGATTAGTGACCAGAGATCGGACAAATAAACTACTCTAATCATGGATACGAAATAACGAAGTATCTTGACGTTCATGTTAATTTTTTAGCAGCGCAACTAGCCAGTTAGTAACCATAAACAGCATTAACAATACTATCAGGAGAACAACATATATTGTAATTTAGAAGCATTCTAAAGATCCTATTCACAGCTCTTGAATAGGGCTACAGTTGCGTTGCATTATAAAGCCTGCTTTTTCAACCATTATGCGACATAAAGCGGTCACTAACATATCGTATGACGAACGACACAAAAATTTCCCTTTCATTCTTCGCGATTCTGAGGATTCCATTTTGAATAGAGCATGAGTCAAATCTCACAACAACATATCCCGAGTTGATTATCAAAGGAAAATGGTCCTTAAATTGCTTGTAAAAGAATACTCAAATGAGCTTGGAAGCGCAAAGTTTAGTTGGAATAATCTTACGCATTGATACATATGTTCCACTGACTATCAAACCAAACTCGTGTTTATGTGTTAGGGTATAAGAGTTACCAGTAGTTTATTTGACAGCAAAGTGAAATGAACGTTTTATCGGGGTCAACGCCGGACAATGTCGCGTTAAGTAATTGTTGTGCGGTTAGTTTGACCTTTATTGTGACGTGTCAAAGTTTATTTTGTATTGTTCAAACGGTAAATTGATTTTGCTTTTGTATCTAATGATTTGTATAATAAATTATTCAGGAAAATTTATTACACTTTTGTAACGTATTATGTGTATGACAAGTACTCCAATTGAAGAGGTAACGGGTCATACCGAGATCTGGATGGTAAGTAATGTTGACAGCTGATAAGGCTGCTAAAGACCTCTCAGGCCGGGTTTTATAAAGATCCGTTAGACCATATGTCAGATCAAATTTCATTAACTCAGTACATTTTTTGACATAACAAACCGACATAAGGTCTAACGGATCTTTATAAAACCGAGCCTCAGAATATCTAATTTTAGTTTCAGTATAAGGGCCATTCTACTTTTTCATGTACATAATTTTCAGACACTTCTTTTTGAAATGCAGATTTTGGAATACTTGGCCCTCACTTCATATTTTTGTATTGTTATTTAGAAAGAGGTTAAATTAGAGTATCACTTCCGATAGTTTCGGTAATTAACGAACCACAGCTAATATCCATAAATCGAGTAACTCAGTGGTCCTTAGATGTCTCACCATTTGTATGAAAAAATGGTTTTTACCACTTTGTTGCCCACTTTTTACAGCAGTATATTAATATTTAAGTATTTTTACCTATAAATTCCTTTGATTAGGTTCAGGTACTAATTCGAAATCCTATTTTTGTACACTAACTCAATATATAAATTATAGATTTTTTTGTAACAGAAAACTGGCCATGAAAAAGTAGAATGACCCTAAATGCCATAGTTTTCGAGATTTTACGGCGAAATTAGCAGCCTATACAATAGCCCAAAACTACAACGGAAGTGGTTTATGTAGTTTCAAACATACGTCAGGTAAATCTATAATAAATCCCTATCTCACCAACATGGCAAATGTTACCTAAAATTGTTAATTTGACGTACATTGCTTGGTTAGTCAGTAACAGCTGACTACTAACAAGCTAGTGAGTGAAATAGGGGAAGCAAATAAAATTTAAGCCACCTTAACATTAGTGAACAAGTGAGACTAATTCTTGTTTTTTGTTTTGCACGGTGTGCTAACATAATTTAAAAGTATTTTAATGTACACTTCACATTTTTTTTACGTCATATTAAAGACTATTACCATCAGTTATATTGATTACTAGTTCATTAACATTACAATCCATCAACTTTGACATTAACACACAAAAACCGGCCTCAACACACATTTGTCTCTTAATTGCTGTATAGGAGTCGCCAGCACAGCTATGTAGCTGGATAGGAGATAATCACTGCGAGTGTAATTACCATGCATTTGACTAATCTATCTGAGATGCTATTAAAAAGGACTTTAACTGCATTAAGGGAGTGGTTACAGTATTCACTCGCTGCGTCTATGCTAAGTATTCAAATTACTTTGAAGCGTGGAATAAGATATGTACCTGTTCGTAAGAGGCAAATGATCAAAATGAATAATTAATGATTTTCTATTCAAGTACAGGTTTAGACATTTTTGCATTTTTGTGTACGGTCTGCACATAAAGAAATAAACCAATACTTTTATATATGTTTTTATAATTTTTTAGTCAGGTACATCAATAAAACAATATTAAAAAAGTGAATAATATTAATATTAAACAATATTATTAAAGTGAATAATATTGATATTAAACATAACATTTAAGTTTAATATTCTTCAACTCCAGACATTTCGCACTCAGTCTCATTGCCATTCTCACTTTCATCCGATGAATCATTTGTGGTAACTATAAGCATATGTAAATATAATTATTATTTATTTGATATTCACTGACTTGACGGTCAGTATATTTTCTTCTTCAAAATGAAACGAATCACTTTTGTATACTTACTTTTCTAGAATGAAATTTAAATTTTAGAATCCCTGTAAGTATACAAATAATACTACAAATGCATGTGCGTCTCGAAAGTAATTTACCTGTACGTTTCAAAAAAATTCGAGAAAAAAAATCTGAAGAAACAGCGCTGTAAGTACATACAGATTACAGATAACAACATGATCATTTAAGTGCCCATAAAAATATTTAAGTATATGCGTTCACATTGTTAGAATATAGACTGTCTTTGCATAACTTATGCAATCCGGTTTATCATTTCTTTATATATGAATATTTCTTGCTCCGCTTAATCCACGAGTGGGCGCGATTTTAAATATCACCAGACCCTAATCGTGGGCCGCAGCTCATAAGAACTGAGGATAAAAGACGCATGACTAATACTCCTCGTAAAGGCACTAAAAAAGAACTTTCCACATTCCATACCCCATTCCACGCAGGGAGTATAAAAGAGACCATTTCTCTTGAAAGGGTTTTTTATCACAGTTACTAGTACCTAAGTACGTATATTTAGAGTCAAGTCAAAGATTAGATTTAAACCTGTAGCTTTTTTTTCACAAATAATAATTGACTACCCCTTTTACAACGCAACGACAAACGAGAATTTGCGTAGTAACTTTTAGATTCAGATTTATTTATTACATAATATAAATTACAGTATAGATTAACTTAAGCTAATTTACACGTATTTACATTATGATCGTCAAATAATGAATATAATAAATGTCAGGTAATTCAGTTCAAAACGATATATAATTTTCAAAATGTGTTACTTAAATCTAAACAAGGAATTATATTAATATATCGTAATGATCGTCAAAGTAAAAATTTAAAACTAAATTAAATTAAATCTATAATTTTTAATTAAATAATTTCAACTACATTTATGACTGTGTTGCGAACTTGAAAGATAATTTTTTAGGGCAAATAAATTAGAGGTGGCATAAAGTGAAGCGACATTTTTTCCGTCATTTTGACTATGTTTATAGTAATACTCTGTATAATTATTAGAAAATCTATATATCGAACTGTGGGTACTGCGCAAGTACCTCAGCGCAATTTTGCTGCAAATGTTACTAATATGACAATCTTTAAAACATTTCGCCTAGTATTTTAGACAGTACCGGTAGTCCAATCATCCGATACATTATTAACTCTTTGATGATTGAGGAATTTGCATTACGTCTCACACCGAACAACCTGTTGTCGAACACGCCGATGTCGCTACTACTATTAGGACCATAATAAATAAGTCAGGAAAAGACCCTAAATTAAGTCGTATTTGGACATCGTAACCCCATCTCAAATGCGTTCTGCCGGAGGCTCGGGGCATGCAAAGCGCATTATAAGCCGAAGTCTCCTAGACATATAAAGCTAACTTATGTAATATGCGGTCGAATAACTCACATACATTGTAGCGTTTACATATAGTTATTACTTAGTCGATGCGGATTACGATTTGCTACGGAGATAGAAGCAAATTTATGGTTATGTGCGCACAATCTGTGAGAAATGTATGTAAATATGTTATGTTGTGTTGTGAGAGTGATACTTTTAAATCATTCCTTGTCTAGGTTACGTTATGTTGGTGGTTTCATTGTTTAATCATAGTTAAATTATTCTACTAGTACTGTGCACATATTGTTGACGATCATTATTTAACAGGCCACATAAAATTCCAAATTACTTAGGATTGTTTTATATGTACCTACTGTCTTGCATTGCCAAACACCTAAACAGTCATCTGGTTTTATTTTGAAACGTTAGTTTACGAGATGATAATGATGACTATTTAACGACCACTGATTGACACAAAACCATGTATGTACCTACCTATCTGACAGAAAGTTCTCACCACTGCCTGCCCAGCGAGGTTGTACATATTGGAACCACCGTCGTAGATGCCTCGGATAAACCCTCCTAGACTTTTTTTTTAATAAAGAGCGAGTCCCCGCCCTAAGTAATGCTCGTCCGTCGCACACAGACGCCGTTAGCATTATGTTCATAATTTACATGCAGATTATGGTACACTGGGAAATATGCAGCTCCATCTCGGGATCGCGGATGGTGCGCGATTGGTATCGTTGACATTCGTATGAATGAATTCTGGAACGCACCTAGCAACGGGCGTTATGTATCTTTCTTTATACTGTTTGAATACCACACTAAATAACTTTTATTTCGCTAACTACGTTAATGAATTCATTAATGTCATCATGGGATCAGTGGCTCAATATCGGAACGTCTTTCTCAACATTTTCGCTTGATGCGCAAATCACAAATGTAGCCAAGATGTACCGCCATTGAGATCGTACTAAAATCTAAATTATTAAATAAATACAACGTAAACATGTTGGCAAAACAAATCAGATGTTTATTCTGCAAATAGGCCACAAGGGCCCTTATAATTACGTGCAAAAAAGTAATAATTATTTACTTGCAAAGAAACTTCATGTTTCGAAATGTACTTATCAATAATTAAATGTTATTAAATGAAAAAAGGATATACCGCAAAGACCTCGTATCCACAAGCAGCCAATCCAGATTTGCCATGAAATATGATCTAATCACTTTTTCTCGAATATTTGTCATCAATTACTAGAAATAAGCAGCAGCTGTCATCTTTCTAATCCTGCAAAATTATAAATGCTAACTAGGTATTCATTTATTTTTCAAACACGCAAACACCCCATAAAGTTCGTAATTTTTATCAAACCTATCGGTGTCACTGTTGTCATCACAAATATAAAAAAAAATTAAGTTATTCAATACAGAAAGTTAAAACATTTGGAAATTACTGGCAGTTATCTTACTTTCCCTGCTCAAAAAGACTTTAATGCTTTACTTTTTATGAGCTTGCTAAAAATGGACGCAAATGGCTGTCTGACTTACATTGTTTTTTACAAAGTGGGTCATCACACTTAAAAACTATAAAAAATGTACCAATATCCTTAATTGTTCAACAATGAATGAAACAAAAACATAAGGAACTTGGGGTGTACAAGGATAAACAATAATTGCTAATATTGGCTTCAATCACTAAGGGCTCCTTAACAAGACTGAGATCTCTCCAATACATCCTAAAGAAAAAGGTACAATGAGCATTCTGTCTTTATCTTAGAATGAAATGATCTCCATACCGAAATTCATCTAAATCGGTGAACCGGTTCAAATAATGACGTAACAAACTAACTGACAAACTTATTATCGCAATTTTAGTGGCTAAGCAAGGATTACTGTGAGAGACAAAGATCAGGATCAGAGGCAATTCGCCTGTTTCTATACCAGTGCTTTAAACTGATCAACGTCAATTTAAAATAATTGTTAAATAGAAACAAAACATTTCAATGCCAGTCTTAAAATGTTTTGTTGATCAGGCTATATGTACAAGACATAAAGACGTCTTGAGACATACCTACATCTGTACCTTAATGGCACGCTAATACGTTACGGGTTGGCCGGTCACTGGCAATTTACCATTTAAATGCATCCAGATAATGGATGCTGAGCCTCAGACCTAGATGGTCTTGCATTAGTGCAGGCGTCCAGGAAAGAACAGAAAATATGGATAAGGCTTTTTTATTTTGGATCGACAGTCGAGTTCGACTACAAATTTTAATGTTAACTAGCGTTTAAGGATCTGGATCGGGTATCCAAAAATATAGCCGACAATCCGATTTCTTATGAAGCGTGCGACCGGCAAGCGTCAATGTTGTCTGAACATATTATCTCATGTTACTTATTTATTTTTATTTTTCTTATTGGGCAGTCTATTAACACCACAAGGATCATATTTCGATACGCTCAAGTTTGTTCTGATATCAAAAAAAACTTCAACAAAATTAAGATAAGTGTAATGAACCAGGAGCGTTTATTTAAAAAATAATCAAAAAAGCAACGCCGGTAATTCTATTCAATTTAAATTTCTTCCTGTCATGGCATCATAAGAGTCCCGCTCTTAAGCGCACTTGCCTTAAAGTTTCTTATAAAGTAATACAACTTCATCCCATATGCTAGTAATTATAAAGATCATTTTTGCTTCTTGATTTATGTCGCAACTTACAGTATTCCGTTGATGTAAATATGCTTTCAAAGAAATGCTATCTCCTGTTTAAAATGCGCGTCGTACGATATGAACAATAGTTACTCATTATTATGCGCGAACGTATAGCGCCATCTATCGGCGACGCGACACGGAGAAATTGTTAAGTGAGTAAATTACTCATTTTCTTAAGAGGCCTTTAACATGTCCACTAGCGCCACTCGTAAATAATTGTGATTATTTAAATTTAACGATAGATTTTTTTTTAATTTGGACGCATAGACGAATCCAGCAACGTAATAAGTAGTTTGATATATTCAAAAGTTACTTAAATACAAAGTACAGTACATGGCGGCCCCCCTTTTTAATATTTATCGTTAAATTTGAATAATTACAATTATTTACGAGTGGCGCTAGTGGACACGTTCAAGGCCTCTTAAGTCGGTGGCAGGCGTCGAGCCTTTAGTCAAGTCTTAACAGCGAATAGTGTTAAAATAACACCAGAGACATCACCGTCTTGCGAAACTGCCGTGATATGAGTTTGTTTTTTTTTTATATTTGCGCTGTATAACTACAAAAATATATAAGTAGGTATGTAATTAAATTTAAATTGTATTTTTTTAATAGGGTAACTATAAGGCTAATACTACTATATGGCCTGAAGGTCAAGAACGACATTTTTTTAAATATGTAATTTTCAATACGCATTATTGTTTGAGATATATATATCTCATAGAGTTGTTTAACATTTATTAAATATGCGAAAATATACAATACAAATGCTGAAACTAAACAAAACCTACCTTAATCTACGGTGTCTAACCTATAAATACAAATATAGCCTAAATCACTATATGTACTTAAATACAAATAGTAGATTGTGTCTCAAGGGAGCAAAATGATATATTTACGGCGAGGGCGGTATATTGAATTCTGAGTGAAGCGAAAGATTCTACAATAGAATCCTGAGCGTAGCGAGGGATTTTAAAGTAGAATCTTGAGCGTAGCGAGGGATTCAAGTGTTCACGCCCAAGACGGAAATAATTTTGCTACCGTGTGACACATACTGCTTTTCATACCGTCTATGAGGCCCGCTGCTAAAAACATGAAATATCTTACAAATGATTTGACTACAGTGTCACATACTGCTTTTCACACCTTCTATGTGGAAAAGAGTCATTGTTGCCCTCAAATGAGGGAAGAAAAGTACAACTTTGATCCCTCATTCGAAGGCAGCAATAACTCTTTTTTGAATAGCAGGTGTGAAAAATACATTTCACGATCTGAGGTTACATTGATTTTAACGAAAGATCTATTATCTATTATAATCATTATAGTCGTGACAGACCTTGAATAAAACAACAATTTAATACAAGATGTTAACATGTTAACATTAAAAACAATGATTGTGGGCATGTAGGTATTGTTCTTCAACAATTCGTCAATTCCGATTGACGTTCACATGTTATCTAATGTCTATTGATCCATACATTCAAATTCTTAATGCTTCCCATCCCATAAGAACACTATGACACTATTGTTGTATACGTACAATGAAAATGTCGAGAGAACCGTGTTCGTTAATTAGTACCTCAAATCTCAACAAGCATTGCGAAATACTGTAGTACCTTAAATAACTAACTATGTTGAAGCTTACTTTCATTGAATCTCAAAACAGAGGAGTTATTATAGAAAAAAAAAAATATTGCGTTATTGGGAATGATTATTATTATTTATCTTCGATTTCCCAATACGAGTATTAACAGTTCAACTGCCGAGTATTTATGTAATAAGATGGAATGTAAGTATTATAGTGAAAAAGATTGTTACCACTGCATCAATCTGTTTTACAACGGTTGTTTAACGCTTACATTGCCAGGCCTAAATCCAAGACCATTGCTGAATGCCAGCGATGGTCAACTAGTATAGTAATGAACTCCCCCCAAGAGTCGCACGGCATGTAAACAAAGTTATTAAGAACTCGCTAGAGGAGTTCTTGGCAAAAGTGTTAAGGTGTTGAACTGACTAATTCAAGGGCCGAATTAAGCCAAATATTTGTATTGGGTAAATCGATGTATAAAAACCAAATATTTGTATTCGGTGAGGTTATGTCAAGGCAATTGTCACCTATTTTGTCCTGACGTATAACGAAGCCTAACAAAGACAACCCTGGCAAACAAATGAAAGCCTTGTGGGCCTAACTCGTTTCACACATTCGTTTAGTAACAGTCTTTCTTTAGAGCGACAAAGTACTGCTTTATATGAACGTGTAAAAGTAAACAATACGTAACAATTCCGAAATAAATGCCTCTAAGTTTAATGAACTCACTTAGCGCCTTTTATGAGGAAGTTCTTTAGTTTAGTTTTTTGCGTTCGGTATAATACACGTACCTGTACCTACCTATGCGTAGGATTCGGGACTTAATACAACATTAGATTCATTATATCGCTCCCAGCTTATTAATCCTGTCTTTGACTTGTCATTTCAAAAACGTTGTTTATGTTATACAACATAAATAAAGAAGGTAGATGCAATTTACAGTTTTTTTTTGTGACGAACCCGTCTCTACCGGTCCCGAGGATCCCCGGGATAACAACAAAAGAATGCTATTGTTTATTTTTTTCACCGGGAGAGGAAGGCTTAATTTGTTATTTAGGTATTTGGAGATAAACAGAATTTGTTGATTGTCAGTAAAATAAAATCACATTATACTTAATCCTCTTGTCCTTTTATTCGTTGGGGTCTCAAGTGTCACAGTTATATTAATTAAAATACACTCGCGGACAAAGATACGGGTCGGTAAAATTCCGTCATATTTCCTAAAATAGTTCAAACTTGTAGTTTTTTTAATCCTGTCATGATCTTTATTTAATTTTACATCTAACCTGCAAAAATAAGTGTTTATATTGAATTTTGTACCTTATACCGTTGTTATAAGTAGAGAAACGTGTACATTTTTTGACATCAAGTGCACACTAGTGAGTTCATTGCTAATGCTATCAGTTAATATAAATGAATTATGATGTAATTTGGATACAGAAGCGATGCTAGATAACGGCAGCTAGATTTGGAGATCGGAAGATTGATTATCCACCACCAGACCACCAAAGTGTCCACCTACGTACTACCCTGCCTGTCTAGAGTCTAAGCTAATCATGATACAATAATATACTGCACCAGGTAAGGCAATACGGTACATCGGTTAGTAGTGTGGGTGACACGACATTACGTTATCAGCCAGCATCAGCCTATCGATCGTATGCGGACGTACATGTGAGTGTGCTATGGACAGTGACGTATTGCGGTGTCACGATCCGGATTGTCAGACTTTGTGAAGCTAATGAATTACAGAGTAGTCAGGTATTTTTTGTTATTAAAATTGTATTTATAAGAAGGTTACGGTGGGTTTAGGGTGATGAGAGGTTGTGTGTTTGTTACATCAATATCTCCATAATGGCTTGACCGATTTAGATACGTGTTTCTGCATTAAGTTTGTTGTCTCTAGAACTGCTCTACCAGCGAGAATGCTTTCGATAGGGCTTGGAGAGGAATGCTGCGTTGCTGCTGCGGATCTGATGATGGAGCAGAGAAACATAGTAGGAAGCTGTACAGAGATCTTCTCTGTATCTCCTATTAGTTACTTAAAAAATACTCTACATAATTATGCTGATATTGGGATTCAGAGGTAGGTTTTATGCGCGTCAAACTTAGCCTCTATTTGACCATATTTTACGATTGGCAATTAATTTCAAATTGGTCAAATTTTTTGTGCTATAAAAAAGTATGCGCATTTATGAACGAACAATAATTTATGCAGCGGTAATACCTATGTACTCGGAATCAAAAACGATAAAGAAACACGCTGTCGTGTGCCAATAAGTCAGGCGTAAGCATTAGAGAAAATTAGGTTTGTCTGGTTTCTAGACCCATCGGGACTGGTAAACCCAACAACAACATCGTAACTTCATTTACGACTTTTTTCGTGGGCGTTGACTTACTGGGAAATGTGATCGGTAGTCGAGATAATGTTCGGGTAATGCTTCGGGTAAAAAATTACGTATTTAGCGTAATTGTTTCGTGTTTAACGTATCATTAAAAATACGCTTTTCTTGGTACCAACTAATAACATGTTATTAAGAGATGAGCTCATTGCTTTGAGTTTGAACATACATGTGGAGTAAGCAGTGATCATTTTCAAGCAATCAATGTGATGAAGTAATAAAAAAGGGCAATGAAGCTGTAGTACGGCCAAGTACAGTCAGGTGTAAAAATATGTATCGAATGAATCCTCTCATAAATATGTACCGAAATCTTAATGCGCCGACATAATGTCCAAGAGATATATTTTTGAGTAGCATGCATGCACCCATATTTTTGCACTCGACTGTACCTACTACACACCCCATTAAATTTATTAATATAGAGCCGGGCAAAAGTTTTTAGAATCGAACTCCGAATCTACTGATACAATGTAAGGAAGAGGTCTAAAAGGCTCATCAAAGGAGTAGTCCGAAATAACTCACGAATCATCCAGGTGGAACAGTGTTCAGTTCCTTCTTGTTAAGTTCAATTGCTCAGTAATCGATGTCTTACCTTATTAATGTGACCAACCGTTATTTTAAACCAATGGACCGACCATGTAAAATAAACTCGAAATGGCAGTGGCTGAGATTTTAAACTTACAAATTAAGCAACAGAACGATAACATTCGGGTAAACTTACTATTTCTTTACAATACAATACAAATACCTACTCTTTATTGTACACCTCAATTAAAGGACACAGTACAGTACAAAATCACAATGAGTAGAGGCAAACAAGACAACCTTAGAGGTTCCTTATTAATAAATTGAATTGAATTTACTGTGTCTTTAATTGAAGAGCTAAAGGAATAAATTAACTACTTATACTACCTTATTGAACATCCGAATATTACGCAATATTTAAAAAAAGTAATAAAAAATATTATTTGTTTGTCCTTTGCATAGGTATTATTCCCACTTGCAGTACTTATTCCTTACCGACCGTGATATGTTCCGGAAAACATTGGTTACGTAACTCACTTCCAAAATGGTCAACATAACAAAACGCAATCCATCGCTGCTCGTTTAAAGGGCTATAAACAATCGGTACATGTCTGCGCCGCGATGGATTTATACCTCAGCACGGGACGCGGCTGTTTATAAGGACAATGTTGTGCCCAGAGGGTCTATCTAGTTAATGTTTTTTTTAGCAATCGTTTTTGACCAGGACCTACCATTATTTAATACCCAAGTAAGTTAAAAGTTAAGTATTTAAACTGTCTTTTGAAAATAGGGTTGTTGACTCAAAATTCTCTCACTCAAAACTCAAAATTGATTGGTTCAAAAGACTCCTCCAAAAGAAACAAAAAAAAATGTGCCAAATTCAAATATCTCCAAAAATAACGAAGCTACAACCGTTTTCATGTTGCTGGTTAGAGAAAGAAACCGCGACAGATCAGTGACGACACTGACCTCGAGCGCCATATGATAGCAAATGACGATCGTTCCAATACAAAGGTGCGTTTTGCGGAAAAGGGACAGATTTTGCCCCCTCTTAAAACTTTGCAGTTATAAATATGTAATTTATTTTTTTGCCATTTGATTAAGAATTTGATCCTTTTTGAGAAAATTCGTACTCATTGATATTCTTCTCTTTGGTATCAACATCCCTATTACTTTAAAAATTTATTAATTTATTTATTTAAAAAGGATTTATTAAAAAGTGCTAATCTCGTAATTGACATTAAGTTAGTTGTAATATTATTTCAGTTATTGTTATTTAACTATTATTAGCGCTTGTAAATCAATACAGATTGACATTTAGTACCATGTTGTATGTACCTATTGTTTTTGCGTGCCAAGCTGCAAAGTGATTAATAATTTATGTTTATTGAATTAAATTATGATCTATTTTTCATCCGTAGCGAAAAAATTTAAAATAACAGCCACAAACGGAAGGTCTTCTCTTCAATATGGTTCACTCATAGAGCACGAATATAATCCAAAATTAACAGTTAAAGTAAGCATATTATATTCGTTATTTTTGCCATTCTGATCAATAATGTCAAACTTTATACGTTCTTGGTTATTGGTTTGAAATGGATTCTGACATCTCTCATGCTTAAGGTTTGAACCTGGGACCGTCAGCATCAAATAGCCTTCAGTGTATGAAATTGAGTACTTAGCACCTGTAAAAACACTTTTATGAGGGCGTTCCGGGCCTCGATCATTTTCTGTATATCTGTATTCAGTGTGTGCACAGAAGCTTGTAATTCAATACGATATTGAAATACTTTCGTTCTGACGAGCTAATTCGACGTAAATGAAAGCGTCATCAGTGCATTGATACTCGTATCATATAGGACTGCATTTTCGTATGGAATTGATCTCCTACAGACGATTAATATGTAAGACGCGCGCAGGACGTCCGCGGCCGGTGCTCCCACTGCCTGCGCTGGAAATCGTAGAACCAAACAACAATTCTCATTTATTGACAAGCATTTGCATTCAAGTACTTTTGATAGTCCAAATCAAAAGGGACCTTATGGCGGCCGGCACTTACGCCTTTTTTGCCGTTGATCGAATACCTACAATAATGAATCGATGCGACTTAGCGCCTGCCGCCATAAGGTCCTCTTTGATTGGGACTATCACATTTTTTTTGCTTTTTAGCTCGCCTTTTACTATTAAAAAAGTAAAATCATAGGTTCTTTATTTTTATAACTTGACCCACCCTGGGTATACCTATAATTGGGAACGAACTGCTGGAAAGTCATAAAATAAAAATGGGAGCTTGGACTGTTTTTTTTTTACATTCGTATACAGAGTGACATCAGAGAGGTGATCAGAAATGACTAATAGACATGAACTGACGAAAGACAAACTTGATAAAGATTATACCAAGACTTTTAATCGCCACATATTCGTTATTATTCTTCAAAATATTAACTCCCCCCCCTATACAACATGTCTCAAAGTGAAGGGGTGCCATGATTTTTGTATTCGATTATTTCTTTATTAAATTTAAATTTTGCATTGATAAGACTATCTATTATAGAGTCGGAAAAAGTGATTCCTGATTATGTGTACGATTTTACCATGTAATTTATTCTGCCTACTACACAAGCTTCATTATTTGCGCGCAAGTACTAAGAATCCTCTACCAGTTCCATAAGGAAGATCATTTATATACATGTACCAGTGGCGACGCGTCCATGGAATACGAGTCAGTTCAACTTCGACGTCAGCTCTGTCGTTAATCTCGGTCCATGTTGTGAAATCAAATCTTAAACATATACAACATTCTAACACAAATGCCAGCAAATTACGTGAAAACCAATGGCGTACTGCACGATACACGCAACGAAAACCGCGTAATAAGTGTCATTTATATCGTTTTACATGCAGTTACAGCTTTCTAGATACACGAGATTATCCGATAATGATAGTCTTAATCTGCTGTTATGTATCGCAAGAAATTAAATTAAGCCATTTGTGCAGTTATGACTGTCTCGTAAGATGTACATTATGGTCTGACGCTGATTGTCCATCAGCAATTTTATTTTTATTGCAAACTTTCGTTTTGCTTTGCTGTTATTAAACTATACATTCATATTGTGCGCGACTGGCAATCTTGTGAGCCAATTAATCTGGACAGACCTCGTAAACCACACCTCCCATATAAGAGACACGTTTATGTCTTCGGCGTACGAGAAAACGAGATGCAACACTACGGGACTAGCTTTTTTTGGAAGAATTTTTATAAATACGGCGTGCGAGAAAACTAGATGTAACACTACGGGACTAGCTTTTTTTGGAAGAATTTTTATAAATATCTGATTTTGTGAAGTTTTATTCATACTTGCCCATATGAAAGTTTAGATGCGGCAAAATACCATCACTTTAACGTGATTAATCCTTGGGTGTGTGTTTTTTTATTATATATATGGGTTATTTTTGAAACATGATAAGAATTCAAGTTAGGTATTATGTTATTTTTTTCTATAAACGGCTGTCACTCCTACCTTACCAGATAATTTTGTAACAATTTGACTATCTACTAATTAAAATTAATTCATTAAACTTCAAAGTGAGAGACGAACTGTATAAGTATTCAATTCCATGAAGTAAGTTATCAATTAAAAATGACACGGTACTAAAAGATGCTCAACATTTATGCTCAAAGGCTGACTGTACATGTAAATATGAGTGAGTATAGATGGATGGCTTGTTCTATGCGACGATAGATTTTCATCTCTCAATGCATTATTTTTTAGGTTGATTTTGGAAAAATCAGTCTTAGCGTCGACCTTTGTTATTTTCCAGTTGATTTCCAACGATTTTACGCTTTACTGTTTCAGTCAGCCTAAGGGAATGACTGTAAATAAAAGAGTTAGACACCTAAAAATTTAAATAAAATTACTTTACTGAATCATAAAATAATCTCATTGGAATCGGCAGTCAAATTATTTAGCATACAATTTGCAATAGATTACTAATCTAGCAAAAATATTAAATTAACCATCTGATAGTTAAATCTCTAATAAAGTATAAATTAGGAAGTCTTCAATTTGCTTTAGTCCCTTCGTAAGATTTAGTTCGTATCGGCTATCTTCTCTTTCACGAACCGTCATTATTCTAATGTACCGTCTAATGATAATGTTTCACTTACGCCATTTAAGTTGAACCGTATGTTACTTGCAATATTATAGATAATTGAATGTTTCTGTGAAAATTGTTTGGTTACTTATTGCTTTTGAAATGTACACACAACCCTTCCCTCACGTACATGGGTACAGTAATGGGGCGTGTATAAGTCTTAACGATGATGATGATGATGACGAACTAAAATATTACTAGTGACTGTGAGCTCGCCAGTGATTATCTTTCGAAAATTTCCGAAAACTGACTCCATAAAAATTCTTTATCAAACCTACTCACAAAATTTCACCAGTATCGGTTAAAAATGCTACTTATATATTAGAACAAACCGAAATCCGCCAACAAAAACTTACGAAATCATTGAAAAAAAAGACCCTTAGAAAATTTCCAAAAAGTGACTCGCGAAAAAAATTATATATATTAACTGAACCAATTTCAAGAGAACCGGTTAAGAAATGCGATCTGAACTTTGAGGACTACCGGAAATCTGGAAATCCGGACATCTGGACATACGAAAGCATTTTGGTTGAATCTGAAGCAGAGATGTTCGTTTAGCTTATTCGAAAAATTCTGACAAATAATAGTTTTCTCCGTTATGGAATAGATACACAAGCATTGTACCTAAACTCACCATTTTTTCTCCTCTATTGTAAAAACCTTAACACTGAGATTATTTAATCAAATATTCCTTACTGTCTGGCGAATTTCAATGAATATATTACTTGTAACCGCTTTATCTCAAATCTGAACGAAGCCAAGCTTGAAAACTCTTTTTATTATACAACTTGCGTTCAATATCCTTAATGAATTAAAAAAGACACGTTTCGAGTTTGATTGACGTTTCCTTAAGCTACTTACAGTAATTATGCAATGAGTTGAGTGTCATTGAATTACACCTTACAGTGATGGTAACAGGGTTGTTTATTACATACAGATATCGCGACATAGTGTAAGGATTAACAGAGGATGCGGCGAGATCAATGTCCCTTACGTCTTTAGTGAATTGATATGATATGATCAAAGGCAGAGGCAGTGCTATATAGTAATTCAATTGGAGTTATAAACAGATGTTATTTAAGATATTTAGATATTGTTTCTTTCATGTTACGAAAAAGACAAAACATTGACAAACGTTCATCACGAAATATTGCAACGTATGTTTCAACTAACACAAGTAAGGCTGATTTAAATGTCATTATTCTGACAAAAAATATATATCTACATTATGTTATGTAATCTACTAGCGGGTGTCACCGTGCGACCTTACTTGACAATCATGACATGTCTAACAATATTGTGCGACACGGAGGTCAGTGTTCCGCAAGCCGCGTGACATTATCGAGCGGCGGACTATCGATATCACGCGTAGCGTGACATTTGGACCCTTATTGAATCCATACATGTTTGATCACTTTGTGAGTAAGACGGAGGCGAGATAATTCCGCAATTTAAGAAATAACGTGATAAGGTAATAAATATTAAAATGACATAAAACGGGGAGTGTTCTATGTCGTGTTGTTCGAAGCTGGCAAACCCTTTTTGTTTTGCTTAGGTATAACTTTTGTACTTGTAAACTCAGGCTTGCGCAAAATATTGTAAACTCTTGAAAAAGTTACTCGTGAGATCCCTAAGTAACTTTAGTTATTGTTTATTTCATGTTACGAAAAACACAAGTTCGTTTAAAATGTATCAGAGTCAAGCATGGGTATTTCTTAGTGCAAAAACCAGCACTAACAATACATTTTCTAAATATCAACGCACGACGGCCAACCAAAGCAACTCAATGTTATCCTTCTCCCGTGTAAATAAAACTTAATTTAAAATAATTTAATTTCACTTAGGGTGGCCAACAGAGCGAATCGTCACTTTTATGACTTGTTTGAAATAAAACATGTGATTGAAGTAATACGGTCAATAAACCAGACTCGGCCTGTACCTCTAGCATAAGTTTTTTTAAAACAAAACACAAACGAACGCGTTTGTGTTTAGTCTCAATTCGTATTGGAAAAGAAAAACAGTTAAGTACCATCTAAGGCCACCAGAGGTGCTGCTCGCGTTGCCATATAAATTGAGACTTAACGCGTTCGTTTGTGTTTTGTTTCGAAAATACTTATACTAGAGTTACTGGTGTAATGACATTGCAAGACTATACCACATTACCTACATAAAATGTTGGTGATATTATGCTATGCAATTATACCTAACTTAGGATCGCTAAGGCCTCTTACGCGAGCAACATTAGTTTGCGACCACCTGAGGAACGAGATTTCTTCAATTAAAGATAATTGTATTTTTACAGGGCCCAAAAAACCAGTAAGTCGTATGCATTTTATTTGGGAGTTTTGAATGGGAATCCATTAAGAAAACGAGAAAATATTCTTACAGTTTATAAGAGTCAGATAAGGTGGCAAACCGGCTCACCAAATTAGCTGGCCGCAAACCGACCTATCGATTCTACTAAATGTTCTCCTATTTTGGTGCTGTAAACGCATTTACAATCATGATCATCATTATCATCCTTTTAGCGTTTCCCCGCTTGTATCCTAAGTTAACCCGCGGGTGGATTCGGAACCAAACGCATTTAAGTTGGGTAATTACCGTTAATAACAATTAATGTAGGTAACACAAAAATGGTAGCCATACAACAAGTTTTGTTCGGAACTATTTTTAATTATAACCTTTTTTTTATTACAGAAACAAGCTGTTTGCGCTGTCTGCGGAAAAAGTGAGTACTTTTGTATTTTAGTTTATTTGCAAATTACATACACTCAATGCAAACCAATTCACCCTCTTTAAAAAATGGTAACTATTAATATACTTGTACCATTTCATATACCAAATTATCGTAAGTCGTACTTATGATTTTTACCTTTTTTTATTGCGAAATTATCGCAAGTAACATTTTTCGCAACCCTTCAATTATGTAGTTACTCAAAACGGCGTAATCGCAAAAACAAATAAGACGTGCCCCTTGGGCGGCTCGTAACGAGAAACAGCTTAGTGGGACTCTTAATTACTTATTGCAGAATAAATAATAGCTGTTCAGAAGATATTAATTGTTACTCGCTATAAAAATTCAGGGTTCTAATGTTAAATGCACTATTCATTCATACAATCATTTATTTTTATAGAAACTGAATAGCTGAGAAAATAAGAATCCTATCCTTAAAACAGTAATATAGATCATACCACAATAACGAAGAGGTCAATTAATTGTCTTGAAACGTAATTAATATACGACCGCAAAGAGCATGCGTCCTTTTTACTTTTTTTTGAATAAAAGTGCCTAATAATAGTCTATCTAATAAATGTTCAATAAATCACTCATCACATTTACATCAGACTTTGAAAATGAAATACACGTCTGAATTTTATGTTAACATTCGGTACCTACATATACTACATACAATCAAGGTGGTATAGGAACCTGTAATTAATACAAATATGAAATATATATATTTTGTATAAAATATCATTGAAAATAGGTCTTGCCGTTCTATTTATCGTAAAAGTCTACCTATGAAAAATATATAATGTGTACTTAATTTTATAGTCTTTAATCACCAGGACATCCGAAGTGTTTCTATCTTTTTTTAACTCATAAAGACAGGTTCACAAAGACCTTATCGGACCGAATCAGTAGGTGCACAACTTTGTTATGTGTGAAGCGACCTTATTAAAGATTATGGTTATCGATGAAAAAAGTTTAATTATAACGTGGTTGATAGCCGTCTCCACTTTACTGTTTTAGAGTTCCGTAAAGAAGGTCTTAGCATGGTATAAAAAAACAGCTATGTTCGATTATTATTTAAACACCCCAATGCCGAGAATTGGGGTGTCGAGACACCTTAATGCCTAATGGATGACACCTACCGTTCACCTCTATCACTATGACATAAGATTGAAAGTATCATATATTGGGTCAGTGTCGAGTACTGGGACATTTACCGTATAAACAAAATGCGAAATATTGGATTCTTGAACATATTTTATTTTAAATGAGATTGTTCAAACATCAATTGCTTTTTTTGACTTATTTGCCGCAGCGGAACCCAGTGAGGTTTATATAGAATCTAGAATGCACTAACAGACCTATTTAATTTTTATAGCTGAATAATTTCCATCCTTAACCATATGGAGGTTTTTATAGACTTTCAAGTGAAGATAGACTAAACTGGACAGTAATATACGTTTTTATGAGGGCGACGAAATCGAATACCGCTTATTTCGATACGCGTAAGTGCCGTAAAAATGCCATAACACTTAATATTATCATACTCGTACATAGAGTTGATATAAATGATTTGCGGCCATACGTATTTTTAAAAATTAGAATTTCATGGTGACTTATTTCTGGAATGAACTATTGGTGTCTGGTATTTGATTATGTAACGTAACTTACGTTAATAGATCTGTGCAGTCAGTCAGCTTCAAAAGTATCTACGAATATAAAGATCAAAAGTGTTTAACCGAATGAGAGCATTTGACTTCTTCATGTACAGTCAAGGTCGTTAATACGTTTACATTTTTGCACCTTATTCCTTTGACATAAGGTCCAAAATTATTTAATATTTATGCACTCGACTGTACGCAGCCGTAGCTACTTCTCTCAGACGCTGACTGTACCATGCCTATACATACTATTCGCACATTTCCACACCGACTTTATAACATTAAACAATGTGCGTGTACAGGGCGTTTTGAGAACGTTTAATAACCTGTTCTTTTATCTATAAGTAGAAGTGGAAGACACTTAACTTTTTGGTTTATTTTTGACATCCGCTCTTGCAACTCGATGGAAATATATTTTAGAACGGAACTGCAGTTTCGTAAGCTAAGTACGTACTAAAGATACTTTTCTGACTCTAGCACCTGTTAAGTAGGTAACAATTTTTTTTAGTACCAGGAATCGACTTTTACATCCCATTGAGCATACTCATTAAGGACTTGAGGAAATTGCAAAGTAGTCAAATACTAAGTTATTCATTGGATCCTCGCTCTCTGTGATTCTTTTCGATTTTATTATAACCAAGTTTTTACTAGGTATTCCATAGGACCTTAGGTATAAATATAAAGCCTAGGTATTCGGGTCGCTGAAGGTCACGCAATTGCGCGCAGATAGGAATCTGCGTAGGTGCAATCATGTTGTTAGTGACACATATTCTAGTGATGGTGCGAACTTATCGATAAGAGCACCCAAAACCTTAAATCCTGTATGCTTCTGGAGGCCGACCACTAAAGGGCAACTCGGAGTGGAATTTATACGCACAATCCACGCTATTTTTAATCCCTCATCTCCCGAGCCCGAATATTTCGATGACATATCTATTCATAAAAATATGCCACGGCAAACGACGGCTTAAAAGATATTTTGTTATGGGGCGTATTTGGTCGAGTTCAATGTATGAATGCCCGCTTGCCACCCCAGCTGGCGTCCAGACCACGGCCTTAGAAGTTGCAGCGTCCCGTTCACATCGCAGTTTTAAGCAACAACTTCTTCTCTCCTCTTTCCTCTCTATCACCTTCACTCTTCTATTCTATTCATTACTCTTTCTTTTCACTCTTCCATTGCTATTTTCCTTTTCTTGACCTCGACTAGGCCCAAAAGGCCCAGTCGAGCGGGTCTACCTGAAAAAGAAGCTGGCCCCACTGAAGTCCAATCTTAACCCATCGTCTACCGGTCCCCGGGCTCATTACAAAATAATGCTATTGTTTATTTTTTTCGCCGGGAGACGACGAATTAAAAAAAGCCCGTTCACATTCATAGCAAATTCACTTCTTACCAACGTGAAGATCGACACATTACTCACAGGCTACACTACGCACAAAAATACCTTGCTTGTTCAATACGGGACTAGGTGTAAAAAATGAAGTGTGGTTAGCAAGAAATAAAATATTTATAATCAATTTAATTGAAGTTCAAGTGGTCTTAAATAAGAAAATATAATCACATAAATGTAATACATTCGAAAAACGTTACCCTCCCATCATTGAATCCACAATTACTGTGTACTTGTGTAGTGTTGAACTATCGATGGCATCGACTAAGAACATCACTACGTTGTTTTTATATAAGGGCAATACTTGCCAGTAATCGCTATGCTAATGTAAATAAGTTAATTTATTACTGTAATGTTTATGTATCTGTTGTCATGTTTTATATTACGATAAGAAACTCAATAATACATGTAACATTTTATGGTTCACACGAATTTTGTAAAAAAAGAAGAAAAGTTTGGACGGCCTAGTTAAAGTTCGAGTATTGATTTCCGATTAATCAGTCTTTGATCTATCGCATGGTTAAGACAATATATAGTGGTAGGTATTGTTGAATCGCCTTATAGGAATAAAGTCGCCTTTGTAGTTTTTGTACATTTATTGTAATCTATTGTTTTATTGTTTGTCGTTTTCTACTCAATAAAGAATTTTACATATACAAGACACTTACAACTTTAGCTCATCGGTAATATCACTTAAATAAGTTACATTCATAGCGTCCTCAAATTAAACTGACAACTGGCACCATAAAAATCTTGAGTCGCGTTCTGTGATGAGGTAAACGTCCCAGTGCTCGACACTGACCCAATACATGGCACTTTCAATCTTATGTCATGATGACAGAGGTCATCAATAGGTGTCATCAACTAGCCACTAAGGTGCCGAGCACTGGAACATTTACCTTACATTGAAAGAGATAAGTAGCATTGTCTTGTCTTGTCAGTTTCTTCTCCGTTTACTGTTTCTGACAAATTTTTATCAAGTGGGTAAAACCATATAAAAGAATTTCACTCCCTCATTCAGGTCGACTGACCTTCTCTAATAGAAACCTCGTATTTGTTTATCCTCGTATGCTCCATAAGCCTATTGCACAATTTTTTATCACAATTTGATTCAAATCAGTCACTTTGGATTACGCCAGAATTACGCAAAAAGCTTTTTAAATTTCTACTTTGGGACAGTAGAAAATAATTGTGTATCAATACTGGCAAGCTATACACAGACGGCTATAAAAAAAAAACTGAAACCGATTAAAACGGTCACCTCTTGCCAAAGTTACACTCCCCGGTATATAAGAAGTCAATCCTGACACTTGTCATCTAAAAGTCACGGTTTAGTTTAAAATGTACGGAAATGACAGGTGTCAGGATTGACTTCTTATCTGCCGAGAACTGTAATCAAAGCATGACATAAGTAAAATAAAATAGCGATTAACTAAGGGCCGATTTTTCAATCGCCAGATAAAATTATCCGTCAGTTAAAAGTATCGCTGTCATATTCTAATGTCGTATGAAAGAAGGATAGAGGTAACACTTATGTGACAGTGACGTTTATAAGGGGATTGAAAAAGATTTGTAAAATCGGCCCTAAGTATATAAATACTATACAGCTGTGTTGAAAAAAACCCCCGATACAGCAAATAGATAAAAACCATCTCGACAAAACTTTCGATTAAAAAACCGATCAAATCGATTCACCCGTTCGAGAGCTACGATGCCAGCATGGACAGACACATAAATACACATCTTAAACTTATAAGGGCGCGGCCACAACACTGCGTTGTGACGTCGGATCGTATAAATCTACGTACAATTTAGTACGACGTTTTTGCGATGCGACGTCGCAACGCAGTGTTGTGGCACTTGTGGCCGCACCCTAACACCCGTCAGCGAATAAAAGTAAGCACTAAAGGCTGATATGTACATCCTAAACAGGTAAATACAATAAGTACATGACGTACTCGAATATGTATATTTTACCACACCGATATAATTTGTTTATATTAAATGATTTTAGTTCCTTTCAATAATGGATATAAATGAGCTGGATCAAAATTTCACAAGTTAATAATAATACTATCCTACATATAATATGCAAGTTAGTTACTTTTTAAATTAACGAACTAAAGTCACAAGTCACCACGAACTTATTCAAAACACATTACCCATAATCTGATTTCCTTAAACGGCACATCATATACGGTGATTCACCAAGTTTAGTTTCCAAATAGAGATTCCACAAACCTGCCTCACCTTGGCACTGAGATTGATTTGAACTTGGAAATCATTGATTCAGTTTATAGTAACGTATCACTAAAATCTATAATGTTTTTACCTTCTAAGAGTTGCACCAAAACATGTGAAATCGTAAGTAGTGTCCGTTAAAATCTGACCGTATGGAAGGTTTGACAAGTTTTTATGGGAAGTCAGCTGCCGACACGCCACATTTAACGTTGATCGGTCTTAAGCTGAGCGTGGCTACAATGTGAGTTTACGTAACGAGAATTTACGAAAGTTTCAACAAAAAAATATGATATTATGTATGTTGTATGTATGTTGAACTCAAAATGTATGCGTGTGTCCTTACGATATTTCTTGTTGCAATAGCGTGAACTAACGAATATCTACCGATTACAATCGATACAAACCGTAATAGACGTTTTGGGGCGGTAAAATGATTGTGACCTCCCCACTTGATTTAAAAAAAAATACGTTCCGGGTCGGGTCCTTACGATATTTCTTGTTGAATTAGCATGAACTAACGAATATCTATCGATTACATTCAATGAAATCGGGAAAAGAGGTTTTGGGGCGGTAGCGTGAAGCTGGCCCCCTCCATTTTGTTTTAAAAAGAAACTACGTTGGAGTCGGATCCTAACGATTGAATATATTGAACTAACGTGAACTCACGATGAACTAACGATATAGATATGCCATTTGCGGGCAAAAAGTTTGGGGCGGTCAACTTCACGAGTATCGTGTGTTCCGATACAGGCCCTGCACCACAGATCTTGCTTGCAAACGCGCGGCGCACACGATATAGCGCGAGTAAGTCAGAATGTATGGAATTCTAATGCGTTTGACAAGCGCGAGGGGTGTACCGTGCAGCACATCGCCGGTGCGAAAACGCAGCCTTACTTTTCAGGTGTAGAATAATGTTTCAGAATATTGAAATCCAAATCGTTCGATAACGGTTAACGTCGATTACGTCGATAGTTCGATTTCCCTTTGCTTCATAATCTATCAAGGGACCCTAAAATATTTAAAAAGACAGAGGTACTACTTGTCGCTTCCACCTAAACGAGTGACGGCGTATCGTGTTACGTGTCCACGACATGTTGTAGATGAGACGATAAAAAACCTGCGTCAGCGATGCGTAAAGCCCTGATAGGACAGTCTCCAGTTCTGAAACTCACAACTAGGTATTGACTACTTATATTCTCAACTTGGATAGCAATTCATCCTTGTCATGACATAACCCCGACGTTAGAAACAACTACGATAAGACGATAACAGACTGATCAACGTCAAATATGACGCTGGGACCCGTTTTTCCCATATAAACTTGTGAAATCTTTCAAACTTCTGGGCGCCCTACCAATTGACAGCGATTTGGGCCAATTTTTTTATTTGAAATTTTTATTAGGTTATTTGTTTTAAATTATGCATTTGTATTTGTTAAAACAAATTTAACATAGAAAATAAATACTTTTTCAGACTTAAATCTGAATCTCCCTATAATCTGTATCCTTCTTCTATAAAATCCTTCTCTTAGAACAAACAGAGACTTTTACATCTATTTATAGTACGTACGGATTCACAAATACGCTGATGTATTCTGATACTTTCGATGTAACGTTTTTAAGCGTACGTATAAGGTTGATTAAATGTCATTTTCCATAATAAAAATTCCAGTTAGATTTACCTAGCGTACGTTTGATAAGTTATTACGTCAGCTGGTAAGTTAGTAGGTCACTCTTGAGCCATAGATTGGGAATATATCGATATGTAGGTAGTTAATAAAAGGCCACCAACTCAACACAAGAAAAAAAAAGAGATTACAACTTTACAAGAAGGAAATAGAATAATATATCTGGCTTGAATATAGAAAAATCCGAACGAAAAAGTTTTCCCGTTCGTTTCGTCCCTCACTATCAAGTACCTATACGGAAGTTCGAGAACAACTTAAGCCGTTGTCTACCCACCCCGGCGATCTCCGGGCACATATCAAAAGAATGCTACTTATTGTTTATTTTTTTCGTCGGTCGAGGGCGGGTTAATGTTTGTTGGATATAGACGCGATCGTGTTACCGGTACTGTTTCCCATATTCTCTGCTCATTATTAGGTTCCCGTACCAAAGAGGTAAAAAAGGAAACCTTCTAATATTCTTCAAATCACTTTTCTTAGTAAAATAAATCATCAGTGTTGTTGGTTTTTATGATAAAAAGGAAGTCAAATGTAGAATGTACGTGACAGACTCACACCACAATTTTCCGCTGTCGTTCGATAGAACGACATTTTGGGTTAAGCTCATCTAGTATAAATTAATATTTATGTCACATTTTAATTAACTAGATGAGCTTAACCCAGAATGGCAAATTAATTAATAGCTTACAACGGATTATGTCTTAAAATTAGGTTAATATTCTGTTAATATATATGAGAGATTTTCGTATGATTTTCACTGTGTTATTAATATCCGGTTCACTTTTGCTGGTTTAATATACCTTTCAGTTTACGAACTGTATTAAGAATAATTCATAATTCACGTTGTCTTTCCACTAGTACGATGAAATATTACTGATAATGACCAATATTACGGGTCAAAGTTACTCATTAAAACGTTGCCCAAATATACAATACCGCACAAGTAACGGTCCCAGATTCGATTCCCGGAAGGTGCTCGTTACACCGCCAAATACGGAACGGACGTGATATGTTTCTAGATAGTCTGCACTTTGACCGAATATCCAACATAACGGTGTACTTACAATAACTGCGTAGTGTATTATTACAATGAAAAGAGAACTACACGATACATATTGAACATTTAAGAATAAATAGGAGGGTTACTTATTGCACAAGATACAAATGGATTAATCTTCTATTTCAGATATTTTTACGGCTACGTTACATTAATTATCACTTTAACCTCCGGCGCAAACGAGAGGTGTTATAAATAAATATATTTCTATGTATGTTTGTCGGTGGTATCATAGTTGCCAAACGAGTTGCAAAAAGCCTTGTCTGGTTAGGTGGCTAACCATGTTTGGTGGAAATAGAAGCAATCGTCTCCAAAATATTCAGCTCTCAACCAATATTAAAGCGAAGTATTTCAAATTTGCTTATTTTAGTAGCATTTTCTATACCACTCATTAAATATTATCTCATAATAATGAGCTAGGTACTTGTCTTAGGAGTTTTTACATTTTTAATTTAATATTAATATGATGTGCGGAAGTGACACTTTCGGTTCTTTATTTTCACCATATGACGACATTTTTAGGCTATCGTCAGACTTGTGCAGATGGCGATTTGTGGGCTCATTTAGACAACAAAGACGAACGACAGTTTCAAATAGTGTTAGAAAAGGGTAAATGGTTTCTCAGTTTTATCACGAGATAAACACGAGCATCGCAATGCGAGCGCCCCGTTGGCTAATGGTGGTCACAGTGATGACGTCGCGAAACTCTCGTCCGACTCTCAGGTAACGGTATAGGTAGTTTCTAGATTTGTTTGACCCGTGACCCAAAGTAGCCTGCAGATACAGGCCCTAGAATGAACCTAGGTCGGGTCAGTGTTAACTATTATCCCTCCGGCAATAACGGAGTGTGACCCAACCGTTGACGTTGATCCCAACAAACATCGGGTATGATCTGTGAAATGAATGGCCTGGTCTGTTTGTTTATAGCCAGTTGTTTCAAACTCTATGGTTGAAACAATTGAATCTTATTTACCAGTCCGAATAAACATGGCGCTTAGGAGTTTAAACTTTTAGGATAACGGTTATGCCAAGTGCATATTTTCATTAAAGGAATGTCATATAAATATGAAGAAACGTGTTATCTATACTATAAGCATGTGTATATACCTAAATTATGTTAATTATTCTGACATTTCTAAAGGTGATTCAAAATTGCTTTTCCTTTGTAGTATGTAGATTTTTTTATTTGAAAGTACTTAATTCAAGTCATTCTTACAGGACTTTACATTCGTTTAGGTACATGAAACATACAAAATAACAATATGCCAAGCGCAAGCTAACGTGTAAATACATACCAAACTTTATGGATCCTGTCGGGATTCGAACCTGCGTACCGTCGTAAACTAGCTTTCCGATGCGTATATCGATTTACAGCCGAGCTGTCAAATAACTGCCTGCTGGCTCACTTCGGTTTATGGTTAGTCTTGTGTTTAAAACACTTGTTTTACATTGAAATTGTATACACCAAGGAGTCGATTCTTCGATCGTGAAGCCTATGATTCGTAGATTAGTTAAAAATGCGTTTCGAGCACTCCTGACACATAAGCCAAAGTGGGTATCTAACTTGAATGCGAAACGTAGATCTCAGATCGACCTATTGGTGTGTTGAAACTTCAAGGAACTGTGTAAGAAATTAATACAGTGACCAAGATTCATACGTACCGAGTTTACGTAAAGCCGTATTGCAGTAAAATAAGTAAGTATATATCAGTAATAATGCGTTTTTGCAACTTTAAAGGATACCTAATTGAAAATCAATTTTAAGTATGTTGGAAAAATAATAGAAAGAGACTCTTAAGTCGTTTCGAAAAGAGACATATTATTTGCAACGTGCGTTTTTTCAAATTTTCACAAATCTGTACATCCCATCCCACATGTCCATTATTTTATTTTGAACTTGGTTGTGACTTTATAGGCTGGGCCCAATAAAGCCACAGTCAAGCCGGGGTCGGAGAGTAGCCTGAGAAAATACATAGGAAAACCTCCGACGCGACCACGCGTGTGGTTTGGAACACTGGAATACTCTAAGAGTTTGCGCTGCAGTGAGATTGATTGAGCGGTTTCAACTGAATCTGAAGTGTGAGTGCAATCGAGCTACTAGGAGTTTTGTCGCTGGTTCACTAAACCTAGCCTCGTTGGGAAGAGTCCAGCAAGAGAGGCAGACGTGTCAAAGTTTTTATTTAGGGCAAAGTGCATTTACGGCCCTTCCAGTTAAAACTTGTTTTTATTTGCCTTCTGATATTTGTTCGCTTGCTTGTTTTCGTGTACGCTGTGTATATGGTGTGCCTTGTAACGGTTGAAACGGTCGGTAGCCCATACATGTGGGGACGCACGTACTTGGGAATGTTGACTTGATGAATCATTGACGGGTCGTCATTCATTCGATGTTCAAGGATCTTGAGGATTGCGACATTCAATAAAATTGACTTCCGTTTTAGGGCGACAAAATTTATCAAACTTTTAATACAATTAAATTTCAATGGACGATACCTACGAATACCAATGATTTCTAGCATTATTAATTAATATTATTCGGTTACTGGCTATTTCAGTCCACACGTCCTTGCATCACCGCAACTATTTTATTTGAAGCAAGCTATATACCTGGTTTAATACCTACAGGTTTTTATAGCATTCAAACTGCAAGTTGTTTTGGTAATACCTTAGTTGACAAACTAAGAAACGAGAATTCTTGTTCATATCTTAACCATTACGATATTCACATAACAATTGCGATTGAAAGCAATAATCTGCCGTCTTTACTGTTAAGCACAGTCGCCTTACTCAAAACTGTTTTAACATATAACCTCCAACTCTCACACCAACTTTAGTCCTATAGTCCTATACCAAGGACCGAGGTGTAGGTAAAGGTATCAATGCCGCGTTGGCTACAATTTTATGGCCTCTTTATGACTTCCCATAAAACTCTCTTTGTCTTCGGCCATTAAATGTCAATTTCCAGGTAACATTAATATTGGTGGACGGTCTAAATAAGTCTAATAAAAGTTTTACACGTTTAGCGAAGAAACGCAATTTCCAATAGCATTGTTTTGATTTTATATCTACTTATCTATTGTTAGAAACGCGTTCAAATGCACTATCGTAAAAGCGTTTTGTGGGTTTCCTGTAGCTCTAGCTGCAGCAGATACATTTGTCTAGATTCAATAGTTCGGTATGGTGACTCGTCCCCACTTTTGTGAAAAATGTCACTGAGATGCCACTGGGTTTGAAATTCGCTTTTCAAATTCCATAAAATAGTATGTAGACACGTGGCACGTGATACCACGACCTAGATTGTGTACACTTTTCTCATCGAACCAAATATTTATCCTTTGCAATATAAAGCTTGGAATGCAGGAACTTTGTCTACTTGTATATAGCGCACATCGATATTCTACAATCACTTCTCGGCGGTTACTTTTTTAAGTGCCTGGCAGTAACTTAGGTCTTATCGGGCGGCCCTCAGTTTTCGTAGACCTAAATGAAACAGACATTCCAGACACGGTGTCGAAACCACTGCAGGCCAAACTAGTTTAAAAATGCAGTTCCCAAGTTACGAACACAATCAAGCTTCGAGACTTATCAGGTTCGATAGCGTAGAATTATTGCGTACGCAGTATTCTCGAACTGCGTACAAATATTACTAACAGTATTTTAACTTGATACAAGTAAATCCTGCAAATAAATTGAATTTGATCTCTAGGACCTACTGTCTATTGTTCCCTCAATATATTAGCATTTTTTTTAAAGTATATCAAATTTAATTTAAAGAACAAGTTAATTGTTTATTATGTTTTTAATCTATGGTTTCATTCAATAAATACAAATACAACATCAATTAACATAAACTTAAAATTAAGTTATAAATAAAATTAAAAATATACTTATAAATAGAAAACGCTCCCAAAGTCGTCTTCATGATTTATGGTGCCTAGAAGACTATCAGCGTTACTCCTTTCGATGGCCAGACTAAATTTCTTTTAAAAGTTATTATTTAAGTATCTTAAATAATAACTTTTAAAAGCGTTACTCCTTTCGATGGCCAGACTAAATTTCTTTTAAAAGTTATTATTTAAGTATCTTTTCATGGTGCGCAACACCCACTCTTACTTACGACTTTGACATATTTGTGGTTTTGACATATTTAACCTTTTCGACGCCAACGTCGTATATACATGTGCACTACGGTTCATGTGCATCACGACGTGCAGTGCGACATCAACCAACCATTTTCTATAGGGTTCAACTTCGCGTTTGACATTCTCATGTCATAGCGTATGAGTGACAGCGTTTGTATTTGACGGAGCCCTGAAAAGGTCGATGACGGCAATCCTGAATTGTAGTGCTACTATTTACTTTACCATTGGCTGATCGCGTTTAAATCAAGTGAGTAAACTGCTTGTAATATTTACATTCTGTATGTGTGGGCCCGATCCCGGCGCGTGGGCATAGGATGTTGCGATTTATGACTAGGAATAGCCTTCCGTGTTGGGAATTGTGGGCCTGTGTGGGGTCTATGCCGAAACTATTATCTCTATGTTACATTGAACCCATTCACAATATATGTATCGAAGTGAAAGTATATAGACTCCATCCGTTAAAAATTACAGTGGAAATTGTGATGTCAACCTATAGAACGATGCAGGGTTGCTACTTATGTAAACGTGTATACGTTTACCTGCAACTCTCAGCTGAACCAGTAAATTTTAATCTGACCTCCGATTACGAATCAATTTTATTTTGACCCAAATTTAGAATAAAGGAAAAATTTAAAAATTTAGGCACCCAGTAGGATTCGAGCCTGCGACCTCCCGGCACTCGCGGCCAGTCGCTCTAGCCAACTGAGCTATAGGTGCAATCGCCACCCAGTCCCAAATTCATCAACCGTTCCTTCGTATTAAGCAGTACCGCTGCTAACGTAAACTATATTGTTGTTAATGAAGCATGAGTCTTCTGGTAGATGTCGCTGTATGCCTCCCTTAAGGCGTTTGTATAAAATATATTTTAACCCAATCGCGATTTCTCGGTTATAAATTGGTGTAATTGTTACGGTTGCGATCATTAATTTTTCTTCTAAGTTCCGTTAATAATAATGGTTGGTTAATAACAAATTAAAGTTCTTGACTGTACCTTGTACTCGATACAAACGAACTACGTTTTCGATTCGCGGTAGGCTCTCTGTCCTAGGAAATATTATCACTTGTATTGTATGTGCTATTACTTATTCTGAGATATTATTCTGTATTATATGTAATCCGACCAACGCACGACTATAAATGACATACTAGATATACTATCTCCTTTATCTCCCTATCCAAAACGTCAAAATTCTTCAACCACAAGAATAAGTAAATTAATTCGAAAATGCAAATCCACATCAAAATATCGTATCATATGTAACACAAGTAACTCAGCATCACACCGGAAACACTTAAGCACAACTTAACTTTCCATAACGCATGACATTATTTCCGTCCATTTGTTATTATGATTTCAAAACTGTCAGCTGTCAAAGTTGAATACAATCGTTTGACCCGTGGCGTAACGTGACCTTAACGGAATGATTGAAAATGGTTAAATAAATACACGATATAGTGTGACTCGTTTAGTATGAGCGCTTGAGTTGCGTGAGACCTTCAAAAGATTCTATTTTGTATTCTTAAGTGAGATTTACATGTAACAGAGGGCTGTAATGTCACATGAGCACATGACAGAATGCACTCCGCCGTCTGCTCTGCGGCTGTTCGATAGACTCTACACTTTACCGTCAAAATCTAGGAATAGAAATTGTAATTATAACTTTATGTTACACAAGACAAAGGTAAATCAAACCATTACATTAGTGTACAAAAGTCTGCTTAAGTGCTATTGTAAAACTAGAACTTAACGTGTTCCGTAGGTTGCGCATCAGCTTACGCAGTATTGACAAAAAAAATTCAGTCGCACTAACACATGTATTAAAATCATATTAAATAGTGTGACCCATCTTATAACATTTATCCACGCATAAGCGAGAGTGAAAAGTTACCGATACGATTCTCATTCAATTTCAATTCGATTCGAGTAGTATGAGAGTAAAGCCCAAAATGATTTTCAACACAACCAAAAAATCTAACCAGACATAGGGTTTAGTAGTTATCATTAATTACGATGTTTTTTAAATGGTCAATTTTTTGACGCCCTAATTATTTTTTGATTGATTACCGAGCAGTAATGAACATCATCATACTCAATGATATTCCGAGATAGGAGCTTATACAAAGTAATGACATTTTAGATGGCAACAAGCGTAAACTTGAATATTTTGTTAATTTTAAGATCTCTGTAACTCACAATATGACAATAAAGATTTCAATTTTTGGCTGAAATTTTTATAGTTTATTTTTTTCTTTGTAATTTTCAGAAAATGTTATCTAAATTTATTATATAATTCTTACGACATATGCTAACCACTATTTAAATATTAGCTCTTATTTATATTTTGTATAGTAAAGTAAATATTATACTCTTTACGCATCAATTTTAACCTTGTGTGTGCCATGCTGGTAACCTGTAGTGCTGAGTTCACAGTTGTCGAGTTCTACCATAATAGAGTTAGCACATCAATTGTCACTTTCGTCACACTGCATGGCTTGTCAGATTGTCAACGATGTGATATTTTTGACGACTCTGGACGTTTTGCCCACGCCTACTGAAACATGTCCCGTTTACGAAACAAAAGTAAATATAAGTTTTGTTTATTTTGAGCTTTCTTAATTCAATAAAACCGTATCTTGGCAGTAAAATTAAAATTAAGTTATAAAATCGAAAGTATTTTAATAGCTACCCTTCAAGTTTTTTTTGTATTATAGAAATGCAGTTATGTGATGAGTTATCGCGCCGCGACAAGCGAAGTCGTGTTTGTGATAAATTATACGCTTAAATTATGATTATAAATGATGATTAGAAGAAACCACAGACACTATGGCAATATTTCGTAGCGATCGTAAATGCCTGTAGTATTGCAGCGTCATAACTCCGTAACATAACAGAACGAGTTAGTATAGGTATAAGCAGACGGACAAACATATTGACAAGGCTTTTGACCTGACTTCGGATTGTGGTCCAAATTGCAAGTGACAGCGCACGACCCTAAAGCGCCATTAGGTGACTTGTCTATGACACATAATAAAAAAATAATACCGAGTCCAAAAAACAATAAAAAGTGAAAAATAATTTCCTTACTTCTAACATGACATGAGTAAGAAGCGTAAAGACGCTTCTTACTCGTATTGAACAATGTAGACGTGCCTATTGTAACTTTTTGAAGCCGGTGCCAAACAAAGAAATTGTTCAATAAGAAGCGTAAAGTCTCATGTTAGAGGAAAGGAATTATTTTTTACTTTTTACTTTTTCTTGGGGTCGGTTTTATTTTTTTACTAAAAGTTTTATTTATTTCACACTTTTTAGTGAATCATTACCAGAGTGCATATCATAACGATTCCAATAAGCTCAAACACAGATAAGCTACACTGTTTTATTAGTTTAATTATGGAGTTCCGTTGCCTAATTTCCGGCTTCAATTACCAGATCAGGTTGATGGTGACATTACATCAGGACCATTTAAATTGACTTCGTCACTTTCGCTTCCGTATCTTGATCGTAATATCTTAATACCACCCATGAAACACTAGGAGTCTTGGATGACCTTCCGCGGTCAGTTCTCGTTCACCAAATGCTACTTTCTGAATGCAAATGCTTGATTTATTACCGAAAATACTAAAATCGCTATATGTTTCCCTTGAATTTTTGAAGAGTTCCCTCAATTCCTCGTGGATCCCATCATCAGACAAGGTTCTGGTAACAACGAGACTAACCTTGAAGTATATGCTTTCTAACAAAGACTTTTTTTTCAAATCGGTTCATAATCGACGAGTTCTGAGGTAACACATTAAAAAAAAAGAATACGAGTATACAACCGAATTGAGAACCACCACCTCCTTTTTTGAAGTTGGTTAAAATAGGATTCAATTTTGTCGAACCGGAGTCAAAAGTATTTTCAAACTACATATATTTATCTCTTCTGGACGCTTTTAAGTAACCACGAGCATACGTTCTCATAGACGTAATATCTACCTGTTTAAAACCCTCTTTCATAGATTCTTGCGAGCCATCGCAACTCAAAAAAATAATATCTAAAAGCCGTATCTGGACAAGTTTCTATAGTAAACTTTGCTGAGTTTGCCTAAACAATGACACATTAACTGCTATGCGCTCCTACCAAACACCGCAACCAACCAATGCAATTGACCGTTCCGTTAATGAGATACTAACCGATATGGGGCCAGAGGTCAGCTCTTGACTTTGCTCTATACAATATACATGACCGCTCTAACGTAATCACTATAACTTGAGTATTTGATGGCGATACTGTTTGTCGCTGTATTGTTATAACGGTTTTACGTTGAGTAAATGATGGATTTTTCTTTCACATCAGATGCATTCGATTTTTCCGGACCGTTCACATCGCCACCTACGCATGATATATAAACTAAAGATTTAGTTCTGTTTATCTACAGGGGTATCAATTTGGAAAAGAAGACGAGCTTGTGTATAAAACTCTATGATGAAGAATTCTAGGATGATTGCCTAGAACTGCCTTGGAACAGAAATCATTGTGAACTAAGCTAGACTTCATGTCAGATATCAGTCATGCAAACACGTAGGTAGAACTGTGTGTGTGTGAATATTATTTTATTATTTAAATCTTATCTTCTTCTAAGAATGTTAAGTAGGCTTTATTCATTGCCTTTGCAAAAACCCATAAACGAAAAATGTCATAAATACAGCCGCCATTCCAGGTTTTACTGCGTTATAAATCCTTGGTAAAGTCTAGCCGTTTTATAAAACACCTGGATCGTAAAGGGCGTATAAAAATATACGACAAATGGGATATTGTCGCGAGTGGGTGGTCACTTTATTTATAACTTGAATTAAAAAGTAATATGGAATTTTCTATTTATAATAATAGTTACCGACTTCGCGTAGGTTTCGGATTCATGGCCTTAAACCTGAATACTCACAATGAAAGAAAGAAACGTTAGTGGGTGTACCATGCTCGCTCTCAGGCTGATGTACTGTATAACTTATTTACCTTAATGCCTTACTAAAAGCGCCATCTAAATAAATACTAAAACCAGGGAACTTAAAAAAAGAAATAGAATAAATCACTAACGGATCCAGAAGAGAAATCCGAGTCCATACAAAAACAAAACCCTGGATCCAAGACTGGTCTAAACCCATCGAGTAATTTATAGGCTTGTCATCAACTGGCGAAACAGCTGTAACACCTTTGTAACCAAAATGTTTTAAACATGATTTATGATACAAACCGTTTAGGGTATATAACTTCTTTCTCAGTTGGGAGAAAGCGGTAAATACTGACTGAACGCCATTCCATTATTTTTCAAACAGGTAAAGCACCGATTCCGAGAGAATATATAACATGGTATACTAAATACGTATAAGTATATTTCTCGAACAAATCGAACTGCAAAAACGGTCAACATCAGAGTAGAATTCTCCTTTATGACATAGTGTCGCTATATAGATAGTAAACCATAAAATCACAACTTTAAAAGTAAAGAAATATGATCAATATCTTATAAAAGATGTGACATGAAATTTTCAAAATATATAATTATAATGTTTTTTAATGTCTAAAGTTGAATTAAAACCATTTACCATCAAAATTGTTATATTTTAATAAACTATAAATTGTATAACAAATATGTACATACCTAAATGTATTTTGTCTCTCATTTATGTCTGTTGTCTTGCTCTAATTTCAGTTGCCGTACAAAGATATGATCCTCTTTAAAACTATGCTCACGATCAAAAATATATTTATATGGAAATACAACACAAAGTATACCCGTTATTTTTGAATGGCATCTTGAAAAAAAATGGATACTGCTGATAGACAAAAATATTTGTTAGAGATGCACTAACAAAAACAAAACTTATAACTGGCGATACTAACACAAAAGCGAACACATTTTTCGGGGTCAACATTATGTACATATGTGCATATTGTGTATTCGAGTAATCAGCAAAGATTACAAGGCTACCTCATTTACGATTTACTGTTAAATCGTTAATCGTCATTGAATTGCTGTTAGCTGATTAGGTCAAGTTAATTCTGCTGTAACTTGGTGTGGATTTTAATCGAATCATAACGTTTATATTATATCGCAGTTTCACGCCTAGTGCACTCAGGTCGCATCCTTATGCTCAGTAGGTAAGGTACATGTCCCAATGTTTGACATCTTAATACCCAATAGACGACAACTATTGTTCGCCCCTATTATTATGGCATGACATTGAAAGTTCCGGGCAGTGTCGAGCACGGAGACGTTTACCTTAAACGGTTGCTAAAAAATCAATGCAAGTGAATAATTTGAAACATAACTTTTACTTTACACTTACTAAAGGCCTCTTCCACAAGTTCCAAGTCGCTCAGCGAGCTGTGGAGATGGCTATGCTCGGGGTTTCTCTGACGGACAAAATTCGGCATCAGGATATCCGACGGAGAACCAGTGTTACCGACATAGCGCTGAGGATAAGCAGGCTGAAGTGGCAGTTGGCGGGGCATATTTGTCGCAGAACCGACAGCCGATGGGGCAGACGAGTTCTGGAGTGCAGACCACAAACGACTCGGCCTGGTGGACCGACGACCTGGAAAGTGGCGAGAAGCGGTTGAATGCGGAGAGCAGAGGACCCGGTGTGGTGGCGCGAATTAGGGAAGCCCTATATCAGTGGACGACTGCAGACTGATGATGATGATCATTGTTACCTTGCAATATCAGGCTCAATATCTGTTACACTGATGATTGTTTTATGTACAATATGTACATTTTATCTGTTAGACGCAACAAATCATTCATTGTTTCAGATCCAGATAATTTAATTGGTAAAAGTATAAATCAATACATTTTACAATTCAAATTGTTTACATGTCTACATATGACATATAGATTATTAATTTTGATTACATGAGTTCCTTTTTCCTTAAAATAAGTTCTTTTATGCTAATGGTAATAACATGCTGGGTCAACGATGTAGTAAGAGAGTTTAGATATAGGTATTTCAAATGATTTATTTTTATTATTAAATATTCATGGATTTCATTCTCGTTGCCCACAGATTCTCAACATAGCTCCCGAGGATCCTTTAGCCGTGTCTTTTTATAAGGTAACATCGACAGAACTATCACATTTGTCTCAATAAATAGGTACCAGTTTTTTGAACCTGACTGTGGCTTTATAGGTCGGTCCAATAAAGCGATAGGAGTGCGCGGTTGGAGAGTAGCCTAGGGAAAATCCAGGGGAAAACCTCCGACACGACCACGCGTGTGGTTTGGAACACTTGAATACTCTAAGAGTTTGCGCTCCGGTGAGATTGCTTGAGCGGTTTCAACCAAATCTGAGGTGTGAGTAGAATCGAGCTACTGGGAGTTTTGTCGCTGGTTCACTAAACCTAGGAGAAGAGTCCAGCAAGAAACTCAGCTGGGCCCGATCTGGGTCAGACTTGCAAATACCAGATGCATAATTTTATGCTGCTATTTGGCATTGAGCTATGACTATATTACTACACTATTTTCATATTTAGATGCAAATAACAACCAACAAGTTCTTCTCATTGCTTTTTAACCGACTTCAATAGAAGGAATGAGGTTCTTAGTTCGTATTGATGTTTTTTTTTATGTATGTTCAGCTATATTTTTTATACCACGTCGGTGGCAAACAAGCGTACGGCCCGCCTAATTGTAATTGCCACGTTGTATAATTTTGATATTTTTCAAAATCAGGCACTCTCAGGTTAGTCCCATATAAATGTAGTGAAGGTCTGACGATCCAGGAGGAATCGAGGGAACTCCTTGAATGTATTAGACACGCATATGGCGATTTCGTCATAGGGTAACTTATCATGATGACCACAGATTACCTATGAAACTGCTCAATCATGTAGCCTAACTTAACAGATTCCTATGAAATTTCGTCAATGTAGCAACTAATGCTCATGTATGCAAACGGAAATCCGGACATACGAAAGCATTTTTGTCGAAGCTGAAGCAGAGACCTTCGTTTCACTCGGTCAATCAGGTCGCGTATTAACAGCCAAAAACATCAGGCAGCCGATTAACTTCTGATATGGTTATAATAAAGACTCATACTGATGTATTTGACTTTGTTTATTGAAGTGACATTCAGACATCATTAAGAATACAATAAGTAGTAAAAGAGATATAAATTCAAAATTTTTATTAGCCAGTATTACAAAACCCATATACAGTGATTTTGCTATTTTTTGTAGTAACCAACGCATTTCATTTCGAAAATCGGTTCTGGAGGTGAATTTAAAAATAAATGTGCACGTACGTGTTAGTAGCTACTACAATTATGTTTTATATGGCCTACCTAAATGGCTGACCTAAATGGCCTCTTTATCTTTGTATATTAGCTGTACCAATAATAGAAGGTAGTTAAGAAAAGCCCTTCAACCAGTAAATATATATAATTTTTCGTTTCAAGAGAAGAGATAGTAGTTCATTGCCTACTAAGTACCTACGCAATTACGCAAGTCGACATTAATGAATTGCTCAGTTCTGCGGCATACGAGTAACTAACTAAAGTATTCCACACATATCTTATAATCACACAAAAGATTTAGCAATAAAATATCCTTCAAGAATAGTGAATTGAATGCGTACTCGATAATTGTCTCGGTCAAGGTCCCATGTCATCACTGATGACGCCCATTTAATGGATGCTGTAATGACATTTAATGACCTGTCAGCACGTGTCATGAAACAGACAGCAAATTAGTGTTATTTGTGGAATTTAATGAGTATGTGCATAGTTAAAGGTGTTTGAATAATCCATTAACTATTTTTGAATAAACCGCTGGATTGCAACAGGAAATCTGAATGATTTTATTTAATTTTCGTACTTCCAGAGTCTCAGACTTAGCTACGACTGACTCGAAGATCGGTAATGGCCAAACTAAAAGGCATACCTTATTGTTGAATGTTAACATCGCAATATTATGTTAAAAACCAGACAGAAGCTCCGAGATGGATCCATTTTGTGTTCTTCCTAAAAAATAGTAAGAAACGTTTACGTAAGTGCAAGAGATGCGCCTATTCCGTTAAATTGTATCCTGTTCCATTGATCACATACATTGCTACAAAAGGACGTAACCGACAGCCATTTTAAACCTGATTCCGCCCTTTGGGTCCAACCGTGGGACCGTAACAATTAAACGAGCGCTGCGGTGCTGCCCTCTCTCGGCCGTTCAACGCGCTCCAATTAACTCTAAATTAGCCTCTCATCTCAATCAATTCCGAGTGTTTCTCGGGTGGTGTGCATCATGAGCGTAAAGCGGAAACGTTTACTTACAATAATACTGTTGAAATATAATAAACTGGCCGTTCACCGTTTTTTAGGTCGAATGTCGCTGGAGATGTTAGGTGAGTGATCTGTTTACTATATTTCTATTTCAAATAATACTATTCTTTCATAGTTACCATAGTTACAATGTTCAGTAGAGAATATGTTAGTAGAGGTTATTATGACATAGGTAGGAATTAAATTAAATAATCACCGTTTGAGAGATATTAAGTGAAAATTGTCTTTGGAGAGTATCGTGATCAGCAATGGGTGATCTACAAGTTCCATTAATAAACGAGGACCCCAAATTGGCACAGTTGCCCACCAAGTAACGAACACCAAAATAGCAGCTATTGACATTACTATCCTTCTTACAGACAGCGGCGTGTGTCGTTATTAGTTGACGTGCCCGTGGCGTGTGTGTTGAACTGTCGTACTAAATTTCCAACAAGTGGTGACAGTAAACGACAAAATACCAAAGTGCCCAGCTGCCTATGAGTTCGACTGTAGAAGACTAGAAGTAGCAAATCGCTATCGCCTATGTTTTGCACTACATACCCAGGGCCGCTCCAGGAAGAAATTAACTCGTAAGAGAGCACTTCTGGTTTCAGATAGATCGGAATTGCGTGTCCGGCGAGCGGGTTCGAGACCCGGCAGGGTTCCTTGACGGCAGAGACTAACATTTTGATTTATAACTCATCTATGTAGAAAACTCATATCCTTCTTCAATAAGAGTCGTAATCTCCTAGCTAGAAAATACACCCACTACTTACACACTTTGAAATGAATTTCGATATAGAGTGTACCCATTTTTTTTGCTCTTGAATACAGGTCGACACCTAAAAATATTTAATGAAAATATTATTCAGTTCGAAATGTCAACTAAATATGTAAAAGTGCCCTTGTGGCCTATTTGCAGAATAAATGTTTGATTTTTATGTAATATATACACACTGAAAACAAAATAGTGTAGTTGTATCGATTTCCCATAGAAATTAAATGTTCCGAGTATTTTGTTGTATTTTAATCACAATTTCACGAAGTCCTACCAGCACTCGTGGCGAGGAAGACTGAACTCAATTTGGAACATTATGTAAATCCGTCGGTTAGAGAAATCAGCTAATTCACGCGATATAAGTTTCATTCATCTTTTTTAACTCATATATTATGGTTGTTACGCCGGTCACTCAATCAGGATCAGTTTGCGACCGCCTGAACAGCAAGTGGTTGCAAACCGGCACATTAAAATTATTTATTGTGTATGAATAAAGAATGAGCTATCTAACAACTTACAATTAAAATATTACGGAACCAACTACAAAATGTATAAATTGAAGACGTCTTCTGGTGGAGTTTATAACCTGTTATGGAGTTCTTCTAAATACTACATAACTACTAGATTGACAAGGCGACTAACAATGATTGTAGTAATTATGCGAAGCATGTACCTGCAGGAATAACAAGAAATTTCACACTTTTTCATAAAATAATTGTTGTTACACCTAATACCGTCCATAGCAAATAATCAATCGGAATTTAATAATCAATGGAATCTTCCATTGGCATGGTCATTTCAACAATTTCATTAAGCCAATCATATTAGTTATGAATAGTTAATGGTTAGGTATTGACTTTAATCATGACGAGTTCCTATGATGACGTCAAAATCAAAAATCAATGGCGACGCAAAGTCATTCCAACAATTTTTACTAACCCATTTTTCAATCCCCAGACAAAAATATATGTCATATAAATGTTAGGTTCTGTCTGTCCTTAGCTGTCATATGATATTAGAAAGTGACAGTGATAATTTTAACTAACCGATTTATCTGGCGATTGAAAAATCGACCCTCAGTCGTTCCTATAGTACCATAGTTCGTTATGATAAGTTAATAATTATTATCTTATAATAAAGGATAGCAAATTGTTTAAAATGAAATCATTTTAAGAGCCCCTAGGAATATAAACAAATTCAACAGATGCAGTGGTTACTTTTCTCCTTATAATGGTGATTATGCACCTATTATGTATACTGTTATTATGAACCCTTTTTGGAGAATATGTACTTGCAGTCATGAAGTAAGGATAAGACTAGAATAGGCAATAAACACATACAAAGATGTGTGAAAGAGATGTAAATATAGACAATAACACACGTGGGAGCAAGATACAATGACATATATTCACTCATTGCGTATAAGGCCGTAATATTTGTCACCGACACCGAAACTTCACCGATGAATGCCATTGCTATCACCACATATAACACGACTAAGTGTGAGATAATATCATAATCGTGCTACTATTACATCCATTATCAGTCTTCTGACACATCTCATTTTAGTCAGGTTACCATAAGTTCGTCCCGTTTGGTGGTTCGCTAATCTTCCTTCTATTGGATCGTCTTCTATACTTGCAGACAAGGGTTTTTTTTACTTAGACCACATTTAAAAACATGTGACATGAAACGCCATAGTTGCCAGAAAGTACAGCAAAACAATACGTACGCCTGTTAAAAGACCGTGTTTAACAGGCGTAGGTATTGTTTAAATTAAGCCGTGAATATAATCAAATACTCGAAAAATTGGTTATTCTCCTTATCACTTATATTATGCTAAATGTATTTTCGGCTGTATTGTTGGTCTATTAGAGCTCTTAAATGATAGACTACTTATTTGGATTACTGTACAGGTACAGTCGCGAACCGGGTCGAGCCACTTGCCATTGTCCGTAATTTAGCCGTGTAAGGAATGATCGACGTTACTGTGACGTCAGTCCGGATTTGCTTTACACGACCAAGTTGCGAATATTGGCAACTAGCTCAACAATCCCTGTTGGCGATGGTACCATTTTTTTTTATCCCTATTCACTTATACTTAATCCTTTAACCTAATAAAAGTATATATTCGTGGGAACGATGCGTAGCGTCGGCAGGCAGGCCGTGTAATGACCGCTGCATATTAATTTACCGTACACCTTCATTACTTTATTTTGGTCCGGCTACATGTAGTAAAGGTAACTTGCGTTATTAACATAGCTAGTATACTAACAGAGGGTTCACTGCTTGGAGATATCCGAAAATTGGGTATTATTTGTCGTGTACGACAAAGGCTGTTACTTACAAAGGTCTAGCTTGGAAATATATATTTTAAAACCCAAATGTAATATTATCTACGGATTATGTTACCACTAGAAAGGCAGTACGTACTTTTTTACCGGGCATCCAAAATGTTTTACAGTATATTATATGTACTAGAGAGGTCTCTGTGTCGTGAAACTAGCTACATCATTTCAAGCACAATATTGTATTACACGCGGCTAATTATTTTAAACACGAAATTGTATCAATGCGTGTTCACTCCTTTTTTAAGCATTTTTTAATTTTAGCTTTTTCCTGCTCATAGTCAGAGAGTCATGTGTAGGTTCTATTATTGTGATATAATTAAAGAAGAGTCGTTTTGGTGCAAAGGCTGTCCATGGCTATTCAGCGAGGAAACGTCGCCAGTGTTATGGGCATCTTTGCACCGGAAACAGCGAGGGGCGGTCTATTTGATTAGTTTTTTTTGTTTTTTTTTTTAATATTATTATTTTCTAATAAAACTAATTCCTAAAAAATTAAAGAAGAGTCAAAATATAAGATAAAATTTTGACGTTTTACCTCAATCGTGATCCTCTAGATTCATAATACAGTGTAAATAATTAAAGATTATAATACATTGATCCGTCTACTAGATTCGTTAATCTGTGCGCGGTTGCTGGGAAGGGATTCGCATCGGTTTTTTCTGGACAGGAAGAGACGACCGGTCCGGACCGTTAAAGCCAGTTAGCCCGCCATATGCAATCGATTTATTATGACGCTACATTGTCAGTGCCCGCGAAATATTGCTAAACATCAGTCCAATTTAGCAGTGATGACAAGTGAGATTCCAGTTGTTGTAATTGACAGTATTAGTCCAGTACCTGGCTAGTGTCCTGTGGGGAAGTTCGCGTATGGAGATTTTTTTTAGGGAAAGGTGAGTTGTCTCTGAGGTGTGTCTTAGTAAGTATTTTAGACTCGGGTGGAAAACCGTCACCTAGTACATTCTCCAGCTATGAAGTCATTATTTTTTTATATTTTAAAAATTCTTCAGAATCCTATCGAGCGGGGTATCAAACGAAAGGGCTCCATGAACTGATTCCAAAAAAAACAGTTATTCTGAGTTATTTTTTCGGTTTTTTACAATTTTTTCTTTAGAAAAACAGTAATGGTCAAAAAGAAAGAAAAAACATTTATTCGTGGCACAGATACAGTACAAATAAACATAACATCAAAATACAGAAAATAGCCGAAAAGCATGAAAAGCATGATCAAGTGACTCTATTCGACTCTATACGATAATATGTCCAAGCAAACTGCCCTTCTCACGACTTCAGTCGAAGTCGCGGTTCAAAAACTAGTACGTACTAGGTGTAACAAAAGCGACCATTCACGTCTCATGCTCTCAATTCTCTTGAAAATACACGAGTAAAACGTATCATATCATCGTCAATTCATGATACTACGGATTGACCACGGGCGCAGTACTGTTCCTTGTGAAAAACAAAGATTAAGTGCATTGTATGGATATCATTTTTCCCGATAGAATCATAAATAGGGTTGCCAAATTGGGATAGTCTTGGACAAATCAAGCAGCCATAAATCTGATGGCATGGGAACCCTGGGTTAGCGGCTCGTCACAGTTGTGGGCAACGGAAACAGCGGAAATATACGCCTAGCGGGAGCGGCAATAGAGATGTTTAAACTTTTTCAGAATTTTCTAAGTGAAGGGAAATAATTTCCTAATGGTACGGCGAAAAAATAAACAATAGCATTCTTTTCATCGTCTACCGGGCCCTGAGATCCCAGGGCCCGGTAGACGATGGGTTAATCTCAATTTGATTTATCTGACATTACACGTTCGAATTGTAGAGTGAGTCAATACATATTACATTCTTTTTGTGCACCTCGACAATTATTTATTTATTTACATAGATAGGTACTACCTATCTATTTTATTTTTCATTACACTTAAAAACTTAAGTACAAAATTCAAACATTTTTAGCTATGTAAACATTTTTAGCGAGGTCTAATTTTTACCTAGAAAAAAATGTAGTTAAATAAATGTCGTATTCGACTGGTATAATTTTATTTTGAGTTATATCTAGATAGCACAACCAAAACTATAGAATAACAGCTCTCGCACACAATCCCGTAAGAAATCCCTATTTCGTAATACTTAAGCCAATTTACCAACCTCAACGAAACATAATTCGTTCGCTGGTTTCGTGGCCACCACCGAAGCTCCTTATTTGTCTACGACCGATCGGGTACAGTTAGACGCAATATTATCTAGCGAGCACAATAGCTCTAATCGTGCGACCGAGTCGTGACGTACAGTCGGCCGGGCGTGCTCATTGAAAAGTGCGCTTTTTTGATACAATCGTGATAGCATCTCGGATAAAACAGATAAAGTTTGGGTAACAGTAAAAAACGAAGAGACTGGTTTGAAAACACGTCGAAGTATCCAAATTATAATCTTTTGCAATTACTAAATAATGTTTCCAGTTCTTTCCTCTGTGATTTTGAATTTTAACGTTTTAATTCTAAATTAAGTCTTTTTTAATTGTGAGTATCGGGCCATATTGAAAACTGACCTGTCGACAAACCGGGCCGAAGAATTATGTTGTAATAACAACATTATACCGTCATCTCCCGGTGCCAGAGATCTCCGGCCACATATTTGTTTTTTTTTTTCGTCGGGAGAGGACAGGTTGGTCGATTTTTCAATCGCCAGATAAAATTATCCGTTAGTTAAAATTGTCGTTGTCACTTTCTGATATCATACGAAAGCAAAGTACAGAGAGCTAAGATTTATTTGAGAGATATTTTTATATGGAGATTGAAAAATTGACCCTAATAAAAGTTATTTAGCTAGTCGGTAGTGACCCTGCCTACGAAGTTGGATGTGACGGGTTCAAATCCTGGTCGTGACATTTGTTTGTGTGCTTAGCACGAATATTTATTCCTGAGTCTTGGATAAAAATATATATCGTCGCCTTTTTTTTAACGCTGGAAAATGCTTTATGCATGTCGGACTTCCTGGGGGTAGGCACGGTGATGTGGGACTCCTGACCATCGTCAGTTTACCCAGTAAAAACCAGCGGCTTCCCCTCATCGCCTGTGTGAGACACCGCAGGATTCGCTTGCGCATGCCACGTCTCGGCTTATGCCCCCGCATCGAAGCGAGCTCAGGCCCTACAAGGTTGCTGCCTTGGGAGTCTCCGCAACCTCAGACAATTGAGCCAGAGTACCCATAGATACAAGCTTTGCTTAGTTTAGGACTAGGTCGATTTATGTAAGATTGTCTATAAATATATATTTATTAATTTATGTTTTGTTTCGAATATTAGACAAAAGATTCTCGTTACCTGCTACAAATCTTCATCTTTCCACCCAATATGAGATGTGTTTCCTAGATTTATTAATTATCATTTTCGGTTAAGATTTAGATTCTGTCCAAACTCACGCCTGTATTTTATTTAATAAACAATAACCTAGAAAATATTCTATTTTTCAAGTGTTCCATGGTATTAATAACTATTTGCATTCATTAACCAAATTTAACTATACACTGGCCCTGTTTGCCAATCAGTAATCCTCCTGGCGTTATCTCGGTTGTATTCTACAGAAGAATCTCAAGATTCTAAAGGGATTCCATTCATAAGACCTTCCAACCCAAAGGGAAAACTAGACGGGTTGTTAAGGTTTATACTGCTTTCCGCCTTCACCGATAATGCTACAAATATCAAATGATATTTCGTACATACATTTTGGTGAACCCATTGATACGAACTGGATTTCGAGTGGAACCCTCCTGATTTATATGTATGTAAAAAAAAAATACATGAGTAAAAGACAACACAAATTACAAGAACAGTTGACATATATGTAGAAAGCCTTTGAGCAATTGAGTGGAAATAAGATTAATAGGCAAACCGAGAAACATGTACATTACGAAAACAATATTTTCTTAATAACAACAGGACAACAGAACAACAGGAGCAGTAAATGTAACATTAAAATTAACCTATAACTAAATATCAACCTAATAAAGATCCCCCAAATTTATCCCCGTGGCAGGCTGCCCACAAGACTGGCTACATTCCAAATGCCTATCCTTTGGCAGAAGAATGAGCCAACCCTGCGATCTGCGATGGACTCCCGTAGTTTAATATATATAACTAAACGCCAAAATATCAATACTATATATACGTATATTTAAGTATATATGTAATAAATAAATAAAATATCCAGTCAAATATTACTCGACCAACACAATTCCCTCAACTTCCCCTTCAGTAGGGCCACAGACAGACGCTTCCTGAGTGACGGGGACAACGAGTTCCATAATTTTACAGCGTATATGTACCGTGAAGGATTTGTCGTACGAACGGGATTTATGAGGCGGTATGGCTAAGGTGAGATTAACACTAGAGCGCAGCCGATGACCGCTGCCATCCGCCATAAATTTGAAACTCTCTGAAAGGTAGGGCCGGGAAGGAGTAAATAAAATATTAAAGAGGAGGCTCAGTGTATGCAAATCCCGGCAGCAGCGAATTGGTAACCAATTAAGCTGAGTGCGAAAAAAATATTTGTTTGCCTTGTTTACTAAAGAACCTTTACTAATCTAGGTCTCAACGCCTACATGTTACGCATATAACTCCGTATTAACCTAGAATGTGTGGAGCAGGAACTTTGCCGGCCTCATAATTATGTGGACTATTAAGTGCACTTACCTTAAATACCATATATATAATCATGTAGAGAAACTATATTCACTGTTTCACACCTAAGTCAGGACATATTACTATTTTTATAATTGCTTTATTTCATTCATAATATGCTTGACAATGAGCATACATAGGTATTTACTCTTTATCGCCTTTATAAAGAAGATATTCAGTCAGCATCACAAGTAAGTAGTTACGGATAGGAAGGGATAAATTCTTATATTACCTACTAAGGAATACGATCTTTCTCCCTCGCTCAAATAACTTTTGACGCTGACTCTTAATTTCTAGGTGCTAGGTCTATGAGGAGTAAAAAATGATCTCGGTAACAATAGTCACCATAAAGTTTTCAAATATGCGGTTTACTAAAGAATCCGTAGGATTCGGTTAGTATTTTATCTTTTTAGTTTTAACTAATACACTTAGGCCAGGTTTTATAAAGATCCGTTAGACTAAATGTCAGATCAAATTTCAGTAACTCAGTACATTTTTTGACATAACAAACCGACATAAGGTCTAACGGATCTTTATAAAACCGAGCGTGTAGTAATTCGGTTTTTACTAGCATTCACTGAGGTATTTTTGTACGGTTCTCAGTACTTATAAAGGTAGTAAGGTAAGGTAATATGCTCATAAAAGTCGACCAATGTGACACGAGCATATAAAAATTTGCATTTCTTTTGATAGTTAATAAAATTTGCACAATAAACATCCTTATTCTAGCCTATCGAATCGGGCCTGATACTTCAATCTACCTACTTAAACTATATGATGATATGATTGATTTTAGAGAGGTAAGGCACAGCAAAATGTCATCTTGCTCAAATTTGGAGCAGCCCAACTGGGGAAGTACCTCCACCTTGCAGAAGACCACAGCCATAATAACATTATCTACTATAAAAGTATGTAGTGTTGTGTTCCTGGAGGTGAGCAAGGTTGCCAGAGCTCCCGAGGATGCACTGTGTTGAGAGCGAGGGACCTAAATTTGTCCCTTCTGCTGTCAACAGAATGAATTCTCAAATTTTATTAAGGGTCGGCAACGCGTACGTGACTCCTTTGGAGTTGCGGGCGTCTATAAGCTGCGGTGGCCGCTTACCATCAGGTGGACCGTAAGCTTATTTGGCACCGGTGTTGTATAAAAAAAATGATAATTAGATTTCCGCGCTAGTCCGATAACATTCGCACATCTTAGATGCGTTTACGCAAGGGACGGAACCCCACAGCACACGTAAACATATGGCCGTGCCCTCTACGTTGCGTAAGTAAAGGTCAACGTTCACGGACAATAGAGGCGATGCGGCGAAGCGGGGGTACACTGGGATCTAGAGCATATGAGATAAAAACTAAAATAATACTGTTGAATATTTGAGTAGTGTGGATTATCGATATCAGAGAATCAAAAAAAAAAACAGAAAATGTTCTTAACCGTTTTTATGCATTTGAAGTAACAAAATTAATTTGCTCAAAAAAAAAAACATCTTCTATCGACGTATTATACGCCTGTCATTTTTGGCGAATCGTCCCCAAGTAAAATTAAAAGGAGTATCAGATATTTAGATATCTTTATTTTGTGTAAGTTTCTTTATTCCACCAAAACTAGAAAACAACCCAACCGATTCCACATACAGTAGGGCCTTGATAATCCGTACACAGGCTAATCCGAACGTCGCAGTAATCCGAACTGCCGAGTGACCCGTTTCTCCTCCGCCGTAACACCTGACTTTGTTTAAACCATCCGGTTTGTAGTTCTTTCAAGGATACGAAATTATGCTGTACTGCACACCACGTGTTTTATGTAAAGGTTCCTACATTTGAAATATGATATGGTTCCTACACCAAAACGTAAACACAAAATTTTGACCATTGCTGAGAAGTGTGCCATATTAGACAGCTTGAAAGATGGCGTGTCTGCTACTTCGCTTTCTCAAAAGTATGATATTGGAAAAGCTACAATTTCTGATCTGATGAAAAAGGAACAGAACATTAGGTAATTTCATTCCAACATACTATAATTCGAACGCTCCGTGAGTCCGAACAGTAGTTGTTTCTTTGAAGTTCGGATTATCGAGGCCCTACTGTATATGCATATAGTAATGCTAACGAACCTGACAGACTTACACCTACTGGGTCCGTTGTGCGGCGTAGCAGTTTATAAGAAGTTCGTCGACATACACATATACAGAAAGTTTACCTAGATAAAGATTATAATAGAAGTCCTATTCCGATTTATAAAAAATCAAAAAATATTACATCGGTACCTATACAGCATGGACCATCAAATTCGTCAATTTTTATCCCTCGGCTCTGCCTACGTTTTGTAATACGCGAGCGGAATTATTGTAAAATTGTTTGTCGATTTCAGTCTGTTTGAAAGGTAAAATCGTTTTCTTTAACGAATTATTTTGATGTATCTTGGCCAACTCAAATAATTTCAAGTAATACCTATAAATTGTGAACCGAACGAGCGCCCAGTATGCGCTCGCGCCGACGTTTATGACGTAACGGTAGCACTGGCAAACGCGATTGCTACTTTACGAGCACCAGTCTAATGAATCCGAGCCTGTCCTTATAGCACCTACTGTTTGCAAGACATGTCGTAAAATTGATGGAATGGCGGGAGGACATGGACCTTCGGCGAAGCATTTATGATGCGAAATTAAAACATGGACTCGCAATCCACCGCTCTCATTATTGTTGTCCCACTATCGGGATTATTTCCTCATTTCGACGTTCGACGACACTGTAGCCCAGTTGATAGTGACCCTGCCTACGAAGCTGGAGGTCCCGGGTTCGAACCCCGATCAGGGCATTTGTTTGTGTGATGAACACGAATATTTGTTCCTGAGTCTTGTATGTTTTCTATGTATTTAAGTATCTATTTATGTATATAAGTATGTATATTGTCGCTTAGTAGCCCTAGTACAAGATTTTCTTAGTTTGGGACTAGGTCGATTCGTGTAAGATTGTCCACAAATATTTATTTTATTTTATTTTTATTTGTATAGAGAATATTTCCGGGCCGGGAATATTCCCGGTTACGAGAAAACACAAAGTATTTACACTAATCTCTATACTTATTTCGCCAAATTATACGCAGAGCTTTCCAAATACAAACTTAGAACTAAAAATAATAATATTATTACCCTATACTTTGTAGCAAAAAAAATATGTAAGTACTATCAGCACTACAGTTAACTAACCATACGTGAACCTTATTACGAGATAAGGTCTACCACAGATCCAATAACATTGGAATAGACCTCATCTATTCTAATATTCTTTTAATGGCCAGTAAATGATGATGACGTCACTCCGTTTTACTACCTAGACCTACTGAAAATTCAATTTGTGCTTCATAATACTTGCAGTATTGAGAGTCGCGCTCACACACTTGTCTATGCGTCAAAGTAAGAGAATGTAATATGACTAAAAATAAAATTACTATTAACGTATGTAGTTTGTATTTTATATTTAATCATTACCTACAAAGGGTGTTGTTGGGTTCGAATCCGAGTTAAGCGCCAATTAGCTTGTTGAGCACACCCTATTAAAATTAGTGATTTAATCTTCCCACTTGTCTGAGACTATGTGTTGTTGGTCACTAGAACATAACCACAGTGTAATCACGAACGGTCGTATACTTACTACTTATTTTATTTGGGTTTTTTAGGGTTCCGTACCCAAAGGGTAAAACGGAACCCTATTACTAAGACTTCGCTGTCCGTTTGTCTCCTGAACTTTGATAGTTAGACAGTTGAAATTTTCAAAGATGATGTATTTATGTTGCCGCTATAACAGCAAATACTAAAAAATGGAATAAAATAAATATTTAAGGGGGCTCCCATACAACAAGCGTGATTTTTTTGCCATTTTTATAGATATACTCGCACTTGCATACTCGCACCGATTTATTGATGTGAAGGGTTTTAAAATACATTAAATAACAAGACTTAGTAGGTTGTACTTAGTGCCGTTAATGGTATAAACCTAGGAGCGCTCGTGGCCCAGCGGCGCCCGCGAACCGCGTGCGGTATGCGAGATTAGGCAACGTCGGGCGAGGTCAGTTCTTGGATGGGTGACCCCTTTGACTGATTTTAATATCTTTTTTTTTTAATATCAGTCGTTAAGCCAAGTTTGAGGCCTTCGGGCGGTTTGGAAACTTCTAACAGTCCAGTTGCCCACTCACTTGACAAGCCTAATCCCAATAAGGTCTGGTTTCCCCTTGGGTTGGAAGGTCAGACGGCAGTCGTTTCCATAAAAACGAGTGCCTACGCCAAATCTTGGGATTAGATAGCGGACCCTTCAGGATGCAACTGTACCGGGATAACGCTAGGAGGATGATGAATGGAATAAACCTATTGGCAAACTATTGATACTCTGCATAAAATAATGAATTTTCTCGAAGTTGGTTCACTGTTGGATTTGTGCTGTGTTCAACTCGTCAATAATTATCTCATTTTATAGCTTCCATAAAACTTATCTGTCATAAAACATAGCTTGAATATCATAGTACGAGTTACTAAACTTTTATATTTATTGTAGTAATGATATTAACTCCTAAAATACTCGGTAACAGCTCATTTCTCTTCTAGATAACTGATAATGGCTGATACAGGAAACTCCGGGTCAATTTTTAAAGATTCAATATCTTCTACATTGCTTAATACATCATGATTTTTTGCAAACCAGTTTTATGATTTATGATTGTCCGTCACACCTTTTCCGGTGGAAAAGATACATTTATTTTATTAACCTTCTTTTTTTGTTTTTACAGATGTGACTAAAGCCCACGATGGCAGCCACGGACGGCCAAGTCTTGGTCGCAGCATCCCGCTGGTCCGATGAAGGGAACTACCTCCGGGAGTACGTCGCAAAGTACCGGCTGCCCAATGTCGCCAAGATCATCAAAGGACAATACGGAGGGCTTGGCGTGCCCACCTTGCCAAGCCCTAGTCTACAGAGCACTGCCCTGCTCGTTTCAGCAGGAAAAAGCAAGAAGATAATCGCCCAAGCCATTAAACTTAAAGAAGGAAGACGAATGGTCAGTGTCGGACCACGAATCGCTATCCCAGAGACATACAGGGGCTATTTTGAGTTGCTAAGTGAAGAAGGGAGAGCGGTGAGATGTATAGAATCTGTAGCAGAACTAGCTAGAAGGAGACTCGATGATGGCTGCCTTGTTAGAGAACCTATCAGAGTTATTTGTGGTAAAACCGACTTAGAAGGCACGGTGACAGCCGACGGTGCAAGAAATTTACCGGCCGGCGAAGTCATCATGCCGAGAGGGGAAACATATTTAGGTAAAAATAAATATCTGAAGTGCACAGATTCTAAAGGAGACACCATTCTGCTCAGCTTGGATCAAAGAGGAAAGTTCTCTGCGGTCGCCAAGGAAGAAAATATAAGTGGAGTTCATACTGCCAAAACGTTGCTGACGAAACGGTTGCCTATTACAGTGAGACTTGTGCACGGTACTCCTCCTAGAGGCTTGAAGAGTTCGAGCCATTTTGTCCCTGAAATACGACTTCTATCCATGTTCGAAGAAGAACACGTTTTCGCCTTGCCGTTGCAAAAAGAAGGGAATGCACTAGTAGCTCTGCCTTTAGCAGCACCAATAAAAATGCTGAGATGCAAAAACGAAGACCAGATTAAAAACTTTATGGAATTTTCTAGACTTGTAGAGAAATGTAATCGCTTGTTAGTCGAAGTGGTTGATAGGATACACGTTTTGGACGGGAAACTAGGTGATCCTAAAAGGCTTCTGAATGCCCCTCTACACGCGCCGCCTTTACTTAAAACTGGTTATTTCTTACGAAGAAGCGCATCGTCGGACACGGCTAATCAACATAAACATTTGTCCAGGCATAGCCATATTTATAGTAGCCACAGAGACGAGAATAGCATTCCTGATGAAAATGAAGAAATCGATCGAATCTACGATTACGTCCGTGGTTTCGCTCCCCTTCCTAAGAATATAAAAGCATCCTATACAAATGAACCGACCCCTAAACATGAAACAGCGCCATCGTCGCCAGCAGCCACGCCTATCCACATGCCTTTGATAACAGAAATGAAACCCGAACCTCCTCCAATAGAAACTATTCCATCCAAAAAACCTCTAAACCAGAAAGCAGAAAAGCGGACTCGAAAAACTGCCGTGACTACAAAAGAAATTCCCATAACAGTGTATAAAGAAAAATGTTCCATAGCACCGGCGCCTAACCTACCTAAATTGTATATCAAGAATGGTGTCAGTAATAGTAAAAATAGGATGGTTTTGAGACAGAAAAGCAACTCGCCAACAAAAGAGTCTCCTAGTCCAATAGCTAGTCCAATCAGACCGTTAACTAAAGGAGATTCTCCGATCTTCAACATTAGGTATAAAAGTCTTTCAAACATTCACCAAGCGATGGAACTTGATGGGACCCTTGACTCGAGCCATTCTGGAGGTCGAACGTCTGGTGACTCGGGAAATGGCCCCAAGCTGCCTGAGAAGAGATCTAGGAAGTTGAGCAGGCCTAAATCGTTGACTAACCTGGTTTGGGAGATGAAAGGGTGTCCGGTAGAGACCGTGGAGAAGCCTAAGGTCCGGAGTAAAAATGAAGGGTACAAGAAGCTCGGAAACAAGTTGTCGCTGGGAGCACAGAAGAGGGTGCCGACTTTGTATCTCTAATTTCTTGGTAAGTCATGTTTATTTTCATAACCAACTTAGAAATTAATCAATAGCCCTCAAAGATGTTACAAATGACATGTTGGTATTGAATAGATATAAATAGAAGAGTTGAAATCCATATAACGCACTATATACACCATATACATCGCCCATATTAACAGTACGCCGCCGCGTGGACCACACTCAAAATCAAATTTAAGTGTTTCATGTATCGAAACTGCAGATTTTATGCATTCTCAGTCATTCTGACTTTAAATTAATGTGTCAAAGCATCGTGTCGTCGATTGATAGGTATACGCCTGATATGACATTAACGGCTAATTGAAAACATTCAAGTTTAAGTTAGTGGGTATCTACTTCACTCCCTGTGGTCGATAGCTAAATTTATGTGCCGTCACAATGCCATTAGAATCACAGTCGCACGCGCAGATGGCACATGTCGTGGCATATCACGACACGACTGCTTGCGGAATAGCGATGCAACTTGCGCTGTTTATAATACTTCAGAAATATTTTCCTACCTTACTGTGTTTAGGATTGTAACGGTATTTGGATTTTTTTCTTCTTTGCATTGTAACGCCAATTTTGTGATATCTCTGAATTTAAATTGTTTCTACATAAGTCGGAATATATAGTCACCTGGTTACTTGTAGCGCGGCGTCTCGAGCAGCATGCGGCCTGTGCGTGAACTTGGACTTACGTACGGTCCTCGGTTTAATAAAACCGATTTTTAACAGCTAGAAAAACTTAATTCATAGCATTTGTTTATATTGCATAGCATGTGCTCATTCATCTAGTTAGGGTAAGTAGTCATTTTTGCGTGTCATCGACATATGAGTGACAGTGTCACTATTATCTGCATTCGGGTGTATTTGCACTTCGGAGGTGTGCGTGATCCGAGTTTAGCCGAAGTTAGAAGAGGAACAGACCAGCCCATCGTAGGAATAAAATTAATCCTATGTATCCCAGGAAACTGGCTTATTTATGTTCTTTAAATAGGGTAACATTAATGAGTTAAGTATTTTTTAAGAAAAAAATAAACTCGTAACAATGATATTGATTTACACCTTTTATCATTTGTCTTGCAAAATCGTAGTCCACAGTAAACACTATCTAGATAACATGTACGAACATATTATTAGGTGTTGTCACTTGCTAAACAAACAACCTTACACATCGACAGCCCTAAAATAAAAACAACTAAAATAAGTGCGCGCACGCACGTCGCGTCGGCACATACTCGTAAGGCCGCGCACATAACGCACGCATGCGAATAATTGCGTGTCCAAACACTATTCATTTGAGATCATGATCACTATAAATGCCACTGACCGATTCGCAGTATATTGCTGTAAGGTAATGGCGGGTTCATAAGCAGGGCAGGAGCGAGTGGCAATGATACTGGTCACTGGGGATTATAAAGCGCTAAAATCATTGATGAATAAGTATGCCGCGAATTTTAAATGAAAGATATTTCTAATTTCTTTTATAAACTCAGTTAGCTATAAATACAATTTTTAATCAGTCTCTTGACTTCACGTTAAGTTTGATCTAATTACAGAACACCGGGTCTTATTGATACAATTCAAGATTAGCCCAGCATAAGAGTTCAAAAGTTAAAAATTAAACACCAATAAGGCTTAAGAAACATGGGAACAAATATCAGACGTAATTTCCTTGCGTGCAGATGAATTATGGCAAGTCGGTCGACAACGCTATTATTTTCTTGTTGACGTCAACTGCCAATTTCACCTGACAACTTTAAGTAAGAGCCCTATCCAATACAAACTATCTATCCCATAGAAAAGCACTTCACACTAACCGGCTGCTACTACAAATTGCCATTTAACGTTCAGTTGCCTGTTTGGCGTGTCCTTGCCTCTTTGTAATCAGAGCTAAGTTATATAACAGTCGTAATTATTAGGATTCATGACGATAATTCAAAGCGAGAGTGCGTCCAATTACCAACGCCTAGGAAACCATTACACGTAGGAGCATAACTTATCGCTTACTGTCCTATATGCGGGATTTAATTCAGGATGGCCGATTGGGTAGCTAGTAGGGCGTGGCTGAATTGGCCAATAATTGCAATTGCTATTAAAAGGAATATAGGGAGTAGATGCTTAATGATGTAATTTTAGAATGGGAGATAAACTTATTTCAGGGAAGCAATAGGTATGTAACTCTAAGTTGGTTGTAGTGCAATATTTTTGCAGGTTTAGTCTGTGTGTACCTATATTACTTTAACATTCACTGTTTTTTTTTGAACCTGACTGTGACTTTATAGGCCGGGCCCAATAAAGCGATAGGAGTGCGCGGTTGGAGAGTAGCCTGGGGAAAATCCAGGGGAAAACCTCCGACACAACCACGCGGGTAGTTTGGACCACTGGAATATTCTAAGACTTTGCGCTCCAGTGACATTGGTTGAGCGGTTTCAACCGAATCTGAATCGCATCAAATCCGAATCACAAGCACTGTATGTAGCTCAAACAGCTTAAAAGATTTGATATAAGTAGTATATAGAGTTGTCACTAGATTCGTCGCAATTTTAGAAATGAGATAGCATAGAAGAAGAAGTATTTGTGTTTTGAAATATACTTGCTACCTAGCTTTTGAACCTTTATAAATATTACCAATAATGGACTAATTCGTTGGAGCGCGAGTGTCGTAAGAGTCGAGTATGGGAACCGGGTTGTAGTGTGCTGTGCGCGATGGGCTAGCAACCTATCACTGCAATATCACATTTTCTCCATCTTTAAATCTACAATTGCTAAATATAGCACTGAAATTAAATTTCATGTGCTCTGCCTACCCCTTTTGGAAATACAGGCGTGAGTTTATGTTTGTCTATTTTCAATGTGCTACGTAACTTCGGTTGAAATGTTATTTCATTATTAAAATAGTTGGTCTCAGTTACCATGTAAGACAGAGACGAAAGTGGTCTACCACAGTTCAACTTCATTATTTGTGTATTAAAGTCCAAGAGTGGTAGACCACTTCCCTGGCTGACTATAGTCACAATGGGTGACAAGTTTCTATGTAAAGCTTCCGATAAAAAAAGAGTGGAATTTCGCCCCTGACCGCGCGACTTGCGCACTATAATCTCTCAATCGACTCCTGCGCAAGGTGCATCGCGAAAGCGCTGGCATTTGCGCGACATTTAACCGACGATTGCCATTTGCAGAATTTAAATGTACTATAATATAGGTATTATTTTGCAGTAGGTTGCCGATAGATCATCGAAGGATGGTGTACTAAAAACTGACAAAAAAGAAAAAAGCTACACCAACTCAGAGTACACATATTTACCAATTATTTCCGGAATAGTCTATAAACCGGCCAAGTGCGTGTCGGATCACGCACAATGAAGGGTTCCGTAACACCAACACCTACTAGTCCACATTTAAAAACAGTATACCAATACATTGAATCTAAAAGGTCGTATCATTACAAAAAAAATCACGGCATTTACGACCTTCTATATGGACAACCGAAAACTCAAAGTATAAACAAGAACTACAACCTATCTTGTTCAAACCAAAAATCGTTGAAATTATTTATCAAGCCGTCTCCCGGCGAAAAATATAAACAATAGCATTCTTTTGTTATGATCCCTGGAATTCCAGGGACTGGTAGACTAGACTTTAACAGCTAATATCTCACCAACGGTTGACTTAAATGGAATGGAATAACCCACACGACTATGTACGTTGATTTCTTTTTCGTTCTCCAGTTACATGTCCATTACGAAAAAATATTAAATTAGGGGTGGCACTCTATATACTCTACTCTTGATATCACATAAAAGTATGTAGCGGTTCATAGAATACACCTCCCTACCAAATGTCATAATTGTAGTGCATTATAGTCTTCGGGTAAATCGGCTGTGACATACCGAACGACGGACGGACGGACATATATGACGAAACTATAAGGGTTTAGTTTTCTCCATTTTGGCTATGAAATCGTGTTTCTAAAATCCGAGTGATAGAAATTTCAGTTTCTAAATTAGAACTTTAGAACAATATCAAAATTGACAATCTGAATAATAATTAATTAAATTCCAATGTTAAAACATGTCTTATTTTTCGGGGCTCAGATACAGGTTTTCTAATTACATTGGTAGCGAACATAATTCTATAAGTTTAATCAAAACGCTCTGAAGCTCGTATGTACCTAGGGAAATACAAAAAAAGTGACGTCAGGATTATAGCAAACAGCGTCTATTTTTTCATCTCTATGTATTTAAAAAATGTACCAAAAATACGGTTCATCTCGACGTTATCCGATTATTTTCGCGTGTTTTGTTTGTTGTGTTGTCTGTTGACATCTACCATATTATTAATTTAATTCTGACTTTACTAGAACACATGCACTGCTACTCACAAACTGCTCGCTTGACGAATGCAGACGTAACACAATGCCTGAGATCAAGGCTCTGGTAAATGTCACGGTATTTCCTGGCCAGTTACAGCAGACAGGTTTAGTTTTACCCCGGCCTGTAATGAGGTCAGAATTACTCGTGTGTTTTATAAGTAAGCTGCAAAAATATATACGGTGCCGCGGTGTTAACTTCTCGAGAATATCTGAGCATGGTTTTTTTATACTTGATACCATTATCGAGACCCTCCTAAACGAATGCTGAGGAGGCGATCACAATATATCAGCAATGTTCGCAATGATACGAGGGCTCGGTAGCCCGGAATAACAACTACCTACCCGAATAAAAATAATAAGAGGCTGAGTAACTATTATCCTTTCCTTGTAACCTACGGTTTTGGTACGGTGTCATCCAGGATAACTTTAAAACATGGGACATGACATAATTTGTACTGCGATGACAGCCTCCGCTATACCGAAGCTATGTTAAAAAATTATAAATCTTACAATTTACGGGTCTAGTAAAAGGCATTGAGGCCATTTTTTCTATTTCACGAACAATAGTTCATTATTGCCGAGGCCGCGAAATACGAGGCCGACAATCCCTGTTCGCGCCGAGGCTTTTATAGTGCTTTCTTAAAAAATGCAATGAAATTTGAAAATTATGAGAAAACTGGAAATGAAATTCTAAGGATTCAGTAAAAGAATACGCGCTGCAGCAGCCGGCGGTCGGCGCTGACGGACCGGGCGGGGGCAAAAAATCAACAAGGCATAAGCTGGCAATGTTGTATGAAATTCCATTATGGGCCGCTTGTTGTGCCGCACCCGAAACGTGATACTTCGCAGCCTGTTATAATGAACTTAAGGTCAATATTTCATTGCATGTTTGAGAAAATCTAATATAAGTACTGACGAGAGAATTTATATGTAGAACAAATTATAAGTAAGTTAGTAGTATTGTTAGTTATAAGTATGACTAGAACTCCTGAGAATACGCTTTGTTGATGGCGAGGAAACATGTGAAATCCCTAATGGCTACTTAAAAATAATGACTAATTTTATTTGTTAATTAATAGATACCATGTGCACAAATACCTAGTATAGGTAAATTAAAAGCAATAACCGTTTACAATCTTAAAGGACAATATTTAACATTTAACATCGAGTATGTATTTCACAAGTTAAGGAGACGGAAGGTCAGCCATTTTGCACTTATGAGAATAGTTTTCATCATCGTACACGATCGGTAGGCTTTGGGCTGGATAATGTAGATAAATAAATAAATATTGTGGACAATTTTACACAAATCGACTTAGTCCCAAACACTTAAGCAACGCTTGTACTATGGGTACTAGGTGACGATATACATACTTATATAGATAAATAGATACTTAAACACGTAGAAAACATCCAAGACTCGGGAACAAATATTCGTCCTCATCACACAAATAAATACCCTGACCGGGATTCGAACCCGGGACCTCTAGCTTCGTAGGCAGGGTAGTGACCCACTAGGTTAAAACGGTCATTAAAGTAACCCACGTGTATGGTTTTCTTATATTGTAAATAATTTCCTTGGCATACTGCTTGACAATTTTGAGGTACCTTTCTCTTGAGAATATTTTGATATATATAGTAATTCCAATATAACTATGCAGAAATTAGCTGTCTCATAATCCAGAATAGGATTATAAATAAAGGTTTATAATTTCAACGTAACGGGTTATTACTTACCTATTACAAAAAAATAGGGATGAGTTCGCCTTTGTACTTTAATCATACATAATTTATTTTTAGTGTTCTTGTTAGAAACGTCATGCATCACAGACCAAAGTAAACAGGCTATATTTTAAAACTGAAGAGAATCCTCGTGTAATATTTACGACACATAAAACATGCACCGTACGTGGACCGTTAGGTTTAAACCGCCGGGCGTAATTACTTCACTGTTTACCAAAGTCTGAGAGACTAGTTTGCAACAATATATGGTCCCTTGAGAATTAGAAGTCAATTCTAACCTGTCGTTTCAGCGCATTTTATAACTTGCTAACTCCTAGATCTACTTTCATACATTAGCTGCATTTCCGCCGTATTTTTAGGTATAAAGAGGTACCTAGATGTTTTTATATAATGGGGCGCCAGGACCAATCCCATTTTTAATTTAAACATTTATGTTACTTGTATGGAAATACAGATTAGGATGTCACTGATAGATGCGTAGTCTATAAGTGTTGATTTTAGTGAGAAATTCCATTTTCATCCAGATTCAATCTGTCTCCATTCCCAATATCATTCAAACCGAGACAAATATTGTAATAGGTAGGTATAGGTAATGTATATGCCTTGCGGGCAAAGTTGCGAGGGAAGATAGTTACAATATACCGTGCACGTGTAACACAAAACATGGTTGTTTACATGCACAGCAAACGTCGCAGTTGGTAAATTAATTTAATATCAGGGTCGCAATCTGATGTTGTGGTGTAAAAGCGGGTGCGGCTGGGGAGCGCCGCCATTATGGACATTTTGCCACAATTAGTTCATATCGCGCAATACTGCGTAATGCGAGACAATACTGTGAAACTGTTTGGGGTACACAGATTTTATGGAAATTAAGTCGAACGGAGCGTACGGCAACGCGTTTGCGTACACTTGCCTTAGGGGTCGGTCGGGCTAGCTATCGCTGGACCTATTCAAATTAGACATAGGTACTTAAGTCGTGCTACAAAATAAAATGTGAATTTATCCATGATTTGGATCAACTTTTACTATGCGAGCCAACTTGTTCGCGCCAAAAAAAACCTATTACAGCTACCTACTTCCTGTACATTTTGGTTACCTAGTCGGTTGAAGACTTTTTCAATGGAACGGCAGAATACTTTTGCGCGGACAAAGTTGGTCGCGAAGCAGTAGTGGTTCGGAATCGCGGATAGAATCATATTTTGAGATTCATATCATATCATATTTCGGATCCTATAAGGCTTATAGAATCACTCTGTCAGTCCATCCGTTTGACACAGCCAAGTTCCTCAGAAATGAATGGACCGATCGAGTTGAAATTTGGTACACACATTTAAATGGGTAAAAGAAATACTTTAAACATGGTGCCTTTGGGAGGTAAACAGTAGTACTGGTACGGAACCTTTTATTGTGCGTGGTCCGACTTGCCGTGGTCGGTTTTTATTTTATTTTATCTAACAATTACTTATGTGTTACACCTTGTATAAAATGTCATAGTGGTGATATTCCGAATATGCATAATTTATCTATCGACACGGGAGAAAAGAAGAGGTCTTTAGAACCTGTCATTCAGGGCCCGTAATTGAAAATATTTCAAAGCTCCCAACATCGCCAGTCTTAGGTATAGCCGACGTAATAATATTATCCATCTATCAGGTAATTTGTATTTCTGGTACGATGAGCCTGAAGGATTCGCGCATGTGTCCACTTCAACTGACTACCACTTATTGCAGTTTAAATAAGAATGTATCGAGGTAATTTATGAATTTGATAGTTCGCCGTTATCGATACTTACAACAACTTTTTTCAGGAATTTAGTCGAGTTTGGCTTAGCTTGGATTGAACTCTGCCGCAAGTGAACTTATGGCAATCAAATTAAGTAAATGAGTGAGTCAGGACTATATTCTGGTTTTATTTCGCATTTTGCTGGATGGTTTCACTGTACAGCGCACCCAAACAGCCCCGCCCAGCCATTAGGGACATTTCGCCACAATTAACTTACCACGTAATAGAAAGCGGCAACTGAGAATGGTAGCACGCTACTATCTAGCGCTATAGTTTACCTATAAACGCCTAGTAAGTATCCTGTGGTTATGTAATACTTATTTAGCCTACGATTCTGGCGTACCTAAGTAAATAATACTTCGAGTAAGGGCAATCGTGGCAAATGCCCCTGTGGGCGCTTTCCTCATTTTGTTATAAACTATATCCAACTAGGCTGGTAAGACTTCTTCTAGAGCCAATCCAAATTTCAAATCAATAACGTAAGTAGTTCCTGAGATATTTAGCGATGTAACAGAGAGACAGACGGACAGAAACGCACCATAATTATGAGTTGCTTTTTTATTTTTTTGGAAATATTATATAAATAACGGCATTTTACATTCATATATAGGATACATATGAACAGTATGTAGTATTCTATTTTTAGATTTAGGTTAAATGAAATAAATAACAAAGTTTACAGGATCTGTAATGCTATGAAATTATTAACACATCGCGTCATTAAAGTCATGGAAACATTATTTCAACTTGAAATAACTTTACTACCGATCTAGGATGTAACTTACATCCTAGATCGGTAGTAAAGCTAAGGTAAGTGAAGGTACTTACATCATGTAAGAACTTGTTAACCTCCCGCGTCAAGACTTGGTTACTTTGTAGCCCTTTCAGCTATTTATACAGTATGCTTAAGGGTGCAGTGTAAGTGTGCCTGAGCAAAAACTAGAAGCTTAGCAGCAACGTTTTTACTCGCTGTATAAAAGTACCTACCTAGTACTTACAGAAGGTGGAAATGGATGCGCTATTTTGATCATTGATAATAAGACTACATTCTATTTGATGCTTATTTGACGAGTGTTCAGAATGAACAGGTATTGAAAAGTAGATATATATTAATCTCAAAATGTTACGCAATCAGCACAGCCGAAATCAAAAATCCTATTTTCAGTACCTAAGTACTGTAACATGATATTTTCCTGTAGCCTATATTTCAGTGCAGTATCATAATAATTATTCGTTTATAAATAATACATGTAATATTATATTTATGTTGTATCCTAACCAAATAATACGACTTCTGAAAACGAATAATCATATGTAGAGATTCCATTATTCGTGGAACGAACTTCAAACCAAGATCCAATCTAAAGTACTAAAAGGTTCCCGCTGGGTTTGCCATTAAATCATATAATTTTATACCTAGTGTAAAATGAGCTAGAGTATCGTTGTATAATTTCCAAACGACAGAATATTTGATCGTGAAAAGTTATGGATTGCTTGCAAACCGCTCAAGGGAATGAAATTGAGATGCCACTCTGTTCAATATTTTATTACTCTCATGAATCGGGTTTGGACTTAGGCGTATATACTAGTCCAGCTATATCATTTAATGCATTAAGTCCATGGATTAATGTATCTATGGGAGACACATACAATCTAATAAAGTTTTGAAACATGTGTGCCATCATAGCTTTGGATGGTGATTTGGCATTTCACGTTATTTGTTTTTTTGTCTGAAAAACATAATACAATATAATTATGAATACGATTACATCAACGAACGGAGGCAAGTACGAAGTAGTTACGAAGGTGGATTTAACCTAAACAAATGAAAAACATTGTAAAGGCTTTATCCAACAAGAAGGTAAAGCGAGAAAGGAAGGTAACGCATTCCATATTCAGTCCTATTTTAGGTTTATTTTAGATAATAAATTGGCTTTACAACGAGCTTTTACCCGCTTTTACGCGCGTAAGTGTGTACACCCATACGAACTTATAATTTTTTCATCTCTCTGGATTATAGATCTAGATTATTGATTCAGATTTCGGAAACTGTCTATCTCATCTTCATCATTAGGTATATATATCCAGCCGCTTTTTATAAGAAACGTATAAACTTTCATACTTACTTAGTTCAACCGGTGGTACGGTGAGGCAACCGTCCGCAACTATGCCAGTCCTAGACCAATGTCCTATCTCCTATAAATAAAGTTTGAATAATGTAATAGCTTTGCCACCGATAGTTTTTATAGCCCTTTTTACCGGCCACCTTATTTATGTGATACTGCTGATTTGTTTTAAGATTATAACAAAAAATACGCATATTTCGTAGTGTAGTATCGTATAATGAATATGTATTAAAGCTTTTTACTATTCTACGATTTCAAGACTGCTTATTATCAAACAATAGTTCATTCTAAATGCATGATTTATCCATTCTTAATATAATAAATAAGAATAAATATTATCAACTAATATTCTCACATCAAATGTTTCCTTTTAGTGTCATTATTACATCTAGATTCAATACACATGCTCGAGAATGTTACGTAATCAACCCTGGAGTAGGGTAGAAATTGCCTGTTAGGGTCATACTTAGTTGAAAAAAACAAAAGTCGTCCCTCCTGTGGTCAATAGGGATTTATAGAAACGGAGACACTGTTTATGCGGGTTACTGGAATTAAGCTTTGTAGCCCTTAAGTTTTGGTATGTCCACAGAAAAGACGCGAACCTAAATCCGTGTATGACCCATTATAGCGTCCACTATTCCTACTTTTGGTTGGTGCAATAAAGTATAAATAATATAATTTTCGTGAAGAATTCTTAATTAATTGGTTAATGGAAGTCAGATTGCAAACATTTGGCATTTTATAAATGTGCTACGGGAAGGAGGAATCAAAACTGTCAATATTTAACATCGGTCGCAATAACAGGTCAATTGCTTACAAAATGGCAACTTTATAGCTACGTTGATAATTGTAATGCCGATTCCACACGCACGAGATTGATTTCTATCCATATATGCTCTTCCTTAAAAAACGTCATATTATTCAAAAGAAATAACTATCTACATACAAAAGCCAAATCGTATAATTTAGCAATAAGGCAAAACCGCATTGCAGGACGACAGTTTCAACTAATTAATGTTCCATTATTCACTAAACTGCAGACCGATTTGAATAATTTGACACGAAGACGATAAAAGCATCTAAAATTGTAATTCCTTAAGTTTATAAAGAACTCTAATTAGATTCCAGCTGCAAATTTTTATACGTTTTTAACACCCGCAAGAAATTAACGCTATTCTATGGTCATCCAATAAATAGTCAAGATGTTTTTAAATACGTTAATATGGTTAATATGTAACTGATATGTTAGGTTCCTAATCTTGAAGTTGATTAGGTACGCTAGTTGCAGTGGACGAGATATCTACATGCATCTACTAATACATGAATATGTTAAATAACCGTAATTTAATGACTTTAAGCAGCAGCATTCTTGTAGACGGAAAAATGCATAACAAGCTATGGGTCTAAATGTTACTACTAACAACTTCCAACTCGTCTGATTTTCAACGCTTCACGCTCATACACACTTGGCTATACCTACGTCAACGAAAGAGAGACCGTTTGCACCAAGTCAAATCACACATCATTTTAATGCGCCAAAAACGCGTTTCTTTGCCCCTGTACAAGTTTCCCTATTGACAATCAGTCACGCAATAACGTCAAGGAAATACAAATCCACAGACAACCGAATCGGCAAACATGTGAAAATAGTTTACAATACTCTAGTCGTTTAGTGGCTAATTAGATTTGCATTTATTTCGAAAATTATTCCGGCACCGTATTAACTGTACTGTGGTGTGTTCGTTCCGCTCGGTTCGCGCTTAGCGTACACTGAACCACAGTTTGTGGCTGACGGGAGGAGACGACTGAGTTATGATGACATAATATGCTTGAATACAAACTATTGTGTTATGTGAATTCTTTAATAAAAATATGCAATCGTTTTGGGCACAGCTGCATTCAGCTCGCGATGAGTGAGTTGCGGTGCACATGGTCCCAAATTGAGAAAGCTTCTAGCGCGGTGAGGTGCACAGTGGTCCCAGATTGAGAAAGCTTTCCTTATCTCCCTTCAAAAAACAGTTTTAGATGGGAATTAGAAAAAAAATAACGTTTATTTTTTTAATTTTTCCAAAAACTGAGTTTTAATAGTAGTTACTTAGTAGAAAAAATTAAGCAAACATTATGGAAAAAGCCTGTTCCCTTTTTTATCTAGGTGGGCAGACACTCATCTGGTAACTCTTAGTATTTTATAGACCGTGTTTACTTATACCTAGAAATATTTTTATTTTCAAATCAGGCTGCGGCTCCACCAATATACCGAACGGTTGAGATTCGAGTAGGTATTACAAAAACCTGATAGGACTTAAGAAGCCCGAAATAGGTATATTACCAATAAGTTACGTACACTGTTCCACTGTATTTTTACCAAAGAATTTATAGAAAGGTAAACGTCCCAATGCTCTACATCTGAATGCCCAATAGTTGATTTGACACCCATCTTTTGGGTCTCCCTTATTTCCTATAAAAATTAAGAGTTACAAACTTATACCTTATTAAGACAAATTTTATGAAATCATTTGATATAATCATGCATTTGCTATAAAAGTCATTTTGTATAACATCAAAAGGTATAAGGCGCAGCGGGGCAATTTAGATTGCGGAAAATTAAAACTTACTTGGTGAATTTGTGAAAGAAAAATTATTCATTGTCTATAATCATCATTTGTTAGAAAAGTTCCAAGTTGTAATGATTATATTCTATAAAATTTTATTATTCTTATTTCGGTTCCTCGTACAAGATGAATACCCTGAAAATCCTTGTACTTAATAGTGTTCGGTTCTGGCGTTTGCCAGGCGCTACCGAGGTACGCTCGCTTTGCTCGCTCGGCTCGCGAGCTGTAAGTTCGCAGTTCTACCTAACCATCACTGGTCTGCCTTAGATAATGGTGAAAATGATGGCCTTATTAGGTTTTAATCCATATTTTGTGTTACGGAATTATATTTTGTGAAAATTCGAGATTTTGAGAATTATAAGTATTAAAAATTATGCCATTTAAACTTATGGCAAATGACTATTCGAGCAAAAGTTAATTAGTTTAGATTATTTTTCATTTATAGTAAATGTACATTATCACCAGCAACTATTATAGTTTTTGAATTTATAGCTACTGAATTATTATGACAATGATTTTATAACGTATTTTTTATTTATTTATTTGTTATTTATTATAGGATATGAGGGGATAACCTATCGTTCACCTCTATCGCTATGGCATAAAATTAAAAGCTCCAGGTGTTGGATCAATGTCGAGCACTGAGACATTTAGCTTACCTACCATTTACGTTTAGGAAATATTTTAAAATAATTTATTGTAAACATCTCTTTTTCTTGGTGCCAAATGTTGAAGTTTTTTTTGTATGAGCATCAAAGTATAATGGCTCACCAGTGACATCGCCACCGTTTTACAACTAGCTTATAAAGGTCAGACACGGTCCTGAAAAGATAGTGGTCGTTTATAAAACTATGCGGAACACAAGTCCGCCAATGCTCGTGTAATCACGCGAGCAAGTCTAGACCGTAGACGGGTCTCAGTTCTAGCAATTACTGCTTCAAATAATTTAAGTATTTTTTAATTAACACGCTATCTTATTGTAGTTACAGCTAATCTATTTCATTTCCCATTATTATAAAAGCTCTTGGCGAAATTTAATTATAGTCTCCATTCAGAACAAGAAATCCATTACGATCCATAAATTTTCTGATTTAATAAACTTATCTCATACCTTATTGACATGTTACTGTATATTCATTTTTTTGTTTTCTCGTCTCGTCCTTCTTTAACAACTCTAAATGTACGTAACTGTTAATAATGGAACCATAGTAAATCAAATTTATTATGGAACTACAAAAACATGTGGTTCCCACATCGCCCGGGAAACAATACCTTAATTGGAGCTTAAAGTAAATATTGCACTCGCAAAAAGGTCATTGTTTGTATAAAATGATCACGACTTATATGTAGTAGTTAATTTATGGTCGTTATGATTTATATGAACTGTTTTCTATAGAATTCGGCCATAAAGCAAACTAGAAATATGCGTTTAGAGCCCAGAAAATTAGGAAAAATTCTGAAATGGTTGGTAGTGCAGCTTGCTTTTATTGGTCAATTTTGTGTCGAATTGCACGCAAAAGAAACAAGTACAGGTGTGCTTAAAACATAAGACAATACAACAACCTAATATATTACGCAAGTTTTTTTTCCCGTCGGAACATAAGTCAAGATATTATCTGTCAATTTAAAATAAGGCATGTTCGAAATAGGTCGTTGAACCGACGCGCTCACCGCCGAAACGCCAGTTTCCGAACGCTTGCGCAAGCGATGGGGCCAAAAGATTAGTTTTTAAATATTTCAACCACTAATGAGAGCTTTACTTATAGCTTAAATTCCGCAGCTCCCACTTGATTTTCCTTCTTCAAGTGATCATATTAAAAAATTCTAAACCTAAATCCTTCCTACTCCATGAGTGAAGGAAGGCTTGTGCTCAATGGAACGCAATAGGTAGGGTCGGTAGGTAGGTTTACGGCCTGTTAATTTGATGCGCCAGTTTGCGGCCACTTGGATGAGTTAATAAACTGAAAGGATATATTCTTGCTTTTTTAATATACTAGCAGCGCCCTGCGGTGTACCTGCGGGTACGCAGAAAAAAGGTAGCCTATGTCCTATTCTGATGTCTAAGCTACAATACTGGAAAGTTTCATAGAGATCCGTTCAGTAGTTTTTGAGATTAAGCGGAACGTACATCCATCCGCACAAACTTTCACGTTTATAATATTATTAGGATTCCAATTCAATAGCTACTAATTAAAACGCATACGTCACTATTTCTTTAGGGCATTTAGAATGTAAATATCTTTAATTGAAAAACTTCGTTCTTCAGAAGGCTGTAAACTGACGCAGGCCGCGTAACTGGCCTAACGACCCTACCTATATAAACATCAAGTCAGGCTGTTGGTCCACCCAATCACGTGCTTTTAACTTAACTGTAATATTATTAATGTTTCATTTATTTATTACAATGTTTCATTGTTGTTTTGCCTTTTTAAATTAACATATCCTCTTTCTTTTATTACAGACTGCTCCAGTGAAGAACTTCGATGTCAAGCAAGCGAAAGAATGAACGACACAAAATTATCTGCGCACATACCAACCTGCAGGGTAGTCATGTAACTTTATGTACTAACGTTAAGCATATTTTAATGTCATTTTAATGACATTTGCTCATAGATTTATACTTCAAAAATGACACTAAAATAAACGTAACGTTAGTATATAGTTATAGTACGTCCGAAACTGTAAGACCAAATGCTGTCAAATGAACGCAAGCAAGAATCAACCTTACAGCTCGGGCTCTTAGTCATTTTTTGCTTGCGTTCATTTGACAGAATTTGGCCTCAAGAGTTCGTACGAACTATACCTACGTGATTAGGCTGCAGTATATTACTACTGGCAACATAGATTTTCTATCAGAATTTTTTGAGTCCCCATGAAGGTTTTACTATATTTTAAATCTGACCTAACATGTATTCTTCCTAAATAAAAAATTGCCGTCACCTAGAGTAAAATATGACAGCACAATGTACTCAAAAGTATGATGTAACACAGCACAACTACGTTTACAGAACTGACAGCAGCACACGACAGTTTCCTGAGTCATCAAACCTTGTCTAAAATCTGAACCAGTACCAGTGGGGCTAAGATGATCGTATATGTCGGACAGTATACAGCATTCGTCCTTCTCGTGCTTACATACTTGACAGCAAGGGACGAATGCCGACATATACGCGATCATCAGCCCCTCTGACATGTTCTCTGATTCATAGAGCATGTCGGAAATTTATGAGCGCCTTGATGTTATTGTAGATGATTAATTTTCTATATAACGAACGAACGACATAATTTCGCAAAGCCATTCCTCGATTTTTTATTCTATTCTTTGTTAAATATAGTCCGTATATTTCTGACAAAGTAAAACTCTGCGTTATTGTTTTTTCTTCTTAAGAAACGAAAACGGTAGTTAACCCAGGATTTTTTAGTCAGACTCTCAGATACATGGTCGAGAAACGAAATGTTTCCCTCTTTTACGAATTTATTGAATGCCGTTCAAAAGTGACGAACCTTTTCTTTCAACGACTGCACTTACTATTTCTATTATGCATTAATAGCATATGTATACGACATAACGTGGTACTTTTTAAATTTTTTCCAAGATCATACTCGATCGATAGCTTCACGAAAACGTGTGTTTGATCTCTTTATGGATAAATAATATTGTTATTTATGATTTTAATGCCATATTACGGTATAATTTTTCACTAGTTAATAAGTTAGAGTAAGAAAACCTGTTTTTTATTCACTAGTACATGCACCACGAACAGCGATCTTTGATGTATGAATTTTATTGTAGCTATAGACTAAGTAAACATTCTCCAAACATGATGTAATAATCGATTTAAATGTTTCTACCCAACGAAATGTAACTTAAAAATACCATAAGGGTAATTTTCTGTAATAGTAAATTACTTTTACTTACTGGCCAGTAAACCTGGCTATATTTCTTTAAACTGATAATACTGCAATATTGTCTTGCTCTTTCCAATATATTTTGACGTTTTAGTTGGTACGAATTAATTTACAATAGCAAGCCGCGTGTACCTTTCGGATACAACCGAAAATTAAATAGATGGCTGAAACGAATAAACTTACAAATGAATTAATTGTTGATAGTTAATGTTGCAGTATTATGATTACGTTCTTTTAGCAGGATTAAACTTTAACTGGTAAAAAAAAGATCAAAATGTAGTTATAAATCTAAGACAGCGTCCAATTCAACTTTTTAGGATCCTAATGTGAAAGTAGATACTATGGAAGTGTTTTTTTTATCTCGGTAACAATTACTGTTAGTTGATCTACCTACACTGTGTTTTATTTTAATTTTTGATAATATATTACAAAATTTAAAGTATTATATATAAAATAAATACAATTCGAAACTTAGATATAAAATATTCGAAATATGTTACTATTCATGAGGCATAAAATAAATAAGTGAAATATATTACAATTCATGAGGTTTAAAATAAAAAAGTGAAATATGTTACAATTCATGAGGCATTAAATAAAAAAATAAATAATAAAATGTTGTAGCTGTCTCCAACTTTAAGCGAAGTACAAAGGATCCATTAACTTTATTTCAGAATAACCAATTTATATATAAAATGCCTAGTTATAAAAAGTTTGATAAATTCAGAACCAAAAACATGAGGTGCCTTATATCTTAGTGAAATAATTTCGCTTTCTTCAAAAACATTTGCAATGTACTTAGGCAAGTTTAGGGTTTTAATCACTAATTTATAAGAGAAACAGTCACAAAATATCTAAGTAGGTTAAGTAATTTTATATGCATTTATCATTACCTAGTTGGATTAATTGGTTTTGGTCATTGAAGTGTTTTGTAAAGTACTAACATATATAGACTGATAGCTCTCTCCGATTAGTACCTAAATACCAGGTTACTTTCCATAACGTTGAAAATAACCAATTTTGAATTTAACGTTATTTGAAAACGAAGTACCCTTTGATTGCTATTTATTTTCGTATATTTCCCTATTTACAAAAGTAAACAGCAATCAAAGTAATTTGAGTCATTAATTACTTGAATTAGTAACTACATATTTAGTTCATAAAAATCTCTAATTCATAGATAGGTGCTTAACTTCAAAAATGCAAAACAAGTCTATACGTTAGTACTACAATGATTATTGCTTTTGTCCCTTTGTATACATATAAAAACAATGTTTTATGTCATGATAATATACACTAACGATACCGCAACTGCTTGGTAAACTTATGAATTAATTTAGGTCCAGTCAATCTCAAGATTTCAACATTTTTAGAGCTGTGTCATGCCATCTGCTACACTGAGGACCTACCGCGAACTGAAAACGAAATATCTCCTTTCGCTCGAATTGACAAGTGCGACAGAGATACACAGTGCGACTAGTACAGTTATCACCAAAAATGTATCTATTAGGGTTACAAAAAAAATGGACGCTGAGGTACCTCTGGTACCTACATGTTACATGCATGTTACACTACAGTTAACACAGTTTATCACTATTGTTTTAAAATAGAAGAAAAAAGGTGACCTTTAAAAAATTATCTAAAAACAAGGGATACATATGGCGAATGACACATCCGGAGATGATCCCCGCCAAGAGCAAAGACAATAGGAGTGCAGCAACTTTGGCTGCGATGGGAACTAAAGTCGTGGGGCTATTGAGTTGAATGTTGGATAGATTGAATACTGGGTTATGGGACTAGCGTACACCTGCCGTAACAATTATATTATTATTATATCAGTACAATTCTTGTAAAATTACTTATGTCATATTTGACGTATCTCGTACCGAGATGACAGCTGTAAAAAGAATAGTGATAAATTTAGGTAACTGTAATGGCCATACTGTACTTAAATAAGTCTAAATTAATAAAACTGCCACCCAATAGGACCTTATTGTTTTAGGAACAGGACTAGATACTTATACGGTACCTATAATAAGATACACTTTCACAATGATAATTTCCTCGGAGGTTCGAATGGTAAAAACAACACAATTTTTATCTTTTTGAATCTTTGATTTACTTATCATTTCACATCGGAAACACTTTTAAATATTTATATAAATTCTCGCCTATAATGTATAGCTTATTCCTAATCGTCATACTTTAGGGTACTTACCTTTTTATTACAATATTATAATTGTCATTATTTTTGTATTTTTTTCAATGAATGTTGTCGGTCTCAAGATAATATTGTAATTCTTATGAAATAATAAACGAATGATATCGATTACGTTGTTTTAATTACAGATCCCACCGCTTTTTTGGTATTGGCATTTTTTTTTAAAGTTTACCAAAATATTTTCTTAGAATATTTTTCTGTTTTCTCAATTATTATATTTTATGGTTTTTACAGTATTCATAGCAAAATGTTTACGAATTTAATAAATACAGCGGTTTTAATGAAGCTTTGCTAACACTTTGTATATTATAACACATATTTAAAATAACTTTTAAAAACAATTGTACGAGAATTTAATGAGATCATGTGGTCAATATAATAAACAAAATGAATGTTAACGTATTGAAATATGTTGCTAAATGAAAATAAACATCTAAATTTGGTATAAAAATCGCCGTATTGACAAAACCGTGGTAACGGATATTCCACTTTTCCAAACTCACTGGACAATTCATTTAATTTATAAAATTATGAAAAAAATACTTTGGCGGTATAAAAATAAGGTCGCTTTTAAAAAAAAACATGGTTTATTACCCCCGAAACATGTATTATTGCCTGGCGGGCTATACAAATTATAACTACATAGTATAATTGATACTTGAAGTTGTGACCTTCCTGGAATGGACAAGTAAAAATCGAGGGTCTGCATATTACGAAATATAGATACAAAAATTAAGAGAAAGTGGTTATAATAGAGTTAATCTATAGTCTTTTCATAGTTATTTATAATCTAGACACTTCCTTAACCTGTTAAAATATCTACAAGGAGGAACTTTTAACGCATTTCGATTTTATAGGGTGATAAAGTTACTGGACAGGTCAAAAATATAAGATAGATAGATAAAACATTTATTTGCTTGCTACAAACACACATTAAATTGAACAAATGAATACAAAAACAAAAAAAAACACAAGAAATCGGAAACACATTGAAAAAAACATTTATAAATACATTGCGTGCATTGCAACAAAACACAAGGGTTCAGGATCAGTAATTATTAGTCAAAGAAAATCTAAATCAAACATTTATTCTGCAAATACTACTACTAGTACTTTAGGTAACACGGGAACTTCCGTATAGGTACGTATTATACGAGTAGGTATATTAAATTAAATTGTGAGTCTCGAGAAGTATGTTCAATGTAATCCTTCGTAGAAAGGGATATACTCGGCTTAAGTAAATTTCTTTCGGCTCGCAATTTCGTTCACAGTAAGCATTCTAACTATTTTTGCGCTAAGTACCTACCCTACATTCGCCTCTTGAAAATGTTGATCGTCCAAAATATAGGTATTTTACCTAAGAATATGTATATACTTCATTCATTAAAACTTCATTTCTAAAGTTAAATTAGGGCCGTAAGGTACCTTACCATTAGGCCCAGCGCCGATGGCTTTGTAAATATTCTCAGCCACTTATATTGCCACAAAAAAAACAATAGTGAATATAGAAACCTATCATAAATAAAATACATCAATATGCTGTAGAACGCATAATATATAAATTTAAATTAAGTGGCGCCACCTACACTCAAATCCCGGCAAGGCAGTTTCCAAGAATCTAACATAGATGGCGTTACATGGTAGCTGCATACTCTGAAACAGTCTCGATAAAAAGTCATCAGATGACGCTAATCCACAACCTACATTCATTTTTTTCTACTATTTAAATGGCATTATGTGTCTTCATATTCTGGAAGTCTGTCATTGTGTGTCTATTAATTAAGTACGCAACACACGTAACATAGTCTCATAATTACTGATTTTATGTAATCTACTTTATGACTTTCCTAGTTTTCCAATACCCAATCTGTGGTACAAGCATATATATCTGTGTTTATTTTGGTCATACTTTGAAATTATTTCTAATACTTTAGTCAACCGCATCGTAAAACAATGAGGGTTCTTACCTATTTGTAAGCAAAAGTAGTTTGTCTATTAAATTTGTCGGTTAGGAACTGAGTACTTACTGCCGACAATTTCCCAACCTATATTGTACCTAAGCATATATTATATAAGTATTTTTACATTTATTGTAAACACAACAAAGTATTTACATTAAGTTTCTCTACAATGTTTTAGAAACAAGAATCATGGTAAATAGTAATTTAAACCTCCCAAATGTCCCTCATCCCTTAACCTCTGTTTCCGCAGCCGTGCATCTTCGTATCCGTCTATACCCAGTCCTAGTCTCTCGATCAACCTTTCACCTTTATCGCCATGCAGCTCTACAAATTGCCGCCGCCGTCTCAGCGCCACGTCGGGATCGAATTCCCAAGTTTGTTGGTCGTGGATGACCGGCAGACCAATCAGGTTCGTCTGGATGAAGGCTCGGATGGGGCCGATCGGGTCCGGAGCAGTGACCAGTCGGTAAAACAGGACGCAGAAATAGATTGTTATCTGTGGTAGAAAAAAACGTGTTACAGGTTTTCGCCGCTGGTACCCAACCCAATGCCCATATGTGGTCATATGCACCGCAGCCGGCATGATAGGTTTTATAGTCATGGGTTATATTACTTTTTAGGTGATTTGCGTATTGGGCTCTAGCCTAGCTGGGCAGAAGTGCAAGATACTTATGCCTAACTTCAAGCGATTAGGAAGGTTTAAAGAGATTGTGCAACAAAGACATATATAATGGTAACAATTCCTTAAATCAACAAAAGGTCGGCAACCAGATTGTGCTTCTTCTCGATTCGTAAGCTGTAAGCTTATTTGCTACCGTATAGTTGTATAAAAAATGGGAGCACGGTTTTCTATAACCATTGTTTCAAACAGTGTGACAAAATGATTAATACTTTTTTTTTCATCTTTGTCACACGACACGTGTTATAAGTAACAAGAGCAGCATAGGGGAACTAATAATTAGCTATAGAATATGCTAATTATATCGCAATCATGTAAGGGCGCGGTTATAGTTCACAAAATATATTCTACACTGCATTTTTTCATAGAAACTTTGTTCACGCCTTGAATTTAAGAAACAGGAAAGTTTATTGCTTCAACTTCCGCGCTATGTCTGCAAGCAACTCTATTATCTACACCGCTAAATTTTAAAGCCAAATTTCAAGTGTAGGCTTACTTTGACAATACTTATTAAAAGCATATGTGGTCATGTATATTAAGCATTGGCAGATTGGCACATCATACAACAAAAATGCAATATAAAACAAGTTTTTAACAACACAACAAAGTAGAGCTAAATTGCATAAACGAAACTCCATTTATCTAATAGCCACGTTTAATGCAGTTTTACTTTTTGGTATAGGAGAACTTGAAGCACGTTTATTTGTATTCACGTTTAACTATTAATCACGGAAATTTACGAAAACGTAACACAATAAAACACTCACAAACAACTTCTTCATGTCGATCCGGATCGCGTGCGCAGCGAAAACCAACTGTTTCGACCAGGTGGGTTTATACAGAGTTTACATATAAAGTAGTCGATCCGATTACTTAACTCTTAAGGTCTTATTATATCACGGAGCCACGGACCAAGACGTCCTTTTCGTGCCAAGACCGTGTCGCAACAAACCCATGCTATGGGTAAAGTTTTGTCACATTATATTAATTTCGAGGAAACATTTTACGTAACCCCGCATTGTTAAAAATTTATAAAAGAAGCGCTAATGAGACTGATTGGCTAATGATTTTGTTATTTCAATATACCAAACGTAAGTATTTTCACTTATGCGTCGAAATCTGCGTACCTACAACATTCTGGCATTGGTTTTCTAAAACCAAAGCTTCCACTAGCCCCTTACACCTAATAACGAAATGAAAATTAATTACTAAAACAATGCCACACATGGTAAATAAATGGCGATGAATGGACTACCAGGATATAAATGCCCTAGGAAAAAGTAGGTAAAATTTGAATGCAAGTGCGCATTGTAAGTGGCATATATTGGAATAAAAAAATAAAGGTTAGTTTGTTAGTTCTCCTATGTTCCACGATATCGTACAATTAAACAGTAGCTAACTAACACTAAGTAGGTATTGAGTTGTAATAGTTTACCATTTTTAGGGTTCCGGACCAAAATGGTAAAAAGGGAACCCTTATGGTTTCACTTTGTCTGTCTGTCTGTCACATCGCTAAATATCTCAGACTCAAGAACTACTTATGCTATCGATTTGAAATATGGAATAGTTATAAATAAGGCTTACCTACATACATAGAACCTGACTTTTTTTAAATTTTTTTTTATTATCTGTGAAAAATACCAGATAATAGGTGGTTCAAAATTTGAAAGTCTAGTTAATATGTCGAGTGGGGTGTCATAGACATAGAAATAGACATATGAAAGGGCTTTTTTTACATTGAGTTATTATTGTTTTATGAGGGAAAATATAAAAAAAATACCGTTCCCTCCCCCCACTTAATCTCCGAAGTTTACCAAGGAAAAAATATAAAATTATTACATAACATTGATATCAATGTATATTTTACAGGAAAAATATAACTGTAGCTCTATCTAGTTTTTCTTTTTTTTTATGGTCAAAAAACATTTCTATACTAAGTTTGTAATTTAATCACCTTGGCATGTATTTTTTTTTTAAATTCCTACGAAATTATGCTGAAAGTATCTTCTTTCAAATAAAGGAAAAAAAAATTAAATTGGTTAACGTGATAAAGAATTATCCTTGAAAAACTACTATACGTATTTACAAATTTGTAACAAAAGTCGCCGATAGATGGCGCTGTACCCATGGCGTCCGATTTCCACACCATGTTGTTGAGATTTTCCTGATTTAAAAGGGGTGGAACCATGGTGGAACCGGTACACATCTGTATACGGAACCCTCGGTGCGCGAGTCCGACTCGCACTTGACCGGTTTTTTATTTTATTCGCATCACATCGCGCGGACGGAGAAAAGAGGGTCAAGGCATTATGTTCCAAACTGCATATTTCCGTTTAAAGCCATATTTTTTTGTGAACATAGGTTCGATGCATGACTGAACAAGGGAACATTGATACAAAGACATGGACTGACGGTATTGAATTTTATCTTGCAAAATACACTAAATTAGTAAACTATACATGAAGCAAAAAAATTTTAAAAACTGTATGATTTAGTGTAATTAATTTTATCACTTGAATAGCATTCTTTGTTAATAATTATAAACGCCCTAATAAATAAAACATGAACGCCGCGGTAACTTATAGAATTTCCCGCCCTTTTATTTTCTCGCATGTGATTGGCCGTTACTGTTCCCGTTTCACCAACAGGGCTACCGCGCAAATACAAACAGAAAAAAATCAATAACTTTGACAAACCCTTTGACATTTGGCCACGTATCTTGTGGAACATATTTAGGTGTAAATTTACTATTTATTGTTTACATAACGATGCAGGAATACGATGACGACTACTTTTTCGAGGAAGACAAAATGTAAGTATTCGAAACCCGCATTGAAAACCTGTTTTCGTTATCAGTTGTACTTTATCATTGAACTTCCTTTATGTTGCAGAGTGTTACTGTTTGTTTGACTGTCGGTTTGTGTTTTTTGTGCAAATTGTTCATTATGTGGCAGTATAACCAAGTTTATCCCTACAACGACCCGAGGATCGACCCTTCATTATACACTTACATGGCACAGCACATGTTTGAGGATAAACAGTAATTGAATTACATACCTATATTAAGTTCATTATTAGTTCCAAGTAATATTAATTGTTTTCTAGTTACGAAGCAGTAAGTAATTATCATTTTGTTGACTCATATTTTTTGTAAATGAACGGCGTTACTAATAATGTTATACCTAAGTACCTACCGATAGTAGTTCGTTTATTCTATCCTAAAATATTAATGAGTCTAGAAGATTATCTTAGCCCATTGACTCACTATGCAAATGACAGAAAACAGTTTATACCAGGCTCTTACTTGTTAGATGATTATTTTGATTAGATTGTATTTAAGTAGTTAATTATACTCTTCACATACCTATTACATCTAAATAACTTAGGGTCGATTTTTCAATCACCACATACAATTATCTGTGGATTAATTTATCGCTGTCACTTTCTAATGCCATATGAAAGAAAAGGACAGAGCTAACATTTATCTGACAGATACCACACATTGACAGAAGGATAGAGCTAACATTTATCTGGGGATTAAAAAATCGGCCTTTATTGAATAACAACATTTTTTAGAATCATAATTAATAAAAAAAAATTAATAAAAAAGGCAACCTCAATGTCGATTGCCACAATCAGCAAAAAGATATAGGTACTTAGAATGAAATCATTATAGTAATTAACAATATATTTTATTTCTTATTTCAAGACTAACAGAGTTCGTAGGTAATCCTGAGCCAGCGAGTGATTAGAGGTTCCTTATTTTAATGAATTGTTATTGGATGCTGCTTTTCAATTTTAAGTAATATGTTTTATGTTTATTTTCGTTAATGTAGAATCTCTACACAACCAGAGAGATCCAAACTATCGCGATCACAATTTTTAGTTTCCATCGAAGAAAGGTAAGTTATATTTAAGTACGTGAATTCTAACTTATAACTTATTAAAGTTTATTTTTAAACTTATAATTTACGTTTTGGTTCAGTGCCGACATTAATCAAGAGACAATTTTGGAAGAAATTACGCCGAAAACCGATATCGAGTGAGTACCGATTTAATTTTTGTTTTCGTAATCTTACAATACTTTAATTTTTTAATCAATACGTATGATATTTCGTCAATCATGGTCGATAGGCCGGTTACTCGACCAGCTTTAGTTCGTTCACCTGAAGATCGAGGTTTTTCTAAAATATTTTGTATTTTTACTAGCCACAAAAAAAACAGTATTTTGTATGCATTTTATTTGGGAGTTATTAAATGGGGATCCATTAAAAAAACTAGAAATTATTCTTTTAGTTCATCAACTCATCCATTATCCAAGTGTACGCAAATCAGCGCACCAAATTATCTGGTCACAAACCGACCTATATCGACGCTACATGTATTCCAGCCATCATAATCGTAACCATAAGCAATATAAGCATCGAGACCATCGAGTGATTTTATTATAGTTTAGATAATATTATATTAAATGTCCAATATAATATCCAAATACGTTTTAGCTAGAAGGTCACAGTTTAAAATTTGCATCAAGATTTGGATTTCTTGTCTCTAAACTACGTCGAATCCACATTAACTTCCCACAACATAAGACGACAATCATTAAAACAGTTATATTAATGGAATCATTAATACACACCCAAAGTGGCATTGGCATGTTTATCTGACGGGTTTTCCAAAAACTAAACCCGGTAAAATAAATGCAGTTATATGGGAATTCAATGTAACTGGCAGAAATACAGATAATAATGTTAGCTTAACCAAATACGGCGAAGTATTATCGTCATTATCCTTATTACCTTTATGTATTTTTATATTACAGATAATTGATTGAAGAACTTGTTTAAACAGTTCTAAGTAACTGTTTAACAGAACAGTTGGGACCACGTTCGGACCTTTTTGTTTTGCTGCAATGCACACAACCAAAGTATTTTTCAGTGTATATTAAGATGTGTCTGTTTTGTAATTGTTTCTTTTTTATTTTGCGTTGCGTTTGTTGTATATCTTTTTATTTCTTTCTTTGTTTTTTATTGTTTTAACTTGTGGCACATACACACATGTGGCGAACAAATCAAGGATTTGTCTATCTATCTAATAATCACCTTATAAACGGTTCCGTGTAACATTTTCAACGCAGGCTAGTCACTGAAGACCAGGGAACTGAACAAGAGACGGAATGCATTTTCAACGACCTGAGACGAGAGCGATACATGATCCAGCACCAAGACCTGCTGTAAGTCGTCAGTCGCCATTGAAGTTTTTCTAGACGATGCTAGAAACATTTTAGACGTTCCTGGTTTTGCTCTGAGTGTGATGTAGAAGCTAGCGAACATACTAGAAGTGCTAGAACACTAGCGCTAATTCAAAAGTTTATCATTAAATACATGTGTTTATACAGCACTGGTTTTTTATTACCATCCGTCTCACCCATTTAATTTTTTTTTGTTTTTTATTAGCATTTAGCTAGCGAATATGTGACACTGAGGAATTATAAGAGAGGCAGATAAAGGGTATACTTAGAAACCTAGAGTGAACTGAAACCTTTTTTGTTTGCAGTAACTGAGAGTTTGAGTTATTAAAATAGCCTATATGTTTCATCAGGCGTTTCTGCAAATGTCATGTGCGTTTTAACCATCACACAGTGATATATTACAGTCAGAAAATATTGTGATTCATATATCTAAAATCTTTGATATTCCAAAACAATCATTAGTTTTACAATATAATTTTTATTCAAATTTCGCAATTTAGTCCATGCGCGGGCGAAGAGCACAGCACATCGAGCGGCCACTAGCGAGCGAGCAAGACAAAATATTGGGAGCTACAGGCGCCTTAACATTTAAATTCAGTTCTAATCAGCATGAAAGCGAAAGGATTGATCGTTTACGAGTATCTCCTTGGTACACGCTTACGTTAGGGTCGGCAGAGGGCAACACTCGTTACGAGAGTACGATGTCTCATTCTTGCTATTGCGTATACTTACTTACCTATTATTGTGGAGTCGCCATTAGATATAACACAGCTAACAAGATGCTCACAAAGATCTGAACATAGTCAAGGCGTAGGAACATGGTTTTTTTAACACCCTGCCGAGTAGGTACTTACAGATATATTATATTTGATGGTGACTGTAATATGTACAAATTACCTAATAAGAGTATTTGTTTCTATGAAGTTAATAAATTCGATAAACTGACTTAGGAAAACTTAAAAATATGAAATTATCATTGCTCTGTTTCGTTCAAACAATTTCTATGCTTACGGATATAATTTGGAATATTATAAATTAGAATTAGGGGAAAATTTGTAGGGACAATTAAAAATTATACATAATAGAAAATTATAGATAATTCATTCGGGCTAGTAAGTAGGTACTTACACTATTGTTGCATTTTGGTAGAGGTATGCGTAATATAACAAACCATTGAATTCATTAATGCTAAGTTAGAACCCATGTGGTTGTATAGATAGTAGTTCCACTAGTAGTGGAGTGATCATTTGTAGTCAGTTTTCCTAAACTTGTTCCAAATATCATAAACAAACCTTTTCTCGAAGTCCAAAAGACCATGTGTTCAATAATTTATACCCATAAACCCGATTTTGTACGTAGCCATGTCACACAAGTGCATATTTTCATGCATCCTTTCCTCTTCACGAAATGAACTGGTAGCAAAATACGGTGCCTATAAAATTGGGAGTCGTTTTTTCTCGAGTATTCAACTATATCGTGCACTCGCTTGCGACTCGCGTACGCCAAGCACCTACATAATCGGTACCAATTAAGTTGTCTCTCATATTAGTCATATTGCCCTCTACTTTAGCTAAATAACGTTTTGATTGACAGCCCTCCGTAATATGTTTCAGGGGCATGACGGTGACCTCAGGAAGCGTCACGCTGGCCAAGGATGACAAAAACCTGATAGGAATCAGCATCGGAGGGGGAGCCCCGTTGTGCCCTTGTTTGTACATTGTGCAGGTTCGTTGTCCAGTTAACCCCTCGTATGTTTAGACACGTATCCGTGCCTAACATTTGAAGCTATTGTATTTACATCTCAAGGTATTTGGTTGAACCATCTTAACATCCGCATACGAGGATTTAAGTTTAAAATCTCAACATTTACTACTATGACTCATTAAGTTGTCGATATGTGATTTACAAGATATTCCGAAGACGGTCCTGAAGCAGGCCTTCCCTCAGCACCGAGTTAGGTAATGAGAGAATTGATTTTTATTCCCTCGCAGTAGTCGTGAAAAGCACTATACATAGGTAATGAGACATTTCATTACCCACTTAGGTGCAATAGATGAATACCCCTCACTTACGGCGCTTCCCTCGTACTCGAGGTAGCCTGCCTATTTTCGGCCGGGTCTTGAAAAGGGACCATTTAACTCCTTTTTCACTTTAAGAATATTTTATAACATCTTGCAGACGCCAGCAATTTTATACGAAAATTAATATTGTCACAAAAAAGCGGTTACGTACAGAGGCTTCCAACTTCATATTCAGAAAATCATCATGCCGTCAGAGTTAGCAATATCTATATGTATTAGACCTACGAGAACGTATCATTTGAACGTTGGGAACCTACCGAAGAAACGAGATGAGAATTTTCAAAAAAGAAATTTAACTAAAATCAATAACGTTTTGGCTTATTTTCCATCGACCTTCCAGATTAAGGGGAAGTTCTCGATTCCACTGTAGTTACTGAATGGATTCCAGATTTTTGACAACACTCCAGCATCTAGAGACGGTACGCTGCAGAGCGGCGACGAGCTGGTGGGGGTGAACGGGCAAACTGTGAAGGGCAAGACCAAGGTGGAGGTGGCTAAGATGATACAAGCGGCTAAAGTAAGTCCAACATCAGAATCTGTATAACAGGCCATACATTAGTAAACTTGGTCGCGTGAGGAAAATTACCCTCCACGTTCTAATTACCAAAGTGCGAGAGAGACGGACGATGATGTGTCGCGTGTCTCATGGTATTTGCAAATTCTCAGGCGTCGGCCCTGGCCCTAGGTAGAGTTAATTATAATTTGCCCTGCTCTTTGATTTGGCCCCCTTATTTCTGAAGGCCAAGGTCATCTTCCTTGTAGCTAAGTATATAATAACATCGTGTATTGTACCTACAACTTTTCGTATAATCATGCGCTTTCATTTAATTAGTCGTTTGCTTTCGGGTTTCTCAATAATGACTAGGTTGTTCAGAATGTTATTTAGCCGTGGCGTAACCAAAGTAGTTATTTTTTTACGGACAAACAATGACTTCGTAATACTTAGATTTTAAGATTTAATAAACTTCACTGCAGGTACCTTGCTAATTTTAACTTAACAAAGTCATCATGGTTTTCGTAAGTATGTATTAAATCGAAAACTCCAGTAATTTATTTTTATTGAAATGAACTTGAACCCACACGATCACCTTCTTGTCTTACCGGACAACCATATTTATTAAAAATCAATGTTTAAATTAAAAGATTGGGTTATATATTTCAGGATGAAGTAACGATAAATTACAACAAACTCCACGCCGATCCCCGGCAAGGCAAGTCTCTGGACATCATAATGAAGAAGATGAAACACCGTCTCGTGGAGAACATGTCCTCTGGCGCGGCAGACGCTCTTGGCCTGTCCAGAGCTATACTGTGCAACGACACTCTGGTCGCCAAACTGAATGAGTTGAGAGAGACGGAGACCACTTATAAGAGGCTTGTTGAGCATGCAAAAAGGCAAGATCGGTTCTATACTTAAAATATTTGTTATTAGGGACGAGAACATTTGTTACCGACGCGACGTTTCGACACGGGTAAACAGATCTTTTAAGTATTTGTACAAAGCAAATGAGATCTGTTCTAAACAAAATCAAAATCATTCTGCCCTGTTCACTTTTAACAATCTTCTTTTCACTATTCTCACCAGAAAAAATATTTGAGTAGGTAGTAGATAAGTAGCTTTAGCTCAATTCTGTTATTTTGCAAGACCAAAAAATGTACTGTTGTTAAAATGTAGGCCTATTTATTATTCATTCACTTTTCATTGTTATTTTATTCATAAGGCACATTACTATTCTACTATGCCAAGAGAAGACGACCTCATGTGACTACTCTTTTCTGTTCTAATACAATGCATGTGATTTATTTATTTAATTTTTATTGCACAAAAGAAACCTTATCGTACAAAAGGCGGACTTAATGCCGTATGGCATTCTCTACCAGTCAACCTTAAGGCAAAGCAGAAAGATTTGTTGGCGGTGCAACTAATAACGAACGAAACTCAAAATTAATTACATTTACTCGACGATTCTCGTTTTTTTTTATGATGTCGACGTTCAAATCCGACAGTCAAAAGAAAAACACGTCGCAGTAAATTGACAGCGATATGACCGACCCACATGTAGACCGATCCAGTGTAAGCAAAGCCGTAATGTTCGATCGACTACTATTACCAAGACGGGAGACCTCTATAAACGTGACAGCTGACGCTGTTACCTGGCCGCGCAACCTGGATGTTGACTTATGATAATGGTGTTTTTTGTTGATTACAACAGGATTAGGATATTAACTACACTTTTTATATGCCATACGATTAAATAAATTGCCAACAGAATGCTAAAGGCGTACTTCGACGTTCTACAAACGTACAAGTCGCTAGGCGACATATTCTCGGCCATTGGCGTGCGGGAGCCGCAGGCGCGCGCCTCAGAAGCCTTCTCCAGGTTCGGTCAGTACCACCGCCTACTCGAGAGAGACGGGATCAAGATGCTGAAAGCTTTAAAACCGGTAAGACAATATTAAACATACGTGCAATTACTAACTTACAAGTCGCTACAATCGTAGAAGTCGTTTAAAAGAACTTGTAAAGACCTCAATCACTGTAGAGCCAAGGCTGTCATCGTCATCCTCCTAGCTTTATCCCAATACAGTTGCATCCCGAAGGATGCCCGGAGTCGGCTACCTAATCCCAAGATTTGGCGTAGGCACTAGTTTTTACGGAAGCAACTGCTATCTCAACTTCCTTCAAGGGGAAACTAGACCTTATTGGGATTAGGCTTGTCAAGTGAGTGGGTAACTTGACTGTTAGGTCTCAAGCCGCACGAAGACGTCTTACTTGGCTCTAGAGCCAAGGCTGTAAACAGTAAAAATAAAGTAAATTCCCAAATCTGAAAGTATATATCTATCCCCAGCTCCAGAGGGATGGATTGGAATTTATGATGGCCCCAGATTTTGATAACGATTCGACAATTTAGCAAGGACTCGGACCATAGTAAATAGCTAGAATCTAAAGTCCCACTTTTTAATAAGGCTTTTATAGGCCGATTAATTTTGTAATGCTTATAGCTTAAATCATAAATCATAAAAAATCATAAATCATTTATTTGCGTGAATAGGGTCAGATTACAGTTGTTACATATTCGTTCTCCTTATTCAACCGTCCACAAACAGCATGCAAATATTAGATGCTTTTGGTTACAATTTCACAAAATCATAGAAAGTGGAACTTCACAGATTGTGGCGTCGTTTTTGCGGACTATCTATCAATTCCGACTTTAATTTAACTAGTGTAGTCCTCACACGAGTAACCTTTACATTTTGTACCACCATGGTTTAGCCATTTTAAAAAATTCCAATAATAATTCGACTAAAAAATTCCTTCTAATTATAGAACGTGCTAGAAAACTTTCTCGAGAATCGATTAAGAAGTGCGATCTGTAGAGGAGAACAACCGCATGGTCATCCGCAAATCCGGATTTGGCCGGACCTAAGACAGCATTTTTGCCCAAGCTTAAGAGGAGGCTTTCGATTGCTTCACTCACTCGTTTAATTACTAATGTTTCCAGATTTTGTCAGACATGGGCACATATCTAACGAAGGCCATACCCGACACAAAGCTGACGATCCGCAAGTACGCAGACACGAAGTTCGAGTACCTCTCGTACTGCCTGAAGGTGAAGGAGATGGACGACGAAGAGTACGGGTACAACGCGCTGCAGGAGCCGCTCTACAGGGTGGAGACTGGCAATTACGAGTATAGGCAAGTCACAAAATTATTTACTCAAATTTCATATTTCATATTAGACCTCTAGCTGAAATTTTGACAAAGTTTCTACCTGGCAAGGATAAACTTAATAGAAGGGTGCAAAATTGTATATTAAACGCGAGTGTGGAATTGAAACACCTAGCTCGTGTTAATGGATCATGTGGTTCGAAAATAGAATCCTGAGCGAGCGAATGGTTCGAAAATAGAATCCTGAGCGAAGCGAGTGGTTCAAAAATAGATTCCACAGCTTAGTGAGTGTTGCAGTAGTTACGTAGACTAAGTTTGCAGCTGTGTGTAACACAAATCTTTTCACCTCACTAAAGCGAGGAAAATACTCTATAAGAAAAACAACTGCAATTTCTGAAACAGTCTTTATTTTAACTAGTAATAAATTTCCTGTCTGGAGTGGCCTTTACATGTTATAATGTTAAATTAAGTAACTAATAACACGTTCGTAGTTAAAATATTCTTCGCACTCTTGTAAATAATATGCAGTTTACTATCTATTTTTAAAGAATAAAAAAGGCTTTCCGAGCTAGTGAGGTGAAATTCTATTTAAAATTTTCAGGCTAATCCTAAGATGTCGACAGGACGCGAGAGCGCGTTTCGCGCGGCTCCGCTCCGATGTGTTGGTGAAACTAGAGTTGCTCGACAACAAGAAAACTCAGGACGTGGCCTACCAGCTGCGCAGGTTCATACAGGGGCTGGCCGTCTATCACAAGTAAGTCTACATATACATAGTCTACGTGTCCTATCATTTTAGGGTCATTCTACTTTTTCATGACCAGGACCTGTACTCCGAAGTTCGAAATCCCAACTTCGTATCGTGCCGTTCTTTTCACTCTCCTGTTATACACTGTATGAGTGAAAGGGACGGCACGATACAAAGTTTGGATTTCGAAGTTCGGAGTAGCCCCACAATTTTCTAATACAAAAAATCTATCATATGTATTGAATTAGTATACAAAAATAGTATTTCGAAATATTAGTATACAAAGTGTAGTATTTCGAAATAGTACCTAGACCTAATAAAAGGAATTTGTAGGTACTAAATAATACTTAAATATTATTTGCTGTAAAAGGTGGGTAACATAGCGGTAAAAACAAAATCGTGATAAAAAACCAAAATCGTTTTCCGTATAGCATTAAAATCCCATATCAATCATGTAACCAAATCACACTTTTCTCTAGGATTACACAATAATCGTCACTTATTTTTTTTTTGTATACAGAATCTCACAAAGTATTTAGATCACCCTGTTATCACTGAAAAATATAATTTCTAATAAGATTTTCTTCCATCTCTGACGTTACGTTTGTTTACATGATATCTTCCTATTTCGAATAAAGACAAGATTATATCTAATTTAATAGTAGGTTTAAAATGTAGAGTTCAAGTTTTTATGTTGTTTGTTTTTTGTGCATATCCTGGTGTCCTTAAGGCGCTGTATGTTCGCTTAGTTTATAGTGACAAACCTTTTTTATCTTTAAATAAAACTTAAAAAAACATAGTACCTGAGTGTTGGTATTGCTGGGCACGTAGCAGCATCACTAGCTTTTGAGTGATGTCTCAAAAATATCTTTTATTGGGATCATGTGAGAAAAATCGTGACAAATTGTCGGGTACGACTATTTTCTACCGCTCGCCTTTGATGTCGAGTGTCGAAACTCAAAAATCGGTCCCCAGCAATGTAACGCATCAAAAAATTTCAAAGTAATAACATTTAAATTGTCAACGACTGTAAACTTCAATGTTTTGCGTTACATTGCGAGTTGAATTATATTTTATGGTTATTTTTTCGTTATAATTTTAGCAAAGTCGTCTAAGTTAACAAAACAACCTCCACCAACCAATCCATCGTTGAAAGATTTGCTCGTATTTGATTTACACACTGGAAGCATTTTCTTCTATTTCAGTGAAACGGTGGAGCATTTGAAAGAAAATGCGACTCTATTCCCAGTAGAGGTGGACTTGTCGCAAAACGCTTTTCAGTACAAGTCTACTACCCAGCTCATTCAGGTGAGAAGGCCGGTACTTTTTAGGCGCCAACATATTTTATAGAAGATAATTTATTTCAGTATAAAAACACAGTAATACAGTATATAAGAAAGAAAGCAATGGATAATTGTACACTGAAAAAGGTGAACACTCAGAATAATGCCAGGTACTACTGGAGTACACTAATCCGACGCTGGTATTCCTTGGTAACTTTACAGTAAAAGGAAGATAATAATCAATTTATGAATTATAAACCGGCCAAGTGCATGTCGGACCACGCACAATGAAGGGTTCCATATCAACACCTACTAGTCCACATTTAAAATCACTATCCAATACATTGAATCTAAAAAAGTTGTATTTTTATAGGAAACTCACGGCACTTACGACCTTTTGTTTGAGCAAGACAGTTTTTAAGCGAAAACTCGAAAACCGTAAAACCTATATTGTTCAAACCAAAAATCGTTGAAAGTATTTAACTAATGCACACCACCTCAATCCTTTTCAGAATTTTAAACTAGAGGGGGGTTTGGTACACTTTCTATGACTTTGACAGCTAATATCTCACCAACGGTTGACTTAAATGGACAAGTTTTTTAGAAACCTCCATATTATTTTTAAGGACCTATCCATCGATATCCCACACGACTATGTGCGTCGAATTTTTTTTTTCATCCACCGGTTACATGTGCGGAGTGCCCCCCCTAATTTAATATTTTTTTGTAATTTCACATCACTTTTATGTAGCGGCTCATAGAATACACCTTCCTACCAAATTTCATAATTGTAGTGCTTATAGTCTCCGAGTAAATCGGCTGTGACATACGGACGGACGGACGGACGGACATGACGAATCTATAAGGGTTCCGTTTTTGCCATTTTGGTTACGGAACCCTAAAAAGAACTAGTTTTTGCCCTTAACTTCGTCTGCGTGGAACTCGTTCATCGCGTTATATTAGTAATCGTATAGTATCGTATTATAACGAACGCAACGTCAATATTTCATTGCATGTTGGAGAAAAGAATTGTTTTGGTCTATCTTGCAATTCACTGTGAAACTTGCTATCGGTACGAAAAACAAGAATAGTAATTCCAAAATCCCGCTGTCATTACATTACAACTCTGGTGGCACTACTGGCACTATACCTATACTTACAGGCCACTAACTCCACCTAGTGAAAGTACTAAACATATAACAATTTCTAGGAACTACTGGTGTACAGTACTAGAAACTGCTATATATTTATTGTAATAGGTAGCAGTCCATTTTATTTCAAATCGGAGTATATAATATAGTAGTTTCGGAACTTACATATTTATACTATACTCACAAACTTTACCTTTATCAGCCTGTATATAAAATTAATATCTAGATTTTATAAAATATCTGTTCAGCCCAATGGTTGGCTGGTAGAGAATGCCATTTGGCATTTAGCCCGCCATTTGTATAATTTGTGTATTTTGCGCAATAAATTTAACCGTAGGTACAGTCAAGTGTAAAAATATGTATCGAACGAATCCTCTCATAAATCCGTACCGAACCCTTAATGCGCCGACATAAGATCCATGGGACATATTTTTGAGTAGCTTGCATGCACCCATATTTTTGCACTCGACTGTATAGAAGTTTTTTTTTACAGGACAATCAAGAAGACGAAGATATCGAATACGCAAAAGAGATTCAAGAATATCGCGACATAAACGAGGACAAGAGCGCACCCGTCGCCAACAGACGGCAGACGAAAGACGAAGACACCACAGATTCCTCCCAACGCCTACTGCCTTTAGACACAGACTTCCATTTTGACACATCTAACTTTGACAAAAGTGACAACACTGATAGTGATAAGACTGACAATTTGACGCTTTTGACAGAACTAGGACTAGCTGACAGCGATTTTGGAGAGTTCCAGAATGGCCTCATGGATGATTTCATGCCCAATAAGAATAGTGACACTGATGACGTGTTCGACAAGTTGTTGAGTGAGTTGAATATTGGGAAATAAGTTTTAGGAGAATTTTATTATTAGTTTGTTTGGTAAATATATAATAAACTTGTATATTGATGTTAATCTACGTGTCTTATTTTCATCTTATTTTTAGATAACTATCATCAAAGCAAAAATCTAGCCTATATGTGTCAACATTTTTTTTTCATATTTTTACGTAATTTAAACTCAAAATAATCCTTTTGATTACTAAAGATTTCATAAAATCATAATTAGTTGTTTATTTATTACGAATCTTTGGTAATCGCGGTACGTAAAAACCAAAATATATTTCGTCGGCAACGCCCATGTGATACCTTGGAGCTGCACGTCCATAGGCAGCGGTAACTGCTTACCATCAGGCGGGCCCTAAGCTTGTTTGCCATCGACGTGGTATATCAAATTTGGTTTAGGTAAATCTACGTAAAATATATAAGGTGCGTCCAATCCAAGTAGGTACATAGGTAGATATACAAAATAAAAAATATCAAAATGTTCTTAAATGTTTTGTTACAAAAGTATAAAACTTACATTCTAATCATATTTCTATATTGGCAGTATTCGCATTTAACCTTTTCGCCGCCATTGACTTGATATAAATTAAGTCAGTACATTTAGTGCCCCACGCACCATTACTTCATATGAAATCGATGTAAAGGCATCCTACATGCTCTCAAATAAGGTTCATTTTCAGTCTTTTCCTACAAAAGATTGGCGTGTGAGACACATTTACGGAATCTACTGTGGCAGTGAATAGGTTAATGAAGACTAGTCAACCCGTAAGGAAAGATTCATTGTTGATTGAACAATTCATTACAATGATCCAGCCTCCTTCCAACTTTTTTGTATTCATCCTTTTTATATTCCGCGTAGGGACCTATTACATACAATGAACGCATCAGGAAACGCAGAAGAGAATATGTGGGTCAATCAACTTTTCTTTGTTGTTATTCTGTCCCGTCAGCTAGGAGACAAGTGCCTTTACCATGAGTTTGCCTGACCGTACTCGCTAACGACTGAGTAAACGATTCAGTATGCCGATTCTTAGTTCTATTGCGTAACTGCCAGAGGCGCTGTACTTTTGCCCATACATATTTTTACGCAGTCACTAGCGAGTACCATCATGTAAACTCATGGTAAAGGCACAGTAGGTACCTAACCTAGTTTCTTAGAAAAATGATTATAATATGGACTTCAGGCATGCTCAAGAGATGACCCATGTCCAAATGGATTTAGAGAGACCCCACATTAGCGTCTCTTGAGCCCCGTCATTCGTACAGCGTCGAGGCAAAATTAGCGCAACTGTACCGTGACGCCAGCTGCCTCTTTTGAGTATCAGCAATGTTTCTTCGTCGGAATCCAAATATGCACTGAAATGTATAATGATATCAAACGAATTTCAAATTTTATGAGTATTCTTGCCAAATTTTAAACTACGTTGCAGCGTGGTGGTGGTGAGCGCACAGGGACGCGCTGCGGGCGCTGGCAAGACGCCGAAGTTCGAGAGACAGTAGACACGTCGCGTTATCGTTGCGTGGAAACTAGTAGGACACCGATGCTCAAAAGACGCTAGTGTGAGGTCTTTACTCATCGCTAAAACTCATTTAAACCCTATAAAATCACAGTTTAAACGACTCAGGACACGTAAATATGGTAACGAGTGCCAAAGAATAGTTGGTCCACCCATATAGCCTATAATCAAGTAAGTATTATATTCTTTGCCTATAATATCCCCTCCGAAACTGGTGAACGGATTTTTGAAGTCTGATAGCAGTTTCGGAGATGGCCTCTTACAAAGTCACAAATCTCAATAATATTTCTAATACACATAATACCTGAAATATACCCCTCTAGCTGAGATGTAGTGATTGATCCGTGGTAGACTCAGGCGCCACATAGCAATGATGACATATAGTGTCCATAGAACTGGATTCTTGATTATTTGAAGACTATTGAGCATTTTTCTACAGACGAAGGGTACAAATTAAAAGCTGGTAATTGTTTGTCTGTCCCGAGCAATCATTCAGAACCGATCAAAATAGAAAGAGAACGATGCGCCCCACTCCTCATTGCATACACCCGCTTACATTGTTTTATATTACGTAGATAGATCTCGTTTCTCCGTTGATGTGAGGTACGATTCATTGAAATCAGCTCAGCCCATAATAACGTGATGTCTGTCGTCAAAATAATGACTCAACCTCTCGGCTTGATACGGATCTATAATCAATACTTCCTTCTTCTTTTCCCCTGTTAGCAAATCCATCAATTTCCTAACTTTCGGTATTATGTGAAATATGTCCACCTTTTTCGCGTTTTCTAGGTTTATCCCCATCACTATTTTTTCCAATTCAGAAGTTGCCGTATCCTGTAATGTCTGCAAATTTTCTTTTGCTGTTTTTTTTAATTTTGAAATGTCTATTGTAGCTGTAGAGTAGTGCATGATGCTGAAAAGGGTTATCTGAAAGGAAAGAGTAACCATGTCATTTAATTGTTATCACCGTGTCCGTTATCCGGATGCATTTGACTAATGTCGGTAAGTTATGTAAGTACCCACTGAGTTCTCTACATTGAATCTGATATTTGGTTTAACGGATCATTATAAAACCCGGTTCCAGAGGTTTAAAACATTGATCAATGATTTATCATACATAACAACATACCCGCGTTCTGTTGGTATACTTCACATTTTATTGCTATGTCTCCGTACTATAATGCTTGTTCTAAAAAAAGCAGTAATTTCACTCACCAAAACAACGATCTTCATGATGTATGCCTCCCTGCGAACTGGCCTGTCAAATGGTCAGCATTGATGAACGGTAGTATTTAAATAATGGCCGCAACATTTTCTTACGTCCCTATACGGCCCTATTCTGATGCAGCATCGTAGACAGATACGATTCTGATTAAGTTTTAGGATAGTTAATAGATTTAACAATGATATGCTCAAGTACAGTTGCCATCAGATACATCTGTGTAAATAAAGTGTAATATATGTTAAGTCCTCTATGGTATGCGGTAATCTGTACTGGAGAGTGTTGGCTCTATCTGTAACACTACAATAAAGATGTCGGCATGGACTTGATAATTTTATTATTTAAAATAAATACATCATATTATAGGTGACAAAGGGAAAAATGGATGGGCGACATTCTGGCATACGCGGCCTTGCATGAGGCGTTCCTACTCTGCAAGCATCACTGAGCCTTCCCCTTTCGTATAGGGATTTAAACTTTTCAACGCCATGTCAATTACAAAAGCTGTCACGCCAAACGTGAAGTTGAACCCTATATAGAAATGCATGAATGGTGCATGGTGGATATATCCGTCGTTGGCGTCCATTAGGTAAGCATGTACTGAACTGCGGTATCAAAAATATGGCTCTTTGACATAAACATAAATTTCCACCTATAACTTAAAAAAACATTAATTGGAAAAACAAAACATACTAGCTATATACCTAGTAGTCGCCATGACATACATCAGAGCGAACAATATTACAACGAACTCAGAAACATCTGAACAGTTGAACACGACTCCATTTAGATTTTAGATTTATTTATTTCACAATATACAATGTGCCTTAAAATTACAAATAGTCAATTTTGAGGAATTTATATTGTGAGCATCAGTTTTGTAACAATTACAAAGTAGGTAGATGCATTAAAATTACCATAACAAATAAATATTTACCAATACATGTCAATGAAATACAAAATTAAGATTTATTAATAATTTTAAATACCATCTTACGGGTCGTCAAAAATCAATTGTCAAGGCATTAATGTATGTTCAGATTATTTGAACACCCTGAAGTGCAGGTACAAATCTTTTGGCAACTTAACGTTACTAACCTGTCCCTTTCCAGAATATACCGTTTAGCGAAAGTGTCACTGCTATTATCAAAATTCACCTCACAAAAACGCCTAGAGGCGCCGCCTGCATGGCAAACAAATGTACCTACAAGATTTATTACACTTACACCTGCTCTGATGTAATTAGGTATTGTACAATCGTTAGGTAGTTACCTGCATGACGTCATTTAATTAGGTTAGGAATATTGCCAGGAAACCTCATATTCTATTGTGGAAATACCTACGTAACCTACTCTCAAGAACTACGAAAGTTGTTCAAATTGTACGCAGATTCGATTGTTTACCAGTTTTCATTGGTCCTGAGAGTTTAGTATAGCTCTAGCAATTCACGAAGGCGAGTGGATTTGACGAAATATGACTTTATCATCATAGTAATAAAAAAGAAAACGTTTAGAAAAGGTTACATGGCAGCTTAGCATAGAACCCGCCAAGCTATATAACACCACAGACGTGTGTAGATAGAGGAATCACTCCACTCGCCTTCGTGAAATGCAAGAGCTCGTATATACAGTAGTGGATGTTGTTCGGGCCGAGACCGAGTGATGATGAAAGAATATAGTACTCACTAAAGGAGTCGTACGCAAAGTACATCTTAACTATCATCTTTTGAATGGAAAAATGGGACTATTTGAGAAAGAGAAATCGAATTGATAAGAAATAAATAGCCTCCATTAAAATACTTCTCATAAGCATTCTTTGCTGTTTGAAGTACCGTGTTTGCGGCTAGACTTACATCACGTTAAGGTGCTTATACTTAAAGAATGAAACACAAATATCTTTAGGTAAAATGTATTGAATTATAAACAAGATAAAATTAGAGCTTAAAAAACATACGCTTCCTTCTAGTACATACACGTAGGCAGTTATCCTAAGTTACAGAAGTTAGTTCAATTGAGAAACAAATGTTATGTACTATGTTTACTACTTATTTTTAACCCCTCAGTTACTGCGCTGCCGAAAACGAGTAAGATGGTTGCTTTTATCAATGACAAACATACAACGCGAAATTCATATCGTGAACTGAAATATGTTACTCGAGCTGCTTGATAGATGACAATAACATGCAGTAATGTTCATCTTCAATGAACGTTTATTTTAACACTCACTACTAGACTTCAATCTTCAATGTACCTCAGAAACCGGTGTAGCGACCTACCTATAGCAACAGCCCTCTAGCGGACCTTCCGGTAACTGAGAAGTTATTTACGCTGCGCCTGCTAAGCGGATTCCAAGCACTGTTAAAAATTCGATTCACTATATAAATTTCAACCTATATAACCATCCATAAGATGGACGTCAACCAAATAAACTTTTATATATAAATCAAATGATCCAATGCGCGGATTGGTTAAATCTGGCCTTTGACAATGACCATAGTTCAAGCGTTCGGAGCAAATTGTCTTATCTAGTGCAAACATTCTCGAAACCTAACGAATTAAAATTAATATATAAATAGTTTCCTCCAAAATATTGATTAGAAAAACATTAAATAAATATAAATAATATTAACAGACTTGCCTACCCATATCCGTCGGTTTCTATCAATATTTGGACTAAACACTGATATTTTGTACTATACTATAACAGCAAAGAATATTGTTTCACAGGCAGTTCATCAGTTATTTTTCATAGTTCTTTCGAGGATTTTACGACTAATCGACTATCAACCATTTAAAAATAGACTTCAAAACTACGCCATAAAGATTATACTTGCTTGAATATTTTAATATTTCGTCTAGCAATGTGTTAGACTTCGCAGTACAGTACAAAATGCAGTCACATATATAAGGCAGATTATATTTTGTCGCAAGCGTGTACCGAACGATTGTTTCATACATATTTATTTATATACACATACTCAAGTGAAGATTTAGTTCTGGTTTACGTCTGTCCTTATAATATCTTCAAAATAATGACGAAATTCTTGGTTGAAAACCTTTAAACCCAATCCGTCATCTACCGAACCATGTATTTACCGTCCACATGTTTGTTATATATTACTAGCAGCGCCCTGCAGTGTTACCCGCGGATAAAAGGTAGCCTATGTCCTATACTGATGTCTAAGCTACAACACAAGAAACTTTCATAGAGATCCGTTCAGTAGTTTTTGAGATTAAGCGGAACGTACATCCATCCGCACAAACTTTCACGTTTATAATATTATTAGGATTCGTTTTTTAGAGTTCCGTACCCGAAGGGTCCAAACAACCCTATTTTTGCCACTCACGCGTCAGGCCGCGTCTATCACACAAGTTTTATAGCCAAACGTTTGGGGCTAATCTTCAAATTTTCACAGTATAAGCATCTTGTTGATCCAAAACCATGGCTGGCTGTTTTCAAGAGGGGCTCTCATACAGCTAAAGGGGGGCGTGAAAATTTTTTTGACATACCCTGTCGAGTGGAATATAGTTGTTTTTGTTTATAAAAATATTGTAAAACAAATGAATGAGAAGCCACCAAATTGAGCTTTTTTTACAAACTTTCTGAAGCATTTTCTTACTTCCCATTAATTAAATTAACCCATAAACTTGAAATTTGGTGGTAATGCTTATCATTACGTATATTTTACAGAAAAATACTAATATGTTGACAAATCAGATTTTTTCATTGAAATTTCCTTATTTTTCTTATTAAAACAACTTAATTTTGCGGTTGATACGGAACCCTAAATGTGCGGAGTCCGACTAGCACTTGGCCGGTTTTTTGGTCAGTAGATGTGTGGATGTGTTTTGGGATAACACCAGCGGTATTCATAAATTTGTGTCCCTGTTTAGATTACTAGTTTGCGTGAAACTAAACCTTCACTCGACTCCTAGTTCGTTCAATCCAGGAGGAAACGTCCCACTCCTCATTGCAATTTAGTTTGTGTTTTGTCAAGTCGCGTAACAAATAATCTTGAAACTTTCAAGTGCTCTAAAAATATCTGGACATGCACACTAACACCTTGACAATAGTCGTGTACAGATATTTGTGACCAATTTGTCCGTTCCGATATATTTAATGGCAACTGTCCATAGCGCAGGTAGGCGGGCGCTTCTTCGTGGATTGAACGATCTACACCGTTTAAATATCACAACGTACAAATAATTCGCAACCTCGCTCAGCCTATGTAGCCCAGGATTGCAGCTTTGCGAATTCCTCGTCGTCCTCTGAAACAAAACACAAACATGTTATTAACTATACAATCATACCAAGCGACTTACGGGCCCAACCCAAGTCTCCCCTTCTTTCATATCATAAATGTAAAATGTGTCCACCATGGCCAAGACTTCTCGGTTAAACCTCTCTGTGAATGTTCGGTTACACCAACTTTCGGTTACAGACTGATCAACGATGTTAAATATGGCGCCGGCAGCTGTCATCCCATAGAAACTTGTTCAAACTTTCCACACAATCGGAATAACGAAAGCCGTCTACGATTAAAGATGGTTTAGTGCAATCCACCTTAAGCCAGAAACAGACAACTTCATGTAGCATAGTGCAGTTCACCTTGTGTCTTCACATGTTGAGGTTATAAGTATTTATCATACATTATAAAGTGATGTCCTTATAACGCGATACCGTTATAAAATGATGCTGTTATAAAGTGATACTGTTATAAAGTGATGCTCATAAAGCAATACTGTTATACAGTGACATGATACTGTTATAAAATTATACTGTTATAAATTGATACTGTTATACGGTGATACTGTTATACAGTGATACTGTTATAAATTGATACTGTTATGAAGTTATATTGTTATAGAGAGATGCTGTTATATAGTGATACTGACCAGTCTGCTTGGACCTGCTGGGCTTAGGCTTGTCGTGCACGAGCTCGGCGCTGGGCACGTCGGGCAGCGTGTCCGTGGGCACATTGATGCCCAGCATTTCTTTGTCCAGATCCTCCTGCGAATGAACCAAGTTACAACATTCATTATACGCAAATATAAATAAGCATAACTGTAAATATAAACGCAAATATAAATATATATAAATTCTGGGTTTTCAATTTCACTATGACCATCATCCAGCCATCAAATTTAAAATATACAACCAATGTAATGAGTTCTGAAATCAAATAAATGAGTCATTTTAGAAGACATCCATATTGAGCTGAGACATTTTCAAATATTAATAAATTTAATTATATTAAGTTCTAGAGTGATACTTAATTACCTTAACAAACTTTTTCCATATCTTCTCTTGTCTATAACTATTATTTTAAAATGTGGGCTCTAAACAGCACTGGAAAATTGTAATCGACTACGAACGTAACTATTTAATTTGAAATGACTTTTTAAAAACGATCTTAGTTCAGCCAAATAAAAACAATTATGGATTAATTTTTTATGATGTAAAATCATTTTGAAATGTTGCTGTAATAAACGGCGTAGTTCTGGCTAAGGAAAGAGAAAGGATGCCAAGTTCATGTGTCATGTCTTTTCTGGGCTGGAAGTTCAAGAATGTCGATCCTATGTCGCATTCATGCCATGGCCTATGATGTCGTAACAAGCCGTTACGCAAACTTTGTTGATCAATCAGCACCATTAAATATGTACATAGTTTACAACCTTATCTCTGTCCAATAGATAATCGTGTGAGAAATTACCTGTTCCAGTTCCTCGAGTTCCTTCTCGAGCTCATCCTCGTCGATGTCGTTGGGGAAGGCGACGTTGTTGCTGATCGCGTCCGTAATCTCGCGCGAGATGTCGTGCTGCTCGGCGATGTCGTCCATGATGTCGTGCACTTTGTCCACATCGCTACAATATAAATTTTTAATGTAACTGTTGTTTCCCCGTGAAAAAAATAAACATTGTTTTGTTGTGCCCGGAGATATCCGGGCTCGGGAGATGATGACTTAAGCAACAAGGAACTATAATGCATTCTTCAATCAAGCAACTAATAGTATCAATGTAAATCAGTCTTGAAATAAATTTGTCGCAGGCTTGTCAAATTTTTGTAGAACAACTAGCACTGTCATAAGAGTTCATTAATACTATTTTATTTTGTCTTTATATAGCTGAAAGTTATATTGTGTTTGTCTTCATCTGTCATCTAGACATGTGTTTGTGAGAAATGGACAAAACACATTTCGATTAACAGAGGTTTGTTAAGTTTTATGAATAAGGTGGTAAATGTATAATTAAACTATATTATGATACTAACATGTCCTTGTGCGCCAGCTTCATAGCGTTGGCGGCATCCTTCATAGTGTTGAGCACCTGGGCGTTAGTGTTGGCACCCTCCAGTGCCTCACGCTGTGCCTCAATCTGGGTGAGTGTGCCATCAATCTGGGTGAGCTGTTTCTCGTAACGCTTCTTACGCTTGAGGGCGGCAATCGCAGCTGTAATTGGTTTTTAATGACAGCATTAGAATACAGTAAAGGACACTAAGTATTAGTGAATCTATGTTATATTCTGTTTAAAACTTTCAGTTTGGTTTCAAATCCATTTATAATGTTAATTGGACAATACAATGTAGTTTATGCAACTTCCCCATATAAAACTACTTACAAGTTCATTAATTACTATCATAAATAAATAAATAATAAATAAATATTACAGGACAGTCTTACACAAATTGAACTAGCCCCACAGTAAGCTCAAAAAGGCTTGTGTTATGGGTACTAGATGACGATATATTTAATAGATATAAATACTTAAATACATAGAAAACATCCAAGACTCAGAAACAAATATTCATGCTCATCACACAAATATTTGCCCTGACCGGGATTCGAACCCAGGACCGTCAGCTTCACAGGCAGGTGCACTACCCACTAGGCTAAACTGGTCGTCAAAATATCATACTTCCAGATAAAAAACTAGTAAGATTGTACTACTTTGCATAAACTATTCATACAAATTTTCATAGACTACTATACTACAATTTTCATTAGTTTTGTGCAATTGTATCAAGTTGTTCAAGGGAAAAATAAATTGGGGGAGGCCTATGTTCAGCAGTGGACGTCTTTCGGCTGAAATGATGATGACGATGAATTGTATCAAATAGGGCTTACTATAATGACCTAATATTGAAATATAACTCTTGTCCCTTAAGACACTATAAATCATGTCAAGATAAATAGGACCTAATGATGAAATCTAAGGAAAGGTGTGGGTCCTAAAGTGATGAGCAAAATTGGGTGAAATAATATGGGATAGCCTAGCCCAAGTAAATGGTACAATGACAAGCAGACAATGACATAAAACAAATGTAAATTTAGGTAAGATTGATACCTCTGTGTAGCCTCTCTGAGCCTGACCAACAGCTAGCCAGGTAAGCTTTTAAAGTGTATGTATGATGATGTAAGTACATAATTAAGATAAAAGGGATAATTAAGATGTCATCCAGTAGGTACAACAGTTCGGACCAAAATAATAATGAAAGAACAAGGTCATGTCAACAAAGATCCTTGCACTACCGTCATTGATTGATGTTATTACCAAATGAATTATGATTAAAAGTTACCTCTCTTATTTTTGGTGCCATTTTTTCTAGCTGTTTGGATTTCAAGCTCAATTTTCTTCTCGAGAAACTCTTGTTTTTTGATCAACAACTCTTCAGTTTCACGTAATTTTTGTATCGCGTCATGCGTTGTCGGGCCTTTCTCCTCCTTCTTGCCACCGAACATTTTTGTCAGGAAACTCATTTTGTTGATCTCAATTTGATAATTAGAGACTCAAATTTTCAATTGATCACACAAATACGTACGAGAAAATTATATCCTTCTTTCTTTGCAGCAGTCGATGTCGATGCGTCATCTGTGTAAAGTTCTGAAACTTCTGAAAATAATACAATTGATGTACATTTTTAAGTTAATATTTTTTTTTTTCATCGTAAGACCCAATCGAATTACTAATTAAACCATTTTTTTTAAATAAATTAAATTACGCTGTATGAACGTAAAATTAATTATTCTATATGTGTTCTATATAGTAAAACGATTGTTTTTTGAAAATTTAAAGCTTAGTATTCGATTGTTCCCTTAGAACGGCCATAGGCTAGCAACATTGTAAAAAAAAATACGGTCCGTTTATCACTTTGACCGTTTAGCCTAATGGCGGCTGTACACCCTCAACCTCCACCCGGGCAAGTGTTTTGTCAGAGTGCAACCATGTACAACTCGCTTATGCTTAGTTCGATCGAGTCGGTTGTGATCAATATGAACTTCTAGAAGAAGGACGAAAACGATTCACTAGCTGTTGCCTATGTTCTTTATTCCATAAGTTATGACTCGTTATTACAAATATTTACATACAAAAAATAATAAAAAAAGACACAGATAACATGTTTTCGCTTTCCAGGGCCGCGATTAAACTAATATTGGGAGGGAGACGTGAGAGTGTACAGTGTACCAGGCTCGCGCAACTAGGAACAAAATTTACAAAATGACACTTTTGTATGGAATTTGGCCAAAAAATAATGGCGGATACTGCTATCTCGCTCCCTCAGTTAATCCATCTCAGTCACATGTCAATGTCACCTCTGGTCACTTCCGTACAACTTGAGTGATCGCCATATTGTTTCTTTGTTGATCAGTTCGTAATGTGGTTTGTAGTTGGTTATTTTGGTATTTATAAATGGTAGAAACCTTAATTTAAAGTGAAAAAGCATGTAGTAAGAAGGCAGTGTGTTTTTCAACATGCCACGGACTATTTCAGCTTATAGTGTATGTGTTATTTGTGGTTTTCGTGCCGGTCGAAAAGATGACGAGAAAAGGAAATTAATGGCAAGATTTCCTTTAGATCACGACCGGTAAGCAATTAATTGGAGATTATCTATAATTGGAGATTATCTATTAATATGTACCACAGCAAGTTACATGTAAGCAAAATAAGAAGCGTTATTTGCAATTTAGTTTTATTCGTATACTATACATACTAGTGTTGGCCGTAACATATCGATAACTAGCTTATCATACAGAACTCTGGTATTTTTCAGTTGCAGACAGTGGCTGAAAGTGATTGGCAATGAAGACCTAGCCTACGTTCGGATTGAGAAGTTGAACGAATTAAAATTTGTTTGTGGTGACCACTTTCAAACCAATTTAAAGCAACACAACTTTATCCTTTTTTATTCTATTTATTTCTAGCCCTACCCACTGCGGAATAAGCGCATGGACGTCGTAGTGTAGTCGTCATAACCTAACCAGTTGAGAATGGATTCAAACCCCAATTGGTAATAAAGGAGCATCCATTATTAATGTGAGGTGTTTTTGGCAAAATTCGATCCCCTCTCGCCAAAAACATCTCACGTAAATAATGGACGCCTTCTAACTGGGATTTTTATAAAAATGGAACACACGACGTCACTAGTCATCGTTTATCGATATCGATATCGTTAACCGTACTACATCAAAATTACATCCCTATCGCGCTGTTATGTTGGCATTACCATTTCCTTTTCTTTATTTTATTGTGGTACAGAATGTTTGCCAAACTCTACGTCAATGTTATGCAATGACAAGGTCACTGTCATCCAAAACCTAGTTCGAAGTCCCATCTCTTAGAACATAGTGGTTATATTCTCTTTGCTTTGAGCTTTGACTTTTTTGGTCCAAAACACCGACATGGGACGAGAGCAAAGCAAGCGAGACTAACAAGGCAAAGCGAGCGCACTCATTTACACTGGTGCTCGGCCTGCTGTCTCGCTGTGTTTCGTCGAGAATGTACAGGTGCCTTAAGAACCATGCTAAACTAGTCTGGGGCGCTACCGCGACGGCAAACGAAGTTTTCGCTCTTTGTCGCACTTGCACATTCGGACGTAAGCGCGACAGAGAGAGAAAACTTCATTTGCTGTTCGCGGTAGCGCCTCTGAGGGCCTAGGGCGCTACCGCGACAGCAAACGAAGTTTTCGCTCTCTGTCGCACTTACACGTTGGGACGTAAGTGCGATAGAGAGAGAAAATTTCGTTTGCAGTCGCGGTAGCGCCCCTGATGCTTAAAACCTTGCATTGCATTCCGTTTTACGCAATCAATGAACATTTGATTTTTGACGTATTATTTCATTTCAGCCAGACAGCCACTTGTTTTGAAAGTCTGTGAATCATACCAAATCATACTCCGTATGCGTTAAAAATTTTGATATATTATTATTTTTGGAACTTTTGAATAAAAAACCCCTTATAAATATACGCCTTAATTACTAAAATGGTTCGCGTTATATCTCAAGATACGTATGATGAAGTGGTCCAAGAGAATATTAACGAGTTTGAAATGAGCGCAGAGGAAGCTATCCAAGATGCTATAAATCAATTTGAAGCTCAAGTAAGCCATTCTTAATTAATTACACTTCTGCAATAGATACTATTGATATAATATTTTTCCAAACGCACCCTCTAAAAACCCAACGAACTAAGCAGTTTCCATGTTTGGTTTCTTTACTTTCACGTGCCCACAGTATGTATTTTAATGTTTTCAGGGTGTTGATCTATCAAATATTATAAAAGACTTGGTTCTCGCATCAGGAGATAATAATGTGATTTCAAATTCAATAAAAAAACTGCAATACCTCAAAAATGACGATGAAGGAGATGACAGTGAAATCATAAAGGAACTAGATATTTTAAAGGTGCAGTATTTTTTTCATTATATTATTCTATATACAATCCATGTGTGATTTTAACCCATTGACTGCCGAATGTATATCCTACAAAGACTACCATTTCTAATGTTAATTACACTGCACAACCTTTTGTATAAACCGCAAAATAGCAAAGCTATGTATACTTAAATGCAATGTGTTCAACATGTGCCTGGAGGTACGTAACCGCTTACCTGAAGAGTTGAGAAAGCTCCAGGGGAATATTTTCAAGTCCAAATTAAATGCCTAGCTTATAGAATAATGTTTTTTATGGGGTCAGTTATTTTCTCGATCAATATAGATTAAAATAATAATAATAAAATTAATAAAGCTTTTATTATTTACATGTTTTGTTATTAGTATTTAATGTTTGAATATGGATCCCTTTTGGGTAAGAGCCTTCCCCATCTTTTCCCACCTTTCTCTTTATTCAACCAGTTCTTTCCAGTAACTTCTTCTGACCATCATTCTTTTGGTCTTCCAACCCTTCTTTTACCCAATTGACTGAAATAATATTTTTATAATATATATTTAGTGATTAATTTTGACATTGTTATTTACTATTTAGTATTTTATTCTTAAATTCAAATGTTTAATTCAATTATTTAATAAAATAATAAAATTTGTAAAATATTTGCACACCTTATATGGCTGAATACATTATAAAGCAGTATGAAAACAAACTAGTTTTCTGTTTATAAACTTGAAAGTTTGTGTGGATGGATTTACATTCCACTTAATTTCAAAAACTACTGAACGGATCTCTATGAAACTTTCCAGTATTGTAGCTTAGACATCAGTATAGGACATAGGCTACCTTTTATCAGCAGGTAGCACCGCAGGGTGCTGCTAGTGGTTTATAAATATAATGTTATACTGTTTTAGTTTCGGCAATAAAGGCTATTATGATACTTTAAAATATGCTCGATATTTCGTTTTCGATTATTTGTTTAGTAGAAAATTTAGAAAACAGTATGCATGGGACTTTCGTTTTATCCTTATAAGTTCCTGTGAACTTGTATAAGTATAAATTCAAATAGAGTGTCAACTTGTAATGAAATTAGGTTCCAAATTCATAGTTGCTAAAAAATGTAACTTTGTTATGCAAATTTGAATAAAACATATTTATAAGTTGTACTTTTTTTCAGGCGGAATGCAACAAAGACATAGCTCGTAGGGTAAAGGCGGGCAAAGAAGGGGCTTATACAGTATTGTTAGACTTACTCCAAGCTAGACAGAAGATATATCTGGAGAAAGCTGTAAATAAGGATGCAACATTTATTGTAAATGTGTTAAATTGTTTGATAGCTCTAATGGATGTGCAGCCAGATTTGTTAGACCAGAAAGGTGCTGATGTAATCAAAAGGTATATGAGGATATATAGTCGTTATCAAAAAAAATGAAATCAATTAACTTCATGTACAGTCAGGGAATTTGAATGTTTGCCACTTAAGAATTAGAATTTCTGTAGAGTGCAAATGTAACAATGATTCAAATTTGTTGACTGTACATAATAATATTTTAACATCAGCTTAGGTATTCGCCATACAGCTGTCATCCCGGTACAAATAATAGCATGATGTTTTACGGTACTGACGCTAAAGGACAGGTATCACGTACCCAGGCTATGTTAAAGGCGTTATTATAGTTGACATTGTTGCCATGGTTACAATTTGTGGGTTTTTACTAATTTAAGTTCTGTGGTTAGATCAATGTTAGGGCATAATTATGACCCCTAACAATATTAAAAGTCCATACCATATATACCCATACAGGGGGTCGAAGCTGCACCACATCCGTAGGGAGTACACACAATTACCCTACACGTGACCCCTGGGTGGTGCTAAACGGTGCAATAAAACTGGTAACCATACTGACTTCTCGATGATCTCATTCCATTCCACCATGTCCGTCCGTCCGTCCGCGGCTTAGCTCATTAACTGTTAGTACCAGAAAGATGTAGTTTTGCGTGAGTATACATACCAATTACGCTAACAAAGCGGTAGAATAAAAAGTTGAAGACATTGTTTTTTAGGGTACTTCCCCTACACGTAACATAGAGGTGCAATTTTTCTTCCTAACCATCGTGTGGGATAGCTCGATCAAAAATATTGTAGGGTTCTTAAACCATTTTTTGACTCAGACATCCGTTTGCGTGTTGTTAAGGTTTAACGTGATAATTTTTGTTATGATCAAGTTGCACGCGCACTTGGCCGATTTTTTCCTTTATTGTCACTTATGTGGATGATAAATATGACTAGAAATGGTCACAATAGATTTTGGATAAAAAGTAGTAAACAGTAATTATAGCTTATACTATTCAATGATAATTATTGACTTATTTACAGCATTCTAGACAACACAGAAGATGACAGCATACTGGTGGCAACATTGAGATGGACCAGCACCTGTTGTATAAAGCATGAAATGAATCGCCAGAGATTATTTGCAAAAAATATTGCAAGCAACTTAAAATCCTTGTTACAAGTTGAAAATAACATCAAGGTACTGACCCCTTTTTTGCTGCTGCAAAACTAATTAACGATTAACAGATTAATATAATTGTTTGTTTTTGTTTCATAGCAATACAGAATATGCCTCATTTTTTTTCATGATTCCATTCGCACCAGTTTTAGAGAGGAACATATGTTGTGTATACGGAACAAGTACAATTAGAATGACACAAAAGACAAAAATAGATTTGAAAATACAGCATACAATCCGAGCACTCAAAATGCCCTCAAAACTCTACTAATTGAGCATAGTATGTGACGTCATATTCTATGCGCCCTTACTACCATTGTATGGAAAAACGAGTAATTTACTGTTTTGGTCGTGAAATATTGCGTTTAGGTACATTGTTAATCACACATTTTTTGTTTATTAAAACTTAAAGGTCCTGATGGTGGTATGTAATTTACTTTAAGCTAATTAAAAAAATACATCATTGTCATATCTTTTTAAGCTTTTGAGCATATTTTTTAATTATTGTTTTTTTGTCATAATTTGATAGTTTACTAATCATATAGTGACGTCTTATTATTCGACGACCGCTTTAGCCTAGTTGGTAGTGACCCTGCCTTCGAAGCTGGAGGTCCCGGGTTCGAATCCCGGTCAGGGCATTTATTTGTGTGATGAACACGAATATTTGTTCCTGAGTCTTGGATGTTTTCTATGTATTTAAGTATATATTTATCTATATAAGTATGTTTATCGTCACCTAGTACCCATAGTACAAGCTTTGCTTAGTTTGGGACCAGGTTGATTTGTGTAAGATTGTCCACAAATATTTATTTATTTATTTATTTATTATTCATTCCGCATGTATATTCTTTATTGTTGTGAATATTCTTTTGTTTATTTTCAGTTGCTCTCAGAAGTTTTGTCAGTCATAAGAAAATTCCCTCTGGATGATGATATTAGAGTGGAGTTTGGCAAAGCACATGACCACGCCAGAGAACTTGGGTTCCAGCTCTTGGAGCCATTAACTAATTTATTAAAAGGTATGGAAAGAGAAAAGACGTGTGTTCTAACCTTACGTTAAAAGTAATCAACTTTTCTTTGTTGTTATTCTGTCATCCTTCAGCGAGGAGACAACAGTAACCGAGTTTCTGAGAATTTTTTTTATAATATCCATGTCCAAATGGATAGATACTCATTGCTAAAACTCGTGTTTGGTAGATTTAAAGCCTATAAAATCACAGTTTTAAAGAGTAACTCAGGAGACGTAACCATGGTAACGAGCAACAAAGAATAGTTGATCCACCCAAAAAACGAAATCATGCATTCTCTGCCACATAGATACATATATGGATTGCAGCTGTAGCTGGTCAAAAGCTGAATATACATACTCATAAAGCGAAACTCTTGGTGTGAATTAATTCTTCAGAGCAGTGGTTGGCTAGAGCTGTTCCAAAATCAAGCTTACACTGGTTTAACAGACTAATTTGAAACTCGACAGCGCCAGTGTAAGCACTCAAAAACTACCAAACTAGTATTTGACATTCATCAATCTAATGCTGTCAAAGTCATATCAAGAGCACCAATGTGTACACATTTTTCACCCTATTCCATTGTTTTTTTTTTAACCTGACTGTGGCTTTATAGGCCGGGCCCAATAAAGCGATAGGAGTGCGCGGTGGGAGAGTAGCCTGGGGAAAATCCAGGGGAAAACCTCCGGCAAGACCACGCGTGTGGTTTGGAACACTGGAATACTCTAAGAGTTTGCGCTCCAGTGAGATTGGTTGAGCGGTTTCAACCGAATCTGAGGTGTCCTATTCCATTGAAATTAGGTCCAAAAATTTATACGTATGTATGCCCCCGACTGTATGTGCCCAAAGTAATAAAAATATCAGTAAGCTCTTACACCCCTGTCATTAATCTTGTTAATTTTATCATTGAGTTTGTATATGTATTTTCGTTGTTGATTAGAAATTTTCCTTTAGCCCTAAATATTGAAGAATTTGTTTTTGATTTTAGAGCACACAAAACCGCCACTAGTATCAGAGCTAATGTCGACGATAGCGAGTCTATTAGTGCGCCATGAACTGTGTGCTACAGTGGCGGAGAGTGGGTCAGACGTACTATTCACAGTGTTGGCTGACAACGCGGACAACGCCGCCGTCGTACAGCAGGCAAGCAAACTGTGAGTAACCCACTCAAGCTGTGAGTAACCCCCCTTAACCCTTTTGCAGTCAATAAAATTTCAATCTTACTGCTGGAGTTTAAGGTTCAAATTAGATTGCATTGTCTTAAAAGTGACGTCTTGAAATGAGTCACCTAAGCGTAACTTTTTTAAATATGTATTTTGTTTTTTGTAAAGCCTGGAAAAGGGTTAAAAATTAACAAACCTTTGCTGTGTTTCCACCCTTTCTCACAAACAAACTGTCAAAGTGACAGATAAAGACAAACAAATTTTATCGGAATTTTAGCTAAAATAGGCTTGATGAACGTTTATATGAATAAGGCCTTCATACTAGGGGTCACAAAACCGGTTTCACCGAAACCGAAAAAACCGGAAAAACCGGGTTTTTCGTCGATTGAGAAAACCGGCTTCCAAATTTGAACAAACCGGTTTTTCGAGTTTTTCGGTTTTACACTTAAATACTTGATAGTTGTAAGTATTACTTTGATTATCAGTTTATTACTACTTATGACTTCTTCTTCTATTTGTAATTTCTACTTTTTAGTTTATCAGTAAATATAGAACATATAATTGAATTAATAAAAATTAGCTAATTGCCCTACCCTACGTATAGTTTGTTTTTCAATACAACATCTCTGGTCCTCGTTGGAAACTTGGAATCATTTCAGTGAAACCACAGCATGTAACATACACCAAATGAATACACGGTAAATAAAAATAAAGAACAATTACTGTAAGTTAATTAACATGACAAAAGATCATTTTAAAACAAAGTGTGTGCGGGTTTAAAATAAACATACCGAACGAGATATTTTTTAACTATTGCATTTGCGTTCCAGAAGTGCATGGAGGATATTATTTTAGTTATTTTGTTTTGAATTTTTGTTCCTAATAATTATAAGATATAAAAAAGGTTTTATATCCATTGTTAAATGACTGAATATTAAAGTTGAAATTCATAAAATGCAGTTTTTTTCACTTTTTATATGTAAAACCGAAAAATCACCGAAAAACCGGAAAACCCGGTTTTGTAATGTACAAAAACCGAAAAACCGGTTTTCAAAAATACTAGCGGTTTTGTGACCCCTAGTTCATACCGTAATATATATATAGTATAGGTCACTGTTATAATAGTAGAAGAGCCGACGACACTGAATCTAGTTCGATAAGACTCCCAGATGAGATATATATTATAAGATGCGTCATTCCTGGGGGAACACGAAACGGCTATGCTGCCATGCAAAAAACCTGGTGGCCATAGTAAAAAAAATTTTTCAAAAAAAATAAAATTTCCGGTTTCTAGTACGATAAGTCTCCCAGGTTTCGTTTGTTCCTCGATACAGGGGAGGGGTAGGACTATACGATAATGCAGTGCTGCAAGCCCCCCTGACTGGCCTTGTCAGTGGCAGCAGCATGATAAGTGACGCCAATATTGAGGTATCTAGTATGATCGGTCTCCTAAACAATACAAGGTTCATCTGAAAGATCATCAATTTCTGTGTAAGAAAAACCACTGCTGCCTTTTCCTAATAGTGGAGAAGGTGGTGCTGCAGCGATTGAAGGAGCTCAGTACACTGAACCTAATTCGATAAGACTCCCAGGTGATATGTATATTATAAGATGCGTCATTCCTGGGGGAACACGAAACGGCTATGCTGCCATGCAAAAAACCTGGTGGCCATAGTAAAAAAAATTTTTCAAAAAAAATAAAATTTCCGGTTTCTAGTACGATAAGTCTCCCAGGTTTCGTTTGTTCCTCAATACAGGGGAGGGGTAGGACTATACGATAATGCAGTGCTGCAAGCCCCCCTGACTGGCCTTGTCAGTGGCAGCAGCATGATAAGTGACGCCAATATTGAGGTATCTAGTATGATCGGTCTCCTAAAAAAACCAAGGCTCATCTGAAAGATCATCAATTTCTGTGTAAGAAAAACCACTGCTGCCTTTTCCGAATAATGGAGAAGGTGGTTGCTGCTGTGATTGAAGATCACCTTCAGCGCAGCTGGATTCGGTTTTTCAATTCAGTTTTGTCAGCAATCACCCGGTTCCTTTCGATTTGTACTGATTTAATACGCGTGCCACGTACACTTAAGAATAATTTTGCTTGTCGTTGATTGCATAAACAAATGATTTTGAAAAGTTATTCTCCATTATACCGAAATAAGAGCTCCATAGAGAATCCACAAAACACTTTTTATACACTAGCTGAATAATTGCTAAAATGTACATCAACCTTGTGTGATTTGAAGATGAGATAAAAGCGGTAACTCAAAATGAAGCTTTTTAAATAAAAATCAAGTACACCTATTCAGTTTCCATTTGTGTTAGTTAGCTGTAAAATATAACTGTATTTCCATTATATCGAAATAGACTCTATAGAGAATCCAGAAAATACTAATAATTTTTGGTCCGGGCGTTCAGTACTTTATTAATTAGTTCTAATATTAGGACATTGGGTCTTCCTCGGAAGTACCGTCTTCGAAAATGGGTCGTAGGAGGTTAAAGAGCTTATTTCGATATAATGGAAATACAGTTATATTTTACAGCTAACTAACAGAGATGGAAACTGAATAGGTGTACTTGATTTTTGTTTAAAAAGCTTCATTTTGAGTTACCGCTTTTATCTCATCTTCAAATCACACAAGGTTGATGTACATTTTAGCAATTATTCAGCTAGTGTATAAAAAGTGTTTTGTGGATTCTCTATGGAGCTCTTATTTCGGTATAATGGAGAATAACTTTTCAAAATCATTTGTTTATGCAATCAACGACAAGCAAAATTATTCTTAAGTGTACGTGGCACGCGTATTAAATCAGTACAAATCGAAAGGAACCGGGTGATTGCTGACAAAACTGAATTGAAAAACCGAATCCAGCTGCGCTGAAGGTGATCTTCAATCACAGCAGCAACCACCTTCTCCATTATTCGGAAAAGGCAGCAGTGGTTTTTCTTACACAGAAATTGATGATCTTTCAGATGAGCCTTGTTTTGTTTAGGAGACCGATCATACTAGATACCTCAATATTGGCGTCACTTATCATGCTGCTGCCACTGACAAGGCCAGTCAGGGAGGCTTGCAGCACTGCATTATCGTATAGTCCTACCCCTCCCCTGTATCGAGGAACAAACGAAACCTGGGAGACTTATCGTACTAGAAACCGGAAATTTTATTTTTTTTGAAAAATTTTTTTTACTATGGCCACCAGGTTTTTTGCATGGCAGCATAGCCGTTTCGTGTTCCCCCAGGAATGACGCATCTTATAATATACATATCACCTGGGAGTCTTATCGAATTAGGTTCAGTGTACTGAGCTCCTTCAATCGCTGCAGCACCACCTTCTCCACTATTAGGAAAAGGCAGCAGTGGTTTTTCTTACACAGAAATTGATGATCTTTCAGATGAGCCTTGTTTTGTTTAGGAGACCGATCATACTAGATACCTCAATATTGGCGTCACTTATCATGCTGCTGCCACTGACAAGGCCAGTCAGGGGGGCTTGCAGCACTGCATTATCGTATAGTCCTACCCCTCCCCTGTATCGAGGAACAAACGAAACCTGGGAGACTTATCGTACTAGAAACCGGAAATTTTATTTTTTTTGAAAATTTTTTTTTACTATGGCCACCAGGTTTTTTGCATGGCAGCATAGCCGTTTCGTGTTCCCCCAGGAATGACGCATCTTATAATATATATCTCATCTGGGAGTCTTATCGAACTAGGTTCAGTGTCGTCGGCTCTTAAACTATAAGCAGACTTCATACTTTTGAAGCAAACGGGCACATTATCAATATAACCCTAAATTACAACGGTTGTCAGTCATCCATTCATAAGGAGGCTGTTGTTGTACATAATAATTACAGTAATTATTATATATCTACTGCTTAGCATTACTTTGGATTCCATTAGTAAGAAGATTGAGGATTAAATGCTAAGGAATAAAAAAAGTGATAAGTAGGTTTTTGTCTTTATTAGTGAAATACACACAGTGAATGATAGAATTTACTACATAGAATCCATTTTCTCTGTTTTTTTCTTTTCTTCATTTTGTGAGATGAGCCTTATTTCTAAAAACCACACATCTTTTCTGCAGACTGATAGTGTGAGCGAAGGAACAAACACCTGTCATTGTCACAGAAAAGAGATTTCTTCTTCACAGTAATCTCATTCTCCAATCTTCCCCTTTCGTGGATTAATTCTGCTCTCAACTTCTCTGTCTCCAAAGATCGTTTTCGCAAAAGACTCATACTATCATTCAAATCTCTGACTTCTTCTATAAGCCCGACTAACGATCCCTCCCTGCAGTTCTCGATATTAGGTCTGTAGTTTTTAGTGTGAAGTCTTGTTTGGGCCACCTGAATCCGCTGTGACACTTTCATCATTTCTTCGTGCAATGTCTCTAAAATATTCTCAGTTTCGACAATTTTCTGCAATGTTAGACGCAGTTGATTCTCCAGTTCGATCTTCACTTGTTCAGTTCTAGCGATCCGTTTGGATAGTTCTTCGTTTACTTTAATATCTTGCGAACGCAGATCTCTGGCAGTATTGATCAAAGCCGCTTCGATCTTGGCTCTCAAAGCTTGTGATTTCTCCATAGCAATCTTAAATTGATCCAAAGTTGAAACAGTATTATATTCCCATGATTGAACATTGGACTGTCCTTCAGATAATCTGGTAGCTCCTGCTGAATCTTTTACATTCACGGCTTTAGTTTCCAATTCTGCATTCTCACTCTCATATTTGAACGCCAAGTACTTATTACTCCAATCCCTTTCCAATGCGTGTTTGGCCGCTGTGTTCATTGCCATCTGATTCTCAATATCTCTGAGCACTTCTCTATGCAATCTCTTTACATTTTCTATGAGAGCGGACTCTGTAAACAGAGCTTCTTGGGGTTCATCGTAAACCAAGTCCGATTGCATTCTGTTCGCTCTCACATCGAGACACTCTTCAGTAATGTACTCTGGTATTTTCAAAGTATCCATAGCATTTTTAAGTTGCTGTCGTTGGGATTCCAAGACTATTATTTCAGCGTCGATGTCTCTTATTGCTCTTTCTAACTCGGCCTTCCAGTAATTGATGTGTCTCGCTCTGTGCTTCAACTGGCTCGTGCTGTCGCTGTAATCGTGGCAAGAGGTCTGATTCACTTTGACGATGCAATTTTTGGTTATTGAGGTGTTTTTGTCGGTTGTACCGATGATGTCTCCTTTCAGAACGTCCAAATTATGCTCATGCCATTCTCTTACGGTTTTTAGACCGTAGCTTTTGTTTCCGAACGAGAGATAGTCTCCTTTTTCGGCTGTCGTCATATTTTTAACTAAATTCTGAGAATATATGAGATAATCTATGGACTTCGTTTGGTTATCCAATATCCCCCCTGGGCACCTATTGATCAAATAGTTTGTCGTCAAGGAATACAGTGTACTGTAAAATCGATAATGGGATAAGACTGGTTCAAGAAACAGCGTGACCTATATACTCAACTTAAAGTTGATAAAATGCGCTACAGATAAATAATTCTTATAAAAATACAGTCAGCTGTAGAAAAACTTGACCCCTGCGTACAAACTTCTATGTAGGAGGCGGCAAGTTTCCCTACAGGTGACTTTAAATACTTACACATGTTAACATTACCGGATAAAGACAACCTTCCAACTCAGTGGGAGAACTAGACCGTGTTGGGAAACTAGACCTTGTGGGGAGCTCCCTAGGATACACTGTGTTGAGAGCGAGGGACCTAAATTTGTCCCTTCTATTGTTAACACAGTGCATCCTCAAATTTTATAAAGGGTCGGCAACGCGTACGTGACTCCTTTGGAGTTGCGGTCGTCTATAGGCTGCGGTGGCCGCTTACCATCAGGTGGACCGTAAGCTTGTTTGCCACCGGCGTTGTATAAAAAAAATGTTTCCTTCATCGAAAAGCCACTGTTAAACATTAAACGATATTTCGTACATAAGTTTTTTGAATTTATGTCCGTTCAAAACAACTTATGTATAAATAAGTCAACAACTTTTTTTCATAAGCTTATCGTATGGCAATTTTGTTGCCAGTTTTCATTGCACAGTCTAGCACCACCCAGGGGTCACGTGTAGGGTAACGGTGGGTAAACGGTGGTGACACTTCGACCCCGCTTGTCAAGTGAGTGGGCAACTTGACTGTTAAAAGTTCTCAAGCTGTCCGGAGGCCTCTAACTTGGCTTAACTACTGTTATCGTAGACTGCAGCCCGGATCAACCGCTTGCCTTCCAAAGCACGGGAGCGCTCAATTAATAACCATTCAAAGCTGTCACCCATCCAAAAACTGACTTGGGCCGACGTTGCTTAACCTCGCATACCGTACGCGCCACGGGCGCTCCGGTAGTAAGTACCTAGTTACTATAACCTATAACCCGATGCTTTCTTCTGTTTAGAATAACAGCTCTCGCCGGTAACGACGATGTGAAGAGGCAACTGGTCAAAAGCGGTATTGTGCCTATAATAGTGCTGCTGCTCACAAGACACGCGGTAAGTTCAAGACTTACCATATTGAATAACATCCCGCAAATGTTTTACTCAAAAACCGTAATATATACTACTGGCTTTACCACCAACTTTCATCTTTATCGCCCTGTACCATTTCATTAGCGCTTCCTCCTCTTTAATAGTATATTTTCTCAAGTCGCGTCGCGTTTTACAAAGAACGCAGGCGGGGCAGCGGAATAAAATGTAACCTACGTCCACTTAGAAATGAGTAGTTGGGTCGGCGAATTACTACATACTTGTTTTAACTCCAGCCATTTATTTTAATTCCATAATTGACTGTTTTATTTATTATTGTAATGATTGTAAGTATAGATCATGTTATTGACAATGTATGATTAGTATAAATGTGATTGTCCACATTGAAAGGGACGGGACGTCAGGGGCTTACGTTGCACCGATTAAGGGTGGGTTGCACCAAACCGTCTGTAATCTTAAGCGGTGTTCGTTAAAATCTGATTGTATGGCAAGTTTGACAATTTTCTATGGGATGACAGCTGCCGGCGCCATATTTGACGATGACCGTCCTGTGATCATATGTTGGTGCAACCGACCCTTACTATTGTATCCGAACAACTGCAATAAATGCGTAAGTGCCGGCCACCATAAGGTCCCTTTGAATATGGATTATCAATTTATCACAAATAAAGACATCATACAGAGCCCGGAATTTTGGCCCGAGGCAAAACAAAAGACTGTTGCAATCTAGCTAGCGTTAGAAACATTTTTTTATCGATATCGATAGTTGTGTAAGATGCGTGAATATGTAATAAAAAATATTACGTGAGGTTTGTATAAAATTATATAGAAACAGATGCAATTTCGGGCTCTGATCACATCATATCAACATCGCAGAGTAACGTATCAGCAACGGGGTCTACTCTGAAATGCATCGCGGCGTTAACTCTGCGCGAGCCGCCGCACAGCCGTCTGTTCTACGATTGCGGAGCGCCCGAAGCCATCGTCGACTGCCTCAAGAGGCACCCGGAGAACGCTGCTATACAGGTATAGTACGTCCGAGACTGTCAAATGAACCAGGCGCGGATCCGGGCTGGGGCAATAGCCTCCCTTTTCATTATCTGTCGTTTTTAACAGAAAAAAAAAATGCATCTAGGTTACCCTTCTTTATAACTGTTCCTAATTTTAAATTGATAGCATAAGTAGCTCTTGAGATATTTAGCGATGTGACAGACAGACAAAGTGAAACCATAACCTTCTTTTACCATTTTGGTAGGGAACCCTAAAAATTAATTTACATAATATACTTTTTTTCTCTTTAGAAAAACGGGTGCTGGGCGATCCGTAACATGGTGGCCCGGTGTCGCGACATGAATCCCAAGTTCAAAGAGTTGGGAGTCGAAGCCATCCTGAACGCGTCTTACGAGAGATTCCTCAACGAGTTTGGTTTCGATGTCAAGTCTGCTCTGAGAGACCTGGAGTGTGACGTTAAGTTTGACGAGCAATGGACGGGCAAAGGAGTGGAGTTGGAGCAGTAATTATATTTATAGGTAAATAACTTAAGGCCCCTCTTGTAGTTGTGGTGTGTTATTGTAACAAACAAAACAAATGCCTATTCGAACAGTCCACAACTACATGCAAGAAGGGATTAACTTAAGTTTTTACCTATATGTTAATTAATTCTTGGTAAAAAAAAAGCTGGCAGTAGCTAGGGGAATATTTACCACCCTTCCAAATGGAAAGTATGCAAACAGTAGTCCCCGTTATTTACTGCCATTTTTCACAAATGACATATAAGTATGACCGCAGCTTTTCTAACTACAGAATCTTAATGAAAGTATAATCATTAAGGTTACCGACAACGAACCTTATCATAGTTTGCAAGGGCTTTGAGAATTGCAAATGCAGATAACGGAAAAGTCCTTGTTTCGAAACAAGAAAGGAAAAGAATATATTCACATGTGCTCTGACTTTCTTTATTTTCATTGACACAAGCTTTTCAGCTAACGATTTTAAAACAAACACTTTGATCGCTTATTTATAGCCGCCTAACCTGAAGTAATTTACGTTTGTAAATGTATACCTAGTAAATTATATATTTTTTATAAAACCTGGAATTTCATTCTCACTCTTGTGTCCTCTCATAAACACGTAGTCCTAAATATATACCCGTTTCCAACATAATAGAAAAATAATTAATTGTCTATTGTTTTTCGCTGCAAAAACTTGTCATATACTGTTACAAATTATTAATAAGATAATTTATGTGTATGTTTTATTTGATATTGCTGTTTACATATTTATTCTATAAAACCATGTAAAACAAATACGGTATGTAAAAGGATCTATAATGAAATAACACGTTATTTATAAAAATATTTATTGATTAGAATCGAATCAAAATAATAATTATAGTTCAAAACTGGCATTCATTGGTATAGTTTTACAACTTAAAATTAACAAATAATTAAACATACTTGTGACGTATTGGCGCATTTAAAATATTCTGGCAGTCCGAAATACCCGCAGAAGTTTTATAGATGCTATTTTTCGCGGGGGTTATCCATTTTAGAGCCCTTTACGCTTTAGCACGTCAGTTTACACAAGCCATTGAAAAACAATTGTTACCATGTTACCAGTCCGTTTTTCACAACGGTTTTATTTTTAAACAATTTGGTAAGCCTGTACAGCCACGGTTAAAATTATGTAGGTAGTTTTGGCCAAATGGAGTCAAGTTCCGATGCTTTCGCGGTCGGTTACCTGCCACCACGAAGTTGCGTTTACACATCGCAGTTAATGTGTTTATTTGGTTTATATTTGATATATATTAGTATGTAAAATATACGTTAATATGGGCCAGAGTTTAATGTGTGCTAAAGTACGTAACATATTTTTATGACTGCTTTGACTGTCTATGCACGTCGTATCTTTCTGATTGTAACCGTATGCCTGTGTAAAGGGCCTAAAACTGAAAAAATATATACGTACGTTACAAAAAACAACACATTCTTATGTGAAAAGAAACTAATGTTAAAAACCGTATCAACTACAAACGCAAGGCTAAACTAGACTTTCGTTTAACACAGCCATAAAATATAAATCCGGAAATCAAGCCTTACCTTATAATATTGCAGAGACACATGAAGTCAGCCAAGAACCTGGTCTAACACTTTTCGACTATTATTTGTGTGTTCGTGTCCAAAAGTGGTAAGACCACTTTTCTTGGCTGACTATATACAGTCGACTACAAAGAGATGTATCCATGTTTCATTCTCAAGCAAGTGTTATATTGGGTGTATTGACGACAACCGTGGTCGTCGTCGACTCGAGCCGACAGCCAAGCACGCACCTTTGACAGTGACTAGCACTACTTTTCCCGAACCGAAATGACTGGCAATACTATAATCGAATTAAATACATAACTAGGTATCATACCACACCAAATCCATACCTCTATAAATTGAACGTCTTTAATTAAATAAAAAATAAAATAAAAAAGCCACAGCTGAAAGCTCCCAGTCACGCGGATCAATTAATGATAACAGTATGACACACGAACTAGATGGATTTCGTGTCTCTATAAAAAGGGTTAGCCGTAATGAGCTCTCCGGCAAAAATGGCTGCTTTAAAACACATTTATATATAGATTTAGAAACACATTTATATATAGGTGGAAAATTTAAGTAAAGCCCCTCTTGCATATTGGACTGTTGAATAGGCATTTGTTTTGTGTTACAAAATTTAGACATGTATTGTCTGTTCGAACCACAACTACACGCAAGAGGGGCTTTATTGAATTGTTTACCTATACATTATTACAAAAGAATAAATAATGGAAACATTTTATCGCAGTCGACTACAATTATTATTATCGTTATCTGTCTGTCGATTCAAACAAGTTCCAAAAAACTAGCATAAATGCAGTTCTAATCACGCAAACTCTTACATCAGTGTTCCGTACCTTATGCTAATTTTAAACAATTATTATTAAAACAAAAGATTTGTGGCTTAAACAAATTAGTATCAGATACTAATAAATACACTATTTTCCGGTAACTAAATGACTGAACAAGATGTGCCCAATTATTAAAACAAAATTTTTCTCTTAACCACATTTTTGACTTCGACTGGATCACACATTGTGTTGTGCAATTTCCTATTCATCTTAAATTATAAATGCGAATTTAAGCAGCCGTGTTCACCTTTTCAATTTAACGCAGGGCTCAGGAAACCGCTGCTCTTCTATGGGCCATCTTCGGCTCTTTCCAGAGAGAATTTTACCTATTGATCTAAATAAAATTGTTGCCCCTTTCAAATCTCTGAAATTAATGTTTTTACTATGGCATTAAAAGTTTGTCGTGAAAAAAGGAATGGGCGGGATTATCCCTGCTGAAGTCTTTTAGTTTGATTCAATAAGTAGAAGCTTGCTTTTAATACTCTTCAAAAATACGAGTTGCACTGATGATAATATATTGACATATATTACCGTACAAACAAAATTGGTGTGGTACCTAAAACTATTGCATGAAATTATTTCTTTCTTAATTTTTATTTTTAACAATAAATAATTGTAATTTGAAAAAGAGTACCTACAGAATTTGTGTTTTTGACTTCTTTGATGCCGACTATACCTAAGTTGAACCATAAAACGCACATTAAAAAAAGAACTTACTTTGTTCAGAGTCATGGAACACATCGATTAAGTATTATTAACACAGCAATTTTTAAAAAAACTTACACAAAATTTAGAAACGTCAACAGTTAACATCCATACAAAAATATTTACAGATACGATAATACAAAAGCTACTCAGAGAGACATAACGTGAGTCTACAGACCTTTTTAGCACAAACCTACAAGTGAAATTATGTCTAAATACTATTTAGCAGTAATTTGGGGTATAACTAAATCTGTACTATCCCCACCTTCACAATTCGCAACACTAAACACTTTAGAGTAGTAAAAATTTTGATTAATATACATTTAAAGCTCACAAATTGTACGTGTGGTAAAGAGAAATTAACTCTTCGGTATCAAAGACAATGTTTCTACAGGATCACCATTTTTTTATAACATTGTTTTTAATAACAGAGTCGCAAGTGTCCTTTTTATGGCGTCTACGGCGTTGAACCATCGTCACTACTTTTAAAAATATGATTATTTATATCATATATATAACGTAAGTGAAATTCTGGAACAATCCTGTACGAATCTTACTTAGCTATTGCATACACTCAAATCCTTGAAATATGTGATAATACTCAAACATATCACTCACAATTGACATACACGAACAGGCAAAAATTTTAAACCATACAAGATCAGCTTGAAAATCTTACAAGTATGTAATACACAACATAATCTTGAACCCTTTTGCAGGCAGAGGCATTATATCGACCCTTAGAGCATTTAAGACAGGAGACGCCTTCAGCGCATCTTTCCGAACAAAATATTCGCCATATTTTGGAGTGGACGAAGTACATATATAAAGAAACTACGCACACTTGCAAAACATTCTCCCATTACTACGCACCTATACTAAAACAATCACGCACGCACACACTAAACACTAAATTTGAGCAATAAAATTCGAACTCACAAGCGTTTAAACTAGATCAATTAACGCATGGCTAAATTGACCAATATCACTAAGGATCACATTTCATATAAATTCTCATAAACAGTAGTCCTTACGGTCGGAAATACGGTGACGTGAAATGTCAAAATAGCGGCCCACCGTGAAGCGTCCACTACGAATTGTTTATAAATTGACTTTGTAATCGATGCTCGATTTTAATTATAAAAAAACATACGTGAAAGTGAAGTAATAATTAATCTTTTCGTGAATTTGAAAAATGAATATGATTTTGCACCCGAAAACAGCACGAAGGCATTTTGACGGATCTCTTCACCCGACGGGAACGATTTCGAGACTGACGTATAATAGATTAATGAAGTAGTTTTTAATAACGTGGCAGATTTTTCTTCTGTACCTTTGGCAGATGGGTAAGTATAGCAATGGCGTCTCCAGTCTTAAATGCTCTAAGTATCGACCACACTACCGGCCTATAAAAGGGGGAAAAGGCTGGTTGCACCAACTTACTATTAAAGACTGTTTATGTTAAATACGGCGCCGGCAACTGTCATTCGCTAGAAACTTGAGAAACTTTGCATAGTTACATACAATCAGATTTTAACGAACACCGCTTATGATTACAGACGCTTCGGTGCAACCCACCCAAAGTCTGGTCGGTTTTCGGCTGTAGATAGTTCAACTCCTATTTGCACATGTGTGCGTGCGCATGTAAGTATGCAGGTATGAACTGTGTGGCAGTTACAGCAGTCGTCGTTACAAGTTCAAGTACTCACAGAACGACTGTTACAGTCAAGGGCACCAATATCTATAGATTTTTTTCACCTTATTTTATTGAAATACCGACCGACCACGATCGACCAACGACCACGTACTATCCGAAACATGTCGAACGAGATTCGACCTTAAATATTAGTGACCCGTATAATTATTATATTTCAATATCGGTTTCATACATTTAGTACAGTTAGATTCACACTGATGCGCTCTGACGTGACCGGCGTCAGAGCGCAAGGATCAAGTCAGATAAAGGTTCGCCCACACCGCAGCTTAAAATGCGTTGACGGTGCGTTAACGCAGTGAAGATAGGGAGGGATAGGCTTATGAGTTAAAAACGTCACGCATGAGGCACGTCACTGCGATTCCGTACCATCACCGAATCTTTAGTCTGAATCCAGTTTTAATCGTCCCACCTAATATAAATTACAGTACGTAACTTTTGAATGTCCGCAGGTCTGACACTGCTTGAAATGGTTATATTTATATTAGCACCTTTAGATGCAACATCTCCTAAAAGTCATTTAATGACCACATCAAACTAGGTACAAATGATCGTACATAAATTCAAAATATCAGGTACGAGATATAAAAATATCCCAGATTATAAGTAGGTACTTATGTTACAATTATTAACTCGGAGGGCGATATGATTTGGCCTTCTTCAAGAAATCCTGATAATTCCATTGCTTGTAGTTCATTATTTGCTTTCCGTTCATTATCGTGTGGACCATTATCTTGGAGTTGTATTCCAAGTTTGTTAGAAGCTGAAAAAATTATACAGTTATAAGCTAATATACATAATATTTATAGATTTTATTTAAATCTTATATTAAGTGTTACGAGTTTGAAATGAACTTTATTTTTTGTATGTTTTACTGCAAAAAATCGGAAATTCATAACTTTCGATAAATACTGAGGTTGAATAACTTTAAAACGAATCAAATTAATTTAAGGAATAAATAATATATATGAATGTATGCACATATAGTTTATTCACCAGAAACATATGGTACACAGGTACAGTCACGAATTTTAATTTGGGACCCCGTTACAGGTCTGTCAAACTGTATAGAAGTTCAAAGATTTTTATTTGCGTGCGAGCATGACCGTACTTGTGTTACTCCTTATGTTTAGCCAAAACAAAGAAACAAAGGTTGTACTCACTTTAGGCGTTAATAAGAAGTACTGCGCGTTATCACATTCCGTTGTGACTTTGACCAGCAGGTGGAACATTTTTCGCTCGTTTATAGGGTCCATGCCTTGGTTTATCTCGTCCACACATCTGTAATACACAACACTATAGAATACTCTGAGCACGCGGTAAACGATCAAGCTAAAATGAACTTCAACTGTTACTAAATAACATGGAAAGACCTGGGTGCAGTTTCAACTAAGGATAGTAAAGCCGTGGCTACAGTATGCGTTCATAATTGTCATAATATATAGCTATTTACTTTGAACTCTGTTCTCGAGCCTCGGCGTGTACGAAATGGTACAGAAAAAAAAACCTGGGAGCCGAGTCCTCCGTAGTAAAAATATTAACATTATAACGAAGTTTATATTGTAGAACAAAGAAGTGCGTACTGTCAGTAATGATGATCTCTCATCTCTGACGCCTGGCAGAACGGGCCGACATACTCAATGACATCGATATCGTTCTGTCGCGTCACGACACGTCCCGTCAGACAAATATGAATTCGACTGAGGGTGGTTTGTACCAAAGTACCAAACCGTCTGTAATCGTAAGCGGTGTTTGTTTAAATCTGATTGTATGGCAGTGACAAGTGTCTATCGCAGGGGGGAGCCAAAATCGGCTCAGAGAGCCAAATATTGCTGTTTCAGGTTTCCCCTACATTTTAGACCTCAAAGAGCCGCAACTGGCCTGGCTATGAGATGACAGCTGTCAACGCCATATTTAACCCCACGACCCACGGTTTGGTGCAACCCGCCAAAAAGCATTGGTGCTCACCGGAAGGGCACGGTGGTGTTGCTGCAGCGCCATCAGGTACATCGATGGACAGCGAGTAGTCCCCCAGAACACGTCAGTCACATCAGTTTATACCCGCGTGGACATGTCGGAGGTTTCCTCTGAATTTTCCTCTCCAACCGCGCATTCCTATCGCTTTATTAGGGCCCGGTCTATAAAGCCACAGTCCACACAAAAAACTCACCGGAAGGGCACGGTGGTGAGTCTCTGCAGCGCCATCAGGTACATGGCGGTGGACAGCGCGCGCTCTCCGCCCGACTGCGCGTGCCGCGTCAACTGCTGCAGCTGCTCCGACGTCCGGAAACGTACCAGTATCGAGATGCCGTACTTGTCGTAGTCCTCCTGCCACAACAACAATCCGTTATTTGACTAATTTTTTATATTGTTAAACGACACTGATACCAGAGAGGTCGAGGACAGGGGAAATTGAAGACAGAGAGAGATTTATTCCATTTTTCATCCAGAGTTAAGCTATAAAGCGATTTACAGTTCGATTCACGAAAATCACGAATACAGGGGCGCTAACTATGATATTAATGACAGTTTCATACATTCTCCGCGCCAGGTGTCGTGAATCGACCTATATATTCCGTGAACTCTTAGAACAGCATTCGGGCTCCGATGAAAACGCTTATTTTGGCATAAGAACATGTAAGAACAAGCGTGAGAAAAATACAGTCGAACCCTATTGTAACAGTTCACTGGATGTAGCTAAGGTATGTTATGTATCTTGATCTGTACTAGTTTCAATACTACACAAAGAGTGTTGCTGAAAACACTGTTTTGTCTTAAATAACAATGAGCAACTGCAACAGAACTTAGAGACATGACACGACAGGGACGTCAATGATTTGGGTGTCTATATTTTTTAAATTGGAAAATTTGTTCAATACTTACATCACTTCCAGACTTGTCCAGCTTAATTTCTCCAGCGCAGCCCATCTTGGCGAACATTTCGCCGAAGCTCTTGTCTATGTCCCGTAGTAAGTTCTCTAGCGGAGGCAACCATTGCAATCTAAAGACAAAACAAGCGTATAAAATTGTGTCAATGGCCGGAGGAAAAAGCACAAAACCTAGACACGCGCATTTAAAAATTATAATTACTGCATTTGTACGCTGAACAGTAATAAATAATTACCTGATTGTATTCATTCTGTTTTCGAGGTTCTTGTGGATATCACTATTGTTGCTGACGTCAGATTTTAATTTTGCTATCTCCTTTTCTCGTTCGTCATATTCTTTGATCACCTGGAACAATCATATTTGCAATCTATATGTTCGTTTATCTATTTATTGCAATTGCCTGAAAACAAAAACTTGTCGCTCACGACCGTACTTTAATTTTTCTTGTAACAATACTGACATCAAAGGATTATCATACTACAACGTAATATTAAGCGTCTCATATGTCGTTTTTGGACATTCGAAGACACCTGTGTGCGGTTCGCTTGGCGGCCTTGCTTCCAGGGCTCGGAAACCGGTTACGTCTTCATACAATTAACCGGATAAAAATTTCGGTTAATTGCGTTTTACGATATTATTTCGTACTTTAAATCATGTATTTCATATTCATCTATGAACAAAAACAAATATTAAAATAAAAATGGAGATATGACCATTACTTTAGCAGATATTTCAAAAATAGTAAAAACCGGTTCCGAGCCCTGCTTGCTTCATACCTGTACCTTGATATTGCCACACTATATGTAAGTTATATTTATTGCCATTAACATGTAAAATGTAACATTTTATGAATAAATGAATCAATTGAATTTACGACGCTTTAGTACGCTCGGATCATCTCTTCCAGCTTACCGCAAGTTGATATTTATCAGAATATGTATGTAGCAGTTTACCTGTTCATCCCCCTTGTCCATACAATCGATCCGAGTCTGCAGCTCGTTGCAGTGGTCCCGCAAGCCATCCAACTCAGCAGGCAACTCTTCAAACTGCTCCTTGAAGGGGAAGTTTGTCTCGTGTGGGAGCAGGTTACTTTTGCACGCACGCTTGGCTTCCTGTAGTTTCGTACGAGCATTGGCGCTCGTCCGAGCCAGTCCGGCCTCGATGCTCTTTAATTTCTCCTGTGGATGAATTAGACTTTTTATTCTTCGCCACATGATAAAATATAGTCAACAAGAAATGTCTCAAAGAAAAGGTCCTTTATTATCAATGACAATAAGGACGAATTCTAATGGAGTTGCTACGGAAATAGCGCCTTATACTGCACAAAAGTAACGACAAAAAAGGGTTCCTATTGCCAGAAAATGACAAATAATTTCTCATCAGTGTAATAAATTGATATTATACCTTGTCCTCCCGTAACTTTTCGTTCAATTCCCTCAATTGCGATTTTTGGTCTACTATAGCGCTTCTACTGATGTCCAGTTTGACCTAAAAGCAAAAAGGCATTAAATAAATCTTTCAAAAATTTCAACGCACATAGTCGTGTGGGGTATCGATCGATAGACTTTAAAAATGATATGGAGGTTTCTAAAAACTTGTCCATTTAAGTCAACCGTTGATGAGATATTTGCTGTCAAAGTCATAGATGGTGTCCCCCCCTCCCCCTCTAATTTCCAAAGTATAGTTTAAAATTCTGAAAAAAATTGATGTGGTGTGCATTAGTAAATACTTTCTACGATTTTTGGTTTGAACAATATAGGTTTTACGGTTTTTGAGTTTTCGCTTAAAAACTGTCTTGCCCAAACAAAAGGTCGTAAGTGCCGTGAGTTCCCTATGAAGATACGACTTTTTTAGATTCAATATATTGGATAGTGATTTTAAATGTGGACTAGTAGGTGTTGGTACGGAACCCTTCATTGTGTGTGGTCCGACACGCACTTGGCCGGTTTTATTCTTTCAAAACGTGCAAAGAATATTTGAAATCCGAACGTGTTATTTGTAACTTTTTTAAACGTGATAACATGTAAGGGCCAGTCCAGCAACAATAATTTTATATTGTGCTGTTGTGTTAAAAAAATTAGTACCTACGCTAAATCTCGAGATTAGGTAGTGGACCCCGGGCATCCAACTATATTTAGGATGCAACTAAAGAGGAGGAGCATAAAAAAATACTTGGTTCTAGTGAGGTGAAAAAATCTTTGCAACTTTTTATTCTAAGTTTCCATTTCAAGGAACTTTTAGATGATTCAATTAAATTAGATTCAATGTGTACTATCTTAAAAATACTAATAATTTTCTCTATCTTAAAAATACCTAGGTATAAGCATACACATTGAATGTAATTGAATCTTAGAAACAGCAGCAACATGAATTGAAAAATAGTTCAAATGTGTGACTAGTTCTAATAAAACAAAATGTAAATTTGAATGATGTCCAAATTTGTGTTACTGCTGTTATCGTAAGCGTGGCAGTTACAGTCAGCATCTAAACTAAATACGCATATGAAACTTGTCAAAAGCTCTTCTTCCCTTATAATAAAGACTTGATTTCTTCACATGCGTAGCTACTTTTCATGCTGCTTGTACCAGCTATTCAGAAACATCTTTATTTGGAAGCTGTCAAAAATGTCTACCTTCCACATCTCGCCGTTGAGCAATTTGTTTTGCAGCCCTTTCATAATTCCAACCAATTCTTGGTGCAGCATGCATTGCTTCTTTACGATTTTTCTCTGTTCCTGGCTACATCTGAAAATAATGTTTCAATAGTAACTACCGTTGCAACTCGAAACTTCGCTTATGGTTTCTCCATTCGCCTACAACACACCACGAGCCAACTTTCAATTTAACACGATATTCGTGTTGAATTGAAAGTTGTTGTGTGTTGAGGCGTGACGTCACGCCTGCGTGTCTATCAATATGGTGCGTTTTCAGTGCTCGTTAGCTATGCTGTACTTTGCCTCTCATTTTCGTTTTTTATGTTGCTCTATTTGTATTTGGTCCCATACAAACATATGATCGTCTCTAAAAACTGGTTCGAATGGTATGATTTTTTTTGTCTATGGATGAAAATGAAACCAAGCAAAGATTGGCGCCATAGGCGAAGTTACGAGTTTCAATGATACTATTCGATAGAGATTTGAGGATATTACCCATATAGGCCCATGGGGATATACAACTTTCATGTAATCAGTCTTTTAACAAATTAAACTTTAAAAACCTCAATGCGAGATAGATTACCCGTCTGTTTCTGCGTGTACTAATTTAAAAAGGACGGATAGTCTTTGTGCCGAGATTTACGCGCCATCATGTGTTGGCCATGCAGGACCAGCTCTTCCATTTCGATGGACTGCCTGATTCGAAGCCATATTGTATATCCTGCCCATCTACCGTTAATAGAGAATATGCGTAATTTTGTTTTATGATGCCATTCGAACCAGTTTTAGAGAGGAACAAATGTGTATATGGAACAAGTACAATTAGAACACAAATGATAAAAATAGATCTCACTACAGCATAAAATCCGAGCCTTCAAAACTCCCATACTAATTGAGCATAGTATGTGACGTCATGTACTATGCGCCCGTACTACCAATGTATGGAAAAATCAGTAATTTTCTTTTTTGGTGGTGAAATATTGCGTTTAGGTACAGTCATTCCATTTTTTGTTTATCAAAACAAGATAACTGATGGTGTTGCTTTTAATTTACTATCATCAGTCAATAAAAAAGATTATATAGTTTTTCGAAACTTTCAATTGTCATAAGACAAATCTGTTTTAAAGATTATGAGCATATTGATTAATTTACTGTTTTTTGTAATAATTTGATGGTTTACTATTGATAGTGTGATATTATTATTATTCATTCCGCATGGATATTCTCTGTTGCCATGGTTGTGTGTTGAGATATACATGCACATTGTCTATGTGTGCGTCAGCGTAGGAGCTATGAGTTCACGTTGTCTATGTGTTCATGTGTCACAACTACAACCCGTGCTCGTGGGATAAAAGTACTGTAAAAAGTAAATTAAATTACGATTTCATACTTCTCTTTTTCTTTTTGCAGATCGAAGGCTGTTTTGTCTTCAGTTATATCTTGGACCATTTTCTTTTGAACACTAATTTGCGCAGCTAGCTTTCGGAGCTGAAACAAAACAACACATTAAGAAACCATGCTCATGTAATGTAGCATTAATTCCTGAATTAACACTGACTCCTCAGTTTATATAAAATTATAAAACACAGTTTACAAGTGACTTAAACCCATTCGAAATCGCAGTCTCGAAATATAGGTAGGTAACTTGGATGGAATTTGGTACGAATGTTCATTACAGGCCTAGTTTTCGTCTCCCAAAAGTCTCCAGGCCAGGATCTTCTAAAGCCGCCGCTCTCGTGGAAAATGTTCTTCATCCGTAAGATATTCGCATTTTGTGCGAAATCTACGTATCCTACTAAAATATAGTCCTGACTAGGGTTATTTTAGGAGTTTTTGCACGAGTATCTGGCAGGACTAGTCGCTGACAAATATCTGACACAACTCCATTTGTACAACCGTTATGAGCGTATCTGAAAAATATAAATGTTGACTCCATTTTGCTGCCCTGCTGTCTTGGGTGTCTTACCTTATCCACGTTTTCTGTTAACTTCTTTCTCCGCATATTGAGGTCGTTCAGATTGCCTTGAATTTTGTTTAGTTTTGCCGCTAAAACTTGCATTTCCCCTTGAGTCTCTCTCGCCCTTTCTTCAAGTTTTTCAAGCCTAAAAATATACAGGAAATGGCTATTTATATTTATTATTAGAACATTGTCGCGCCTTATACATTTTCTTTTTGTCGAGCATTTAATACGTGTACATTGTGTATCGACAACACAGTTAACTGACCATCCATGATTCTCATTGCAACGAGATAAGATCTATTAATGGTCAGTCATGGTCGCATTTTGGTACAACCTAGCTTAGGTCATATTCATATCCCTAGGGATATCTATAAAATTGTCTTACGAAAACGATTCATATGCCGCACTCATCGAATGGCATGGGAAGTAGCGGGGAAACAGGAAAGGATGCAGAAAAAGTAGTGTTGCAACATTAATCTTCATGCAGCAGATCATACACCTCACGCCCACCACTCCCAGATTTGTCGGTTTTTTGAACGCGAGTCAACGTTCACGATTCATTGCGCAAGTAAAGCAAAGAGGGCAACATCGGAGCAGTTTTAGGAACATAAAGTGACAGAGCCAATAAGTCGCTTCGAACCAGAATTCGAAGCGCGTCCAGCCTGCGCGTTCGTATAACTGGCAACATTTGTAACGTACCTAGTGCAGTGTCCTACGTCGTCTGAAGGTCCCATTTTCGTAAATAACAGAAAAAAATGTTTTGAGATATAAGTAATTTAAATAAAATTCTCTACAAAAAAGGTTCTATACACTTTTTCGACTTTTTCGCTAGGATGAATATTTGATGGCTGAAGGGCTATGGGCGGGGACCTTTGATATGTTTACCTCCTGACTAGTCCAAATAAAGTTACGAAGTTAAAAATTGTGTTCCATGCATTTCCCTCTATAACCTTTCGTTGCCTGGCGTATATGCTTAAATTAAAGAATAAATACCCCTAATTCATAATAATTCATCAAACCAATTTAAGTTAAATTACGCTAAAGTTCGTTTGTCCTTATCTGTCACTTTGACATTAAAGTTTGTGGGAAAGGGACAAAACACATTTTAGATATCAGAGATTTGTTAAGTTTTATGAATAAGGGGGTTTGACTTGAAGAACTCACTGCGTCTTGTGGGAGTCGAGTTGGTCCACGTCTATTGTGTTGGCCAACAGTCGCGCGGGCCGCACCTCGACTGTCGAGCTCGACTTGGCGCCGCTATAACGCGACACGGAAATGTTGATGCGATGGTTCTCTACGAAAATAAATGATCCGTTTTACTTACCGTCAACAAAAGTCTATATATTATTGTAACGACATTTTTAGATAATGGGGCAAGCGACATCATGTCATTTCATTGGAACTAATCAGTTACACTGGCAAAAAATTCCCAAAACCATTCATAGTCAAGTGTGGAACCCTATTAATTGCTAAAAAAAACGTTCGTGAAATGAAACTATTTCGATGCAAAAACAACAAAATTGACTTCAGAACTAACAGGTAAACAAATTCAAATTGTAATTTAGTCTGTTGCCATATAAATCAGAATAATAGCGCCCTCTTGACAATGATCATATATTTCTGGTCCGGCTTTATGTTTTTGTATGTTTGCCCGTGCGGCGGGACGGTGACCATAGACTGCATGCAAAATACGCGAGAGACATTTAACTACGTCTTTCGCGCAATTCCAAAAAATATTGTTCCAAAAATGTAAGCTCTTATTGCAGACTACTTTTTTTATCAGTCATCAACTACACATCAGAACGATCATAATGAGCGGAAACTCTGTTGTTGTGTAAGTAACTTTTGGGGGGGGGGGACTTTTATGACTGACAGCTTATATGTCACAAACGGTTGTCTTAAACGGAAAAGTTTTTTAGAAACCTCCATATGATCTTTAAAGGGACACTATATACGTTAAATTTTTGTTTCCTCCACATGTATTGAGTGCCCCCCCTAATTTAATATTTTTTTGTCATTTCACATCACTTCATCAGCGGTTCAAGAATACACCCTGCTACCAAATTTCGTAATTGTAGTGCTAATAGATAGACTCCGAGTAAATCGGCTGTGACATACGGACGGACGACAGACATGACGAAACTATAGGGGGTTCCGTTTTTTCCATTTTGGCTACGGAACCCTAAAAAACACTCGCGAGACCGCATTAGCGAACCAGTTTTTTATATGGAACTGGTTTAGAGATGTGAAAACATTTATCACCTTTGACCGTTTGCGTTGCGACATCAATACTAAAAAGATGATATTATAAAATTAACTTATGTAGAGAGAACATTGGTTAAGTTTCAGACTATATAGGTAAAAAAATAGAGAAAAATACTCACCAGTAAAGAAAGATTTAATACTGTCTGGCACTTTGGAGCAGTTGTTGAAGGTGTGATCGTTCCCTATGGGTATGGTGTGTATTTGGTAATTTCCACATAAGTATCTTAAAATGGGATCGGGCGCCGATATCGTATCCAAAACGTATGTGTAGAATCCGAGGTACCTAAAAAAAGTTTATAACTTGTACTAATTCAATTTATTTCAAAATGTAACAAAATGTGGATCTTGTTTTCATCGCACAATGGAAAATTTTCTTTCTTAACACAGTTTGATGTGGACCGGAAAAAACTCCTTTTGTCCGGGTGTGCCTAAGACGTTTTTTACCTATATCGATACACTGCCTAAGTCGCTTTTAGTCTAAAACTCTAATTTCCTAATAATCATTATGCCCTCATATCTGTTGTACCGATTTGCATTAGGACTAAAACTGGTTTAGCTATATCGCTTTAGGCCTAAAACGCGTTTGGTCAACCTATACATTAGACTCAAGCCTAAAAAGTATTAGGACTAAAACTGTTTGAGCTAAATCGCTATGGGTCTCAAACACATTAGACCTACTATAGGATTGAGACTAATAGGCAGTAGGTCTATAGAGTCTGATGCCTATTATGCCCTATGCCTAAAACGCGTTAGGTCTAAAATAAATCTTTTCTTTTTCCATGATGTCGTCAGATAACAAATTCCCTATGAAATAAAATGACATTTACTTGGCAGTTGAATTGTGTTTTAGAATCACTTCAAATTTAAGTGGCCAGCAAAAGATAAAAAAGATAATGAGTTTGTACTCGTAACGATAACGAACTCCTTTATAATTTTGCAGTTTAGGCAAAACGCGAAAATGCCAGTTTGAGAGTTAGACAAGTCATCATAATGGTCAAAAAGCGAATTAGTCAACAAGCTTAATAGTCTTAACGCCACTGAAAATTGAAGTTTAGGCAAAACGCGACTTAGTCATAAAACGTTTAAGTCATTCGTCGAAACAGGCAGTCAACCAATTAGACAAAAAGCGAAATAGACAGCAAACAACATAGTCTTAATGCCACTGAAGATTGAAGTTTAGGCAAAACGCGACTTAGTCATAAAACGTCTTAGGCACACCCGGACAAAAGGAAAAAACTATGGTTCTTTAAGCAAAATTCACTGCCAAGTCTGCACCACGCAGGCGCGTCCCATCTTTTAAGTTCGCCTTATCTCATTGGGATAAGAATAGTGATGTGCCGTCGGAATATTCCCGTGAGCGCGAATATTTCCTTGTTCCCAGGAATATTCCCAAATAGGGGAAAATTCCAATATGGATAGGGCAAATTAAATTTTTAGTTAAGGTTTGTTACAATGAATAGTACTCCGAAGAATAAAATTACTTTCGCTAACATTTACACAAATTTAAAACTAATATAATTTACCTTGCCTTTGCTCACGCTGATTACCAACCAGCAAGAGGCAAGGATTCTTTTGATATCCGAATATCCATACGGACTATGTTTGTGACTGACTGTACAGTGTACACTCATGTTTCAAAGCTCACCTCAACTGAACTGAACTGGGAGAGAGGCGGATACCCCTCGCTACTGATGGCGTTCACGGTACGTAGACTATGCTCCATAAATACTTTGTGTCTGACCCTACACTCATGTTTCAAAGCTCACCTCAACTGCTCTATGTCCTTCTGCTGCGATCTGAACTGGGAGATAGGCGGATACCCCTCGCTACTGATGGCGTTCACAGTACGTAGACCATGCTCCATACGGACTATGTTCGTGAACTGGTTCATCTCCTGGCTACATTCAAACGTAAACGCGAATAGATCGCGGGCTGATACCCTAGACTCCAGGTAGCGGGCGAATTTCGGGTCCGTGAAGTTTATCTAGATTAAAATTAAGGTATGTAATATAATATTGGTTGAGAAATTAGATTTGTATACAAGTTAGTTTATGGAATGGCGTAATAGTCCGAAAAATGTAGCTTTTTGAAGATGCTCGACTCGAACACCTGGATCATAAGCGTCATCTATGGAAAAGACGACCGACCGATAATTTCAAGGGCCCGTATATTGGTAAGCCAATGGCCTAATAGTCCGAACAGTTGTAGCTTTTTGAAGATGCTCGACTCGAACACCTTGATCATATGTGTCAAATACGGAAGACACGACCCAAGCCCTCATATTCGTATACATTAAATGATCAGGGGCAGTTATATTGCACAAAGTGCGAGCGAACATTTAAATCCAAATTCGGTTTTTTGCGAGCCATATTCGTGGGCATCAGAGAAAGTTCTAAGGGTCGGCGTCGTCGGATACGACAAGGATATTATATATAACAAGAAATTTTAATAAGTATTTTTTTTACCTAATACTTGTTTACTTCGCAAATATTTACGAACTTATCCTTTGAGTTTTTAATTTAAATGCTATAAGTAGTTTCTAGGCATAATATTATTATATATATAGTCCTTGTAGTATCCGACGTCGCCGACCCTTAGAACTTTCTCTGATGACCACGAATATGGCTCATCGCACTTTGTGCAACAAAACTACCCCGGATCATGTAATGTATAAGAATATGTGGGCTTGGGTCGTGTCTTCCGTATTTGACACTTATGATCAAGGTGTTCGAGTCGAGCATCTTCAAAAAGCTACAACTTTTCGGACTATTAGGCCATTGGCTTACCAATATACGGGCCCTTGAAATTATCTATAGCCATACCTCTAATATCATAGGCTCGTAGACTTTCTTCTTGAACATGGCCCGGTTTTCGCGCAGCCACATCACCGCTTTGTAAGTGTGATCACTGGCGTACTTCAAGGTCTGCAGGCGCTTCTCATCCACGTTCTCAAGGTCTCGTATTCTAACGGGCACAGGATACCGTTACCATAATTACAACCATTAGCTTAGTAGGCACAATCCATACTAATATTATAAATGCGAAACTATGTCTGTCTATCTGTTACCTCTTTACGCTTAAACCGCGGAATGGATTGATATGAAATTTGATAAAAAGTATTTGTCCCGGGGAAGGACATATACTTTTTATCACGGAAATTATCCCTCAAGGAAGTGGAAGTTTGTATGGAAGAGCGATAACTAGGTAAGCGCCAGATATAACAAATAGCAATAAAGTTCAATCGCGATAAATGAGTTCTACAGTGACGGAGTCGCAGGCAAAAGCTAGTAACTTATAATTCAACTCGCACAAGTTGTACTAGTCGTTAAGGTACATTTTCGGGTGAAGGTGTAAGAAGAAATTAAAACAGGTCAATCCTCTATAACAATTTATTGCAACTAACTGACCGGCGCCCCGACACTGCATAGCTACACGAAACATGCGTATGTATAGGTATGTGGTAGGTATATGGCTACATTATCGAAATTTGACTGAACATACCGCCCACCAAAAACAACAGTTTTTTACTAAAAGGGGGTAGCATAACATTTACTTATCTATTTGTGGTAGTTAAACTAGTAAACTTACTGTTATACAATTATCAATATCGACAACAACGACAGAAGGTCTTTTTCGCCATTGCAGGTTCTATTTATCACAGTGTCGTCGTGCGACATAACAGTTACGCTGACGATACTGATCTAAGTAATTGTTACATTATGTAAACCACTTTATGCAGCGTCTATTAATGAATCTTAATAAAAATATAAAGTAAGTATTTATATATTGATTCATTTGGCAACTACTTGTCTATTTATGAGAATATACGGTTTAACAAAATATAGGTTTTGTACTAATTAAGCGCTACATAACTAGTCAAACCCGGTACTAAGTGGATTTCCATATATTAGAACTATCTACGGAAAAGAAGTAAACAAAATACCATCACCTAATTACTCGCTTGGAAGAAACCAGCGTATATCATAACTAATCAACAAACTATTCTAGACCTCGTCACTGAGACATAGGGTGCAGATTACAATAGGACTATGCTGTTAATGAATGCACCTTTGCTTGTAACATTGCAATCCGAACGTGTGAACTTGAACTTGAATAGTTAACAAAACAGATGATTATGAATTTATTGTCTTATGTACTTATAACTATTACTACTTGTAACTTAACAAACTTGTTTGCTAACGAGGTTCGATAGCGTATTCTGAATGGACTGTAAATATTGTTTAGGTATTCGATTGAACGTTAGTCAAACAAGTGAAAGAACTTAACCAATGCAGCTATAACTATAATTAATCCTTAAAATAACATGACTAAAACATTATTTTGTTTCACAATGCAATAACTGCACATAGGAGTAAACAGTCATTTAAATATAAACCGTAACACAATGAGTTAAAGTTTCTTTTCGAAAGTCTTCTGATGTTGGCGAATTAAAGTTTGCATATTTATTTACTAGGTAACTACGAATACCTATACTTAGTATATTTTATCGTGTTTTAAGAGAATTAACTATTATTTATGTATTGATGCACATGTATTTAGGTACCCACATCGCGGAGAAGCTGTTAAACTATAGGTAAGTAAGTTAAGGCTTATTTATTTAACCCTCTGATTATTGTTTTGCAGTTTATAAAGCCGACCGCCCACCATGACATGCTGGTACCTATAGTTAAAAACCTTTTAGTGCTGTCTGATTTTACAACACTGTTATTGGATTTTTAATGCTAGAAGCATGCAAATTATGTCGCTTTTTTGACACAACTGGGCCACACGAATAATATAAAATATATAAGTGACTATTTTTCAGGAAGTTTTGGCAATAGTATGAGTTTAGATAAGGGTCTTTTGAACAGATTATCTCCTTTACACTGCACCGTAGCAACACGCACTAGTTGGTCAGGTCCAGGATGTAGGGCTTTTATCTTGCCTAAAAGCCATTTTGCCGGCGACATGTCATCTTCCTTTATCACTACAACATCTCCGACACTCGGCGGGTTAACCGTGTCCTGCCACTTATGTCTTTGCTGCAACGTGTTCAGATATTCTGCCTTCCATCTTCGCCAAAAATCCTGCGTCTTATTTTGTATCAGCTGCCATCTGGTCAGCATGTTAACATTCTTTGTCTCATAATTTATATCGGGAACATTGATTAAAGGCTCTCCGACCAAGAAGTGTCCAGGTGTAAGAGGGTCTAAGGTGGCAAGTGTTTCATCTAAGTGGCACAAAGGGCGTGAATTCAGGCAAGCCTCTATTTGAGTCAATAGGGTTGCCATTTCTTCGTATGTCAACTTTGTAGTCCCATTTATACGGTTTAAATGTCTTTTTGCCGAGCGGACGCCAGCCTCCCAAAGTCCACCGAAATTAGGAGCCTTTGGGGGAATAAAGTGCCAGGTTGTGCCGTCATTGGCTAACAGTTCCGCTATTTCCTTGGCTACGTTCGATTTACTTTCGGTGAACATATGATTCAATTCTTTGTCGGCCCGCACAAAGTTTGTCCCATTGTCGCTCCAGAGATGAAAGCAACGACCTCTCCTGGCAATAAATCTACGGAAGGCAGCAATGAAACCTTGTGCTGTGAGATCAGTGACAGCCTCCAAATGTATCGCTCTTGTGGACATGCAAACGAATAAGCAAATGTAGCCTTTCGTCGACTTATGACCTCTGCCCTTGGGAGTCCTCAATTGTACAGGGCCGGCATAGTCTACTCCACTATTCGAAAAAGCCCTGTGAGGAGTGACCCTGGGAGCAGGCAACTGACCCATCAGTTGCTGTTGGGTTCTGGCTTTTTCTATAATACATGTCCTGCAATTTCGCGTAACATTTCTTACAGCTGCTTTGAGACTAACAATCCAGTATTTGCTCCGAATGTACGTCATCATAACAAGTATATCACCATGCAGAGTCCTGATGTGGGCCTCATTAATCAACAGCTTGGTGATATGTTGTTTACTGGGGATGATTATTGGGTGCTTGGCATCTTCTGACATATCCGCGTTGCTGAGACGTCCGCCAACTCTCAGTAAACCTTGATCATCCAAATATGGCGTAAGATTAATTAGAGTACTCCTTGCTCTGACCTTGCCATTCTTTTTCAGGTCCTTGATCTCGCTTTCATAGACCAAATGTTGGTAATAACGTATGCATCTGACTTCGATTTCGTTAATTTCAATTATTGTCAAATACTCTTCTCTGTTTGCTTTATTCTTCCAATTGAGAAATCTACGACATTGTGCTAAAACTCTCCTTAATTTTGTCATAGATGAGAATCTCTCCCAAACAGGTGTCCCTTCAAGGTTAATATGAAATGTTCTTTTCATTTCTAAACTTGTTGGTTGAATGTTAACTCTTGTGAATTCAATGTCCTTATCTTTCAGCCATTCCGGTCCAGTCCACCACATTTCATTATCCACAACCTCTCTTGCGTCTATCCCTCTAGATGCAAGGTCAGCTGGATTGTCTCTAGACTGAACGTGACGCCATCTATCGTTGTCTATAAGCTGAATGATTTCTGAGACTCTGTTTCCCACGAAGACTTGCCATCGGCTGGGCTGAGACTGCAACCAGGCTAGAACCACCATCGAGTCTGTCCACGCATATGTCTTCTCCATTGGGATCTTAAGCAGGTAAGAGAGCTCATGTAAGAGTTTTGCAAGCAAAACACAGCCACAGAGTTCTAACTTTGGAATAGTCAGCTGCTTCAGAGGTGCAACCTTGGTTTTGGCTGCTATCATGGTGACATGGACTTCGTCATCGTGGTCTACCACTCTGACGTACGCTACCGCAGCGTAAGCCGCCGAGGAAGCGTCTGCAAAACCATGGAGTTGTATGTCCTTGCAGCGTGACGTCATCTTCAACCAGCGAGAGATTTCTAATGTTCGCAGTTCGTTAAGTTCGTGTCTGTACGTGATCCACTCATTCACCAACTCTGCAGGTAGTTCTTCGTCCCATCCATGATTGCAAAGCCACAACTTCTGTATCATGATCTTTGCTGTTATGATGACGGGAGCCAGCCATCCTAAGGGATCGAAAAGACTAGCCACATCTGATAATATTAACCTTTTTGTTACAGGTTTCCTGAGTTCCGGTAAGTTTACAGTGATTTTGAAGGTGTCGTCATTCCTGTTCCAGGTAAGTCCAAGTATTTTAATCACCTTGTCTAATTTTATTTCCAGATTGTCTACAGTTTCCTTACCTTCGTTGCCATCTTGTAAGAACGTCAACAATTCCTCGGAGTTACTTGACCACTTCTGCATCTGAAAGCCACCAGCTTTTAATAACATATTTATTTCATTACATATGACTTTCAGCTCAGACAAATCCTCATGACCAGTCATTAAGTCGTCCATATAAAAACAATCCTTGGCGACTGCTGCACCACTCGGGTAGTTCTCCGATTCATCTTCTGCTAGCTGAAGTAGCGTTCGTACTGCTAGGTAAGGTGCAGCAGCGGTCCCGAAAGTTACTGTCAACAGCTGATAACTTTCCAAACTTTCAGAGACATCCTTGCGCCACACTATTCGTTGTAAATCGGTATGGTTGTTTGTCATTTTAACTTGACGATACATCTTGACTATATCACCTACCACACAGATTCTGTGACACCTCCAGCGAATAATGAGACTACGAAGATCAGGTTGTAAGGTAGGACCAACGAGCATGCTGTCATTCAAAGACTGACCGTTGGAGCCCTTTGAAGACGCATCGAAGACCACGCGTACCTTAGTTGTGTCTTTGTCTTCTCGGATGACAGCAAAATGTGCTAGGTACATCGCGATGCTTTCATCTTCCTTCTCGGCCTTTTTCATATGACCTAATTGTAAATATTCATTAATGACCTTCGTATATTCTACTTTCAGCTTATTATTCCTTTCAAACTTCCTTTCCAGTTGTTTAAACCTTGTAATGGCTTGTTGCTTAGTCTCACGGCAGCACTTCAACGTTTCCTCCATATTTCGTTTTAGTGGTAGATGTACTTCGTATCTTCCGGCTGTATCTCTACTTGTAGTGCTCTTGTAAATTTCTTCACATTTTTCTTCCTCTTTAGACCAAGCTTTCTTGGTTGTATAAAGCTCTGTCTCCAATTCCCAGAACTTCCTCAATAGATTGTTATCTTCTTCGACATGTCTTGTAACGTGTAGGCTTGTGACGTTTCGTGACCTGTTGGAAGCTACATCTATATCGCCTGACAATATCCAACCTAAATGGGAGTGCTGTGCAACTACGTTGCCCGGCCCTCTCATCAAACCTGTGTCAATGATCTTACCAAAGACGTCCGCACCTAGTAGAATATCTATCCTGCCTGGTACGTTGAAGGTGGGGTCAGCCAACTTTATATCCCGAAGCTGAGGCCAAATATAACCTCTGATCTCCCTTGCAGGTAACCTACGCGTTAAAGACCTTAATACATATGCATTTACATTCAGTGTGAAATTTGCGTCATACTTGGACTTAATTTGTAAATCTACTAAGTGTTTAAGAGACATTTGATTACCTTCGCCAACACCAGAGACGACGCCGCTGACTTGGGTTTTCTTTAAACCCAATAACTCGACGACCCTCGCCGTCACGAACGACGCCTCCGAACCTTGGTCGATGAGAGCACGGAGGACGTGTGACTGACCTGAACTCGACGTGACGTCCACCAATGCCGTTGCTAACAATATATCTCGACCAGGCTGTTCTCCACTAGCCACATGTCCTGTGACCTTGGTAAGTGTCTCTTCCTCTTTTAATTGTATACGTTGTTTCTCAATAGTTGCAGTTGTAACCTGTTTGTCTTCACTTACTTGCTTCTTCTCTCTATGTAATAAGGAGTGGTGTTTTCTTTTGCAGATTTGACATGTCGTGCGCTGTTTACACTTGAACACGGTGTGATTAGGTATTAGGCAATTAAAGCACAGGTTGTTGTCTTGGACGAAACTGTATCTTTCTTCCATGGGTAGCTTGGCAAACTGCTTGCAGTTATGTATGTAATGATTTTCTTTGCAGAAGGCGCAATGCAGATCGTCGTTGTTAGCCGTCACATGAAAAGTCTTCGTTTTGACGCTTTGTGGTTGTTTGTAACTTTTACTTGTTGGTTCAACCATCTCTAGCGTGCGAAACCGGGTTTCCAGGAACAACTTCAATCTTTCAAATCCAGGTATGTCATCAGAACTATCTCCACTAATTGCCTCTTCCCATTGTTTGTGACTGTTGACATCTAACTTGGATACGACGATAAACATCACGATTGCATCCCACTTCTCGGTAGGTAAACCCAAATTCTTAAGCGCATTCATACATTCCACAGTGGTATCTAACAGCTGTTTTATAGCGGCGGCCGATTCTTGAGATAACGCTCTTTGTCCAAAAAACTTCTTAAAAATATTGTTTGCGATATATCGTTTATTGTTGTATCGTTTTTTCAATATCGACCATGCCTCTGTATAATTATCTCCCGTAATTGGAAACTGTCGTAATAATACTTCTGCATCTCCAGTCAAACTACTTTTAAGGTAATGTAATTTCTGTACGTTTTCTATCGATGCATTGTTATGAATAAGCGCCACGAATAGATCATGAAATGATTGCCACTCAGTGTAATTTCCACTAAAAGTAGGTATGGAAATGCGTGGCAAACGGATTTCACTACTGGATGTACTTGGGTTACTCACAGTTTGTCTGGATGCGTCCGTTTTTTCATTTTCAGAACTCAATTTCATTAATGCTGTCTTCAAATCTCCTTTGTACGAGTAATATAACTCTTCGAAATCATCAAACATACTATCCGCAAAATAAGGCAGTACCTGTCTGTCGTCAACTGAAATTGACAGAATTATTTTCTCGTGTGCTACTTTAAACTCCTTCCAATAGGTATCCAGCGCATCTATTCTTCCCTGTACATAACCAACACTTATTCTTTCCTTCGGTGATTTTTTGTAATTACTGTAAGCTTTATTAACTTTCTCATAGGTATCCATTTGGAGTAGTATACGCTTTTCTATTTGTTCCATTTTGTAAGCTCACTTTAAAATCCACCAAGTCAAATACCGAAGTTCTAGAATGTTCCAACGCGGCACTATCTTTTTACCGCGCAGGGTAGGCGCAGAAGTTCGTACGTATGTTCGCGTTGAATATAACGTAACCGATAGCTAATTCTGTTGCTAGCTGTGTATAATGCACTAATCCACTGTCCTTTGTAACACGCCAAATCACTTCAGTTCAATATAATTCGCACAGTAACGTTTTTAGACATATTCTTTCGTAAACTCCAAGTTTTCCAATCTATATCGTCCTTTTCACTTTAGTTCACTTTTAAACATTCTAGTCCATAATACTGTTCACTTTTTGGCACTTATTTGTCCGTATTTATCTCCAAATTACATAAAATTCACCCCGTAAAATAGATCGCTGATAATGATATCCTGGGTCGATGGACCATATGTACTAGTCGTTAAGGTACATTTTCGGGTGAAGGTGTAAGAAGAAATTAAAACAGGTCAATCCTCTATAACAATTTATTGCAACTAACTGACCGGCGCCCCGACACTGCATAGCTACACGAAACATGCGTATGTATAGGTATGTGGTAGGTATATGGCTACATTATCGAAATTTGACTGAACACAAGTAATTGTTGTAGAGTGCATATTTATGTTACTGCCGTTAAGTCACGTTAATTTTAAATGTTTCTGCATGTTTTTATTTGGTACACAGTTATTAAGATTCCAATGCTTAAATAATTAGATACATTAGAGCTTTAATAAATAATTCGCCGAGGATTGACACACGGCGTTTGTGATTCCCAAAGGACACTATGTCGTTATACCTTACGGGTTACGCAATGCTTTAGTTCAACCATGAAATGCATCACTAAGGCTGTATCAGAAGAATTAACAACGTAAAATGGCAAATCAATATAATGTATTCGGCACGTACTTGTTCTGATGAAGACGTATCTCCGGCATAACTCGGTTCTCTAGGTCATATTCCATGTCCATCTTTTGTTTCTTTAGTCCATCTATGCCAGCAATCTCCTTCGCTATTTTCTTATGCAGCAGCGCTAGTTCCTTTTCAACGCCGGCCTCTATAATAACAGTGACGATATATGAAAAAGGCATGTATAAACGAAATTGAAATTTTGAATATAAAACGCCCGTGAGTCTCAGACCTATTGAAATAGAATAAACGGGTCGCTCCCGTCTTTAAGGTCGAATATCGCTCGACAAAAGACTAGATAAAAATTATTAGGATTTTTGACACCCACCATCCACAGATTCGTCAAACTTCGCCTTATCAGTGATCAACTTATCCAGCTTGGCTCTAGCCTCCAACAGCTCTCTCTCTCGATTTTTATGTCGCTCTATTTTCGCCACCAAACTATTATTTTGCTCTTTCAGTTCGTACTCTTGCAATTTCACCGACTCTATTGTCTTTCTTACCCTATCTTTTAAATTGCCGACTTCTCGAGTCTGAAAGGAAAGGAAACAAAATTTATAAAAATGGGGTCCGTAATGTTTAATATAAAAACAAATTGCATATTTTCATTGGTTATAATATTTAAATACCATAACACCGTATCACAACCACCTTTTCTATAACGTTTAATTGAAGTAATTTATTTTTAAATAATACTCATTAAGTATAATAATTAAAACTGATAACAGCATATGCATATTTTCTTTGGTTATAATTTATCTTTGTTTACACGTTAATCGTTTGTTATGAAATTCGGACGTATGCTACTTGAAAATATGCATTTTGTTTTTGTGGCGATGAAATGGCACCCATAAAAATGATTGCCTCATAAAAATATTAAATATAAATTACCAAAACACTTACCGCATTCAACTTCTGTTGTTCCAACTTGCTTATTCCACTTTCAACTTTTTTCAAATGCTTCTCCAAAGGTTCCACCTTCGCCATATGCGTCGCTACCAGCTTGGTAATCAGTTCCTTGTCTTTTTTGTAGTCTTGCACCTCGTCACGTAGTTCCTGATACTCTATCCAGAGCTTCTTCCGCTCGCACATTTCGATATCCTGTTCTATCTTTTTCCTTTGCTCCATAGCGTCAATCATTATTTTTAATCTGAAAAGAGATAACAATGCGCCATACCAAACAATAAAATGGTTAAAGTACTTCAAGCTATTATGGATCTTCGGTAGCTTACATTACAAAGATCGTGTGTTTATATTTCCCCCTTATTCATAAAACTTAACAAATCTCTGCTAAAATGTCTGTTGTCACTGACTCACAAGCACATGTGTCAAAGTGACAGATAAGGACAAACGAACTTTAGCGCTAGTTGACTAATATAGGTTTGATAGATGTTTATGATTAAGGGGGTAAGACGTTACCGCGAGATCCAAATTGCCTTGCCTTTTTCCTGGATCATTCAATCTTACTAAACTTAACTTTTTTGCAGCTAAAGTAACTAATGAAGCATTCAGACACACGGTTAAGACAGAAACAGTCAAAATATGTAAGCTGGCATTGCTAGGGATTTCTCAACAGTAATGCAAATTAATGTTTCATTCAATGCCGATTGTCACCTCTCGTTTTGCCGTATCTTCTCCTCCAGCAGCTGCGCATTGTTCTGCAGCCGGGTGGACAGTCCACGCTGTTCACCCCTTGTCTTGATCAGCTCGTCCAGTTGTTCCACAGACTGCTGTCCACCCACCGCTGCCAGCGTGCTGCGCAGCAACTGTTGTGGATCCATCTTGGAGAAGTCCTGCACCCGGTCTTGTGGGAGCAGTTGGCAGAGGTTGTCCACCTGATCATAAAAGGTTGAAAACTAATGATGAAAACTATAGTTAGATAAAGTAGTTTATAGTTGACAGGCATGGTTTCAAAGGAACGGAAATTAAGTTGGAGTCAACAGATTCCATCCACTAGACTTGTATAAACCACTGTTTATAAAACTAAAAATACTGACGCTTATATATATTCTCATGTTCGAACATGCAAAATTCGTACGAAGAAATCCAGAGATGTTTGGCAAACCACGTATTTTCGACGACAGTATGAGTAAATAATGCTATATCAACATGGGTAAAATTATATGTTTTAATTAAATTAGTATTTCAGTACAAACTGCATCATATTAATTGACCGCTTCTAGGTGAACAAACCTTTACTTCAGAGAGTGAGCGATTTTAATTAATCTCAATTTGAGAAACAGAGAGCGAGCATTGTTGAGCTCGCCATGGAGAACAGAACAAACGTAGTAGGCTACGTCACGCCTTAAGGGTGTGTTAGAATTGAGATGTTTTAGCTTGTGAATTGTTTTAAATAATTAATATCTCTTAAATTATATGTTTTTGGACTATACGTTGTATAACTTTATATGCTCTAATTAGACTCTAAAATCGTTGGTTTTAATCTTTTGGGTTATTAACGCCCACGGTGTAGAATTAAGGTATTTTTTGACATTACCACAAATTTAACATAACTAGAAATAACTTACACTGTTTTTTTTTTTCTAATGTAATAACATTATTATATAAATTAATTGTTTTCTTTAAATTTTTAATTATAAATTTTCATGTAAATGTAATGGTGAATTTTGCAGTTCTATATTGAATGAATATATATTTTGTCATCTCTTATGTACCATAATTCTCACAAATAAAAACTTTGACTTTGTTGAAATAAACATGTACATTAGAATAAATCGAGTGAATAGGCATCTTTTGGGTGAGCTCGTTTCGCAGGGCAATCCCGTTTTAAATTTAAAAAAAAAACCATTAATGTAGAGCTGCAATATATCTTACCTGAATATTCATAGTTGCAATGAGTTCCTGAACCTGCTTCTCCCTTACAGTCTTGTTGTTGATCTTCCAAGTAGTGTTGTCCTGGAGATTAAAGATGCGCGTAATGATGACGTTTGGTTCCCTCGCCTCACGGTGCAGTTCGATCTCTATGGTGGCTTCTTCACATCCACTGCGGACATACTCTGAGATCTGTAATCAAAAAATTAACAAAGAGTATTACATTAGTTAAGGGTTTTTCTTAGGACTTTTCACCACAGAGCTGTGCAGACTACATGGCATGGCAGGCAGAAAAACTCAATGTTAAGGTGCTAATCAATCAATCAGAACTTAAGCAATCAAACCATAGGAAAGCATCCCAAATGTTATTATATACTACATTACAATACACACAGTGTGAGGTTCAAAATTGTTTATAAGGCAGAATTTAAAGTCATCATATATCAGTTTTCTTATTTTATCAAACAGCATTTACTTGGCTTTATTATATTGTTACAGGAGCTGTATAAGAAAATTGGGAAATCTCGTCATAACTATATTTACACTTTTGTACTTCATGCCTTAGAAAAACTTATAAGGAAAACATTACACCTATGTTCTGTACAAGGCCAAATGATTTCTTACTTCTAAATCATATCTTGTTGTATTGCAATTTGTTGATAATCATTATTATCAGTAACAATTATAATGAGATTATTAAACATAAGTATGTTTCATTACTTTATAGTCAAATTATTTATCTTTTTATCTATACAAGTATGTATATACAGTGTCGCCCAGTCCTTATAGTACAAACTTTGCTAATCTTGGAACTGGTTGATTTGTATAAGATTATTGTGTGACAAATATGTATTTAATACCATTGCTTTGCTTTCAAAGGTATGGTGTCTTCGGGTAATAACGATTGTCGGGTAATTCCGAAAATAACAATGGCCAGTCTTAACTAAGTGATTATATTGCATCTCATCATCATCATCATCGTCAAAAAGAAATGTTAAATTTTTTATTGATGTTTGGTAGTGCAACAAAATCGCTTAGTTAGACTGGAATTTGTTATTTTCGGAATTACCCGAAGACACCTTATAAGTGTCGATTTGCCATTTCAACTGAATTGGTAAAAGATTAAGCTATAGAAAATAATCACAGAATATTACACTACCAATATAAAAAAAGTTAGAACTGAAAAACCAACAATTGTGTAATCAGTTCAGTACCCATAGAGATAGATAGAATTAAACACTCTCTGGCTTACTCCAAGATTTTCATCAACACTCACAATGCAACATATAAGAAAACGTGTGTAATAGTGTTTGATAACAAAACAGTGAAAGACAAAACATGTTGAATATTCTGTATCTTCTTAGCTACATAGTAAAAAAGTTAATTGGTATTTAGCATAACTACTACATGTCAAGGGTGAACCTTATACACAAGGCACCTAGGGAAATACACACCTAGGTAGTTACATTAGATACATTAAAATTAGTAAGCAAAGCACAACATACTATCATAAACTTCATGGAAGTGTTTACACATCCTAGTTAGAGCACCTTGACGTTTTATTCGCTTCAATTAACAATATAAAGTGGTTTACAGTTTACCTACCTTCTTTGCCCTTCCAATGACGCTGGTTTTCCCGCAGAGCCCCAGAATAATGGCACAAACAAACGTCGACTTTCCAGTTCCATTCGGACCAATTATCAAATTCAATGACGGGCCAGGGAACAACTCGACCTCTTTATACGTCCTAAAATGTAATATTTTAGTCTGATAGAGCTATCAACAGGACATTGCTTAAAAATACAGAAATGGCGCGTAAATATTTATACAAATTATACTTACACGAAGTTCTGTAAAGCTATTCTGTAAATGGAGCCGGCTTTTGCGGCCTTAGTGTTGGCTTTTTTAGACATATTTCGTTTTCAAACTATCATAATATTAGTGATAAAGCTGGGAAACCCCAAAAGCACGAGAATATCCGCTCTTACAAATTTCTGCGAAGTCGTCAAAAATGACAGTACAGTGTCTTGCTACCGGTAAAAAATAACTAAATTAATTGTTATTTGTCACAATTCTTAACGTTATGACGTTATTGAAACAACTGTTTTATTAACGTCAGCTAAAACAAATTCAAATGTAACATGACGTTTATAAAAACTTATAAACTATTTAAATATAAACGTTTTAAACAATTTATACAGAGATATTACTGAAGACAGTGAAGCTTCATTGTTCCGTCCGGGGAGCAGGTACGGCCCTGGTGCTCGGATTATTAAAGGTGTGTGATATTTGCTGCAATATTTGTAAAGTAATCAGTAATTAAACTTTTAAGAAAACTTCTTTTTGTTACAGAAAACGGGATAAAACTCCGTTCAAAGTGGAAATAGTAGTCTCAAATAATATTTTTTTTAAACTAAACTTATTATTTGTATTTTATTTTTCAAAATCGTGGTTTCTAAGTCACCTTCCAATACACACATGTATCTAAGCATAGACAATAATACACGTAGGAGATAATAAAGTATCTTCTGTAGTCCTGACTCCTGTCCCTCATCACGTATAGGGCCGTAATATTTGTCACCGTCAACAAAACGTCATCGATGACTGCCCTTGCTGTCACCTCATATAACACAACTACTAAGAATGAGATGTTACAATCGTGCTAAAGGATGCATCAGTCTTCTTATACATCTTTTTGTTAGATGGCCTTAGCGCTGTGCCCCTTTATTGTTCTAAGTTTATCATCGAAAACTGACTTGAATTCATGTAGGATATTTTGAACTTCGGTGTGATGATTTATATCAGACTGGGTGGTAACTGTAGCTTTTGTTGAGCTCTATACGGTATACTCTATACTTCCTATAACAGTTATGTGGGAACCCCACTGCAATTTTGAGTCCAAAATAATATCTAAGAATACAGTTGGCTTAAAACAAATTCTAAAGTTTCACCATTAAGTTTTATATTTGAATTTGTATTGATATTTGATGATGAAGAGTTTGCGAGTGAGAATTTTATACATTTCGTTTTTTTCGGATTCAATACTAAGTTACTGGCAGCAAGCAGCTGACTGGTTGTCAGATATCATGGAGAGGGTATTATTTGGTTCAACAAGTTCAGTATCTTTCCTATTAACCTTGAATAATAATGACGTGTCGTCTGCGAACATGACGACACCTGAACTTCGATTTACCATATATGGTAGATTATTTACATAAACAAGGAATAGGAATGGACCTAGAATAGATCCCTGAGGTACTCCCATCTCAACTACTGTATCTGATGAAATAGCTCCATTTATCTCTACCCTTTGATTTCTTTTTGTTAGGTACGACTTAATATGAACTAATGCATGTCCTCTAATGCCATTAAATTTCTGTTTACAAATTAAGGTACCATGGTCTACACAATCAAAAGCCTTAGAAAGGTCACAGAAGGCTCCAATGGCGTCTTGATTCTTCCCAAGACTGCAAAATGAATTTTATCAAACTTACACCAGCATCAGTAGTCGACCTACCTTTCGTGAAGCCGAACTGCTGTGCGTGCAAAATATTGTTCATATTAAAGTGAAAAATCAATTGCGCCAGCATTATTTTTTCAAATATTTTGCTAAACGCAGGCAGGGTAGAAACTGGATGATAATGAGAAGGATTATCTTTATGGCCTGATTTAAAAATAGGAACTACTTTACTTCATTTCATTAAATCTGGAAAAATGCCATTCTCTATACAAGTATTAAAATGAGAGCTAGAGTGGGTGCAACAACCTCCAGAATATTTTCAGTACCTTGACTGACACTCCCCATAGGTCTTCTGTGCTCTTTATTTTTATCATTTTAAAAGATTAGTACATCTAGAGGAGAGACAAGATGAAAATTGAAATTACACAAATTATCTAGCTTTACATTCTCACTCACAAAGGGATTCAGCTATTCTGGAAGATGATGCCAAACTATTTGTAGTAATTATAGGAATTTTCAATGCTAATACGCTTTATATAGGATCCTCTATCGACGTCATCATCATTGTACTTAATAATAATTGGCATAACCTCAATTACGTCATTCGTAATTGTTTCATAATATTATTAGTGTATTTTTATTTATAAACAAAAATTCATATTTAAAATTTGTTTTTTTAATATTTTTTTTTATGTTTTGAATTTTAGTGCTTAGTTTTTATTTAAATTTTTATTATTTTTGACCTATAGTATTTTATGTTACCAAGTTATTAAAATGCTGCTTCGCTAAAGTTCACAAATGAAATTAATAAAGTGAAGAAAAAATCAATATTAGTTTTAGCCCAACGTTAATTTGTTGAACGAAGAATATATATCTTTATAAACTTTGTGCTGACCAATATGAGAGTAACGATAAAAATAACTAATAACGTTAATAAATTTTATTTATGTGTTGTAACACTGAAGCAGAAATTGACGAATCGTAACAATCCCACTCCGGCCGATCCGATGTGCACCGCACCGATGTGATTGTCGCTCCATTGCAAGGCTCCGCGTTTTTATAAATTGAAACGTATATTTGTGTATGAAAATAACACGGAAACTGTATTCTCGTGAATGATTATGCAGTTACTTAGTACAAATTAAATATATTCCGATTATTTCATGTGTTTCCAGTGTCATTCGTTCTGAAACAGTGTTATTTTTCCCTTCATGCCCAGACACTGAGGGTATTCATGTTTATAAATATTGATTTGTAGCAATATCGTTTTCCAACGTTTTTATTGTGTCTTGAAACGTTAAGTGAAATGTAGGTAATCACTAACCGTTTGTGCATCGTGAAATAATTACGAAAATGCAACAGTTGTCGGGCGATCGTAATGGCGCGTTCTCGGATGTGATTCGTTATTGTGTTTGATCGTGTTTTTGTTGTTATTTTGACAATGGAGGGAACTACAGAGAAGGATTGTTCGCCTTTATGGAGCCTGTACCAGCAGATCGTGTCGGACATGAAGGTAGGTCATGGTACTCGATTCGATAGTTTCAGTTCGCCGTGCGTCGCGTAATTTCGCTAAGACCGGTCGCCCCAGATGTCCATGTCCCGGTAAACCGTTCGAATCGAACGAAGTTATGTTTATCAGTTGCTCTTAATGATACGGCTTGTGACCATCAATTATTTTCACCAGCATTAGTGGCATACTTTTAGCTGCGGAACAAAAACTCGCATGCACAAGTTTGTTCCACACACTTCTAAATTACCTGTCTTCCTTAATGCAATGACCTCAAAAAACTGACACTAATAATATATTAAAATTGAATTGTTAAGGGTAAATTCATAAAGTATCACAGAAGATAATATTCTTTATCTGTGTCAATAGTCAATACCCATCAATAATATTTATTGTATCTCTATAAATATTATAGATACCCATCAATAATATGTATTTGAGACAACTCAATCAATATTTATTGGGGAGTTAATGATTACATAAAACTAGTTATTTCTAATTGAATTAAGTTTCAATTTGTAACTGCTTTCCGTCTTAACTTTCTGAATAATGATATTAGAAGTATCAAGATCCTCCACTATGATTGGAATTGTAAGTAATTAAAGGAAAGCTGGAAAACAAAAGACTGTCGCAATCTAGCTAGTTAGAAGTATTTTTTATCACATACTAGCGACCCACCCAGGCTACATATGGGTAGTCTAGTCCAGTTTTTTTAATGTTTTGATCTACCTACTGTAACCTACTATAGTTACTATATACAATATTAGTATAAATGAAGTTTCTAGTCCCTCACTTCAAACGTTTTTACACCCTGTTATGGGATGAACTTTTATAATGCTGAAATTTGGTTTTAGTACCTATAATTTTACTTAGCATCTACATACCAAGTATGAAGTCACTCACTTTAAAAAACTTAGGTTGCCCATGCAATCATTTAACCTCCTTTTCATGATAGGTCTATAAACAAATTTCTTCCATTTTAAGGGCCCGCCACATTGAGCGCAGGCCTGCGCTGATCTGAATGCACGGCACGTTATGCGCTATGTAGTGTTCGGCCGAAGTTTCGGTTTCGGCTTGAAAATCATGTTTCGGCCGAAGGTTCGGTTTCCGCCAAAAAACTGCCAAACCTTTCGGCCGCGTCGAAACATTCAACATCCAGCTCAGCACAGCCGGCAATGGCGTAGCTCGCTCGACTCAGCCAACAGTACATCTTATTATGGCTAAGTATTTTATATTTTTATATCTCACAAAAACATAAATGTGAAAAATGCCATTTTCGTGAACGATTTCGCTAACAAAATAAATATTTAGGTAAGATCGTACTGGAAACTATTTTTTTCAAAACTCCTTAGAGCACAGCTCCAGTTACGCATAACGTTATTATATTCCTTATAATCATTTATTGTTCTTTGCTGCTGCTCAATAATGCGACTTGGAAATGTTTTCTGTTCCTGAAATTCCTCTACTTGATACCTTAACTTCGATACACAGACTTGTGAGTAAGTAATCAAAATTAATGACGACGAAGAGCGAGCCTAAGAAACCTATAACCAAGGCTACACGTATCAGGCGTGCAAATTGTATGTATACTCTCGGTACGGGAAAATAAATAAATTTTGAATAAAAAATGTAAAATTTCACATTTCTTAGATTTTTCCTTTGTATACACAAAATTAACTCCCTGGATACCAAATATCAACATTGTAGGTCACCTGAAAGTAGTTAAAGATTTTGATGAGAAGTCTGACGGTCAGTAAAAAATAATGCTTTTAAGAAGTAGCTAAGAGGTTCCTTGTAATATAACCCACGGCCGGTGTATCGCTTTTTTTGCTTTTCGAACTTAGCTGACACGATTTTAATCCATCTATAAAAGTTTCGGTTACGGCCGATACTAGAGCCCACGTCGAACTTTTGGTTTCGGTTTCGGCAAAAAAACCTGTTTCGGTCGGACACTAGCACTATGTCACACGCCCAAGCGCGGGCCCGCGCGGCTACCGCGCAGTTCGAGCGCGGGCCGGTGTGATGTGACATATTACCAAACGCAAACGCGTTTGTTTGTGTTTTGTTTAAAAAAAACTTATACTAGAGGTCATAGAGGTCACTACCTCTAGTATAAGTTTAACCAGTGCCCTGTACTCTGAACTTCGAAATCAGAACTGCTATGCACTATATGAGTGAAAGGGACGGCTCGATATGAAGTTGGGATTTCGAATTTCGGAGTAGCCCCTCTATCATCAATCTAAAGTGTGGCAAGTTGAAAAAGGCTAGGGTCTTCCATTCTGCATTTTGTTGCTATTTAGAAATAAATTTTGTGTGAATACTCAACGACAAGTACTCATACTTACAAATGCCTAATGTGGAGAAACATGTTACAGTAGATAAGTATTTCTACAATATTCAGATGTATTATAAATTCGATACATAATTAAACTAGTCGCAATGTAAATGAAAAAGACTTAGATGAATATTCAGAACAAGACCTCATGAGATCAGACGTTGTTTGCACCGGGACCTCAGAAGGACAAATAGGTAGTTAGTTATCCATTACACATAATAATGACATCACTGCAGTGCATATTCCACTAGGTACATGATATATAATGTACCCCGTTGATTCTCGGTTGGAAATGCTAAGAAACTGGTCTAAGGTATTTTCTTACCGGGCCTATCTATATTATGATATGAAGCAATTGAGGTTTTAAATAACCCACACTTTTTTTGAGACTGATCTTCTCTACCAATCAAACTTTAATCTAGAAGTTTTTAGATGATCACTGATCAATGAACATATGACCGGACATAAGTAACATACCAAACCAACTATTGAGAATCAAATTATTTGTTTAATGCCGTCAGCACGTATTTAACATTTATTATCGCAAAGTGCGAGTTTTTATCGAGTTAATTTGCTAACCAAACAGTCTTTGATATTAATGAGTGACCGTGTCATATTACAGGTTTTTGTAATATTCAATAAATATGTGTATAATGTAGGTACATGTTATTTTGATACTACCTTATTAAATCAACTATTATAGTAGATGTTATTATGTGGCCTCGAAAGTTATTTATCTAACATATACATAAGTCCTAGAATAACATAGTGTTTACTACTTATTATTTTATTAATAAGTATCGTTTATTCAATGTGCATGGAATTTTGTTACGTGGCCATTTTTGAAACCAAATGGCAGTCTTATTTCCTAGACGTGTGTGTCATGCCTACCAACCCAGCAATGTAATTTATAACTTGTTGTGGACAGTTTCTAAATCTGATAATTATGATTGTTTACGTCCTACGAGTACTTAAGGGCGGGCGGCAATCATGTCCAATTTTTCCTTCCGTAAGTGCATCCGATAATTTGAGCATCAGTATTACGAGTATGTAGAGGCACAGAATACTTAATACATAGTATTACTTTCGCTTTATTGGGCCCGGCCTATAAAGCCACAGTCAGCTTCAAAAAAAAAATATAGTATTACCTACTTACTAGTAAGGTGTTTACTTAACATTACGAACGACGCTGTAACTGTCCGGCGGTGCCAGCCGCGTTCGGGTGTAAGCTCCGTGCTGTGTGAGATTCCGGTTTAGTCGACGGGGCAAGAGGAACAAAGCTTACTAGGTTTGTTCCCCTTGCCACTTTGGCTTGTATAATTTGTATTACTTGAACTTGTATGGACGAGGTCTCGTTGAGCACTGGGACGGGAACAGCTATGAGATTTTCTTAAGAGTTCGAATATTACAAACGTGTTGGCGGCCACGCCGGATCCGTTTTATTGTGCGTTTGCAGTTTTATGTGCTACTTAAAGTAGCAATTGCGTGTGTTGCTATAATAAACTAATAAAATAAGCAGTTATGCTCTAAAACTGTCTATATTAATTATGAGTTCCTAAGTTATTATTTCGTCTATATCAGTATTGTTTTGCTTGCCACAATTGCTGAACACGCTCTATTTGGAAACTAAAGAATGAAGTTGTGTAACTAATAAGTACTGGGAACAATTAGAAGTTTTAATGATTACCCACAGAAGTTGTAGAGCTCGTTATTCAGCTAATAATATGCTGTCAGTCTTGTTTAACGTTGATATTAAAAAAAAATACCTACCAATTTTTTTTCCCGTACCCACACGTACAAGTACACAAAGTTGTTTAAAGTTTAAAAAATAAATTTTAAACAACTTTGTGTACTTGTACGTTGTCTATGTATATTTCTAAAACTTTGTATGCCTTTCAAGTAAATAAATAAATTGATACATACCAAATCTTATTTTTATTATTAGTTGTAGAGCGGCAACAGTAGTAAATGTTCTGTAAAAAAATAAATTGTCTGCCTATTACGGTTCATGAGATACAGCCTGCTGACAGACGGACGGAAGGACGTATTGCGGAGGCTTCGCAGTAGGGTCCCTTTGGTACCCCTAGGGTAAAGAATCTTTTAAAATATCCGATCGATACATCATCATTGGTCATAGCATATTTTACAAATTTGACAGCTTCCAAGATTATCGAAGTGACATCGGCATACAAGCTTCTAATATATGGACGTTTTGTACGCAGGGTAGTAACTGCAAGAAAAGGAGCTATTTCGATTTATCGTTGTCTACCTCTCATGTAAATTGCCAAGTTCAAGGTGAGGGTAATTTATCAATTATCTACGTAATTTAAACGCTAAATGAACAAACATCCTAAATTGTCCAATATTTCAAGACCTGTAAAGTTCACGTTTGCATGTGTTAAGGTGGGATTAAACTTGTCCAAGGATTAGTTCAAGGTGACTTGTGACCTTAGATTAAAGATAGTATTAACTTTTCAGGATCGTATTAAGAATGTACATGTGAAAAGGTAAGTTTGGTGTTATTATGAATATATTTATTTAAGTCGAAGGCTTGTCTGCCGCGTAACCGTATATATTATTTGTGTAGTTTGTTTTTAAATTTAAGTAGCTTATCATAGAAGTTTTGTACAATGACTGGATGAATGGAATTTCTTAACCACCACGTGGAAAAAAATAGCTTGGCAATGATATTTACGAAATGCCTAGTGATTATCGGAGACATTAACAGTATTTACAGTATCATGGACAAGATTCTGGATTCCTCAAGAAGTTGGTTGTTAACGCCAAAAACCCCGATGAAATGGGTAGGTATGGAATATTAGAAATTGTTTATCATGAAATGGGCTGAAGTAGGTTAAACACTCGGCTTTACGCGGTTTGTGTAAACGGAAACTACACGTGCCAGCTAATAATAATCACACAGCACTAGGGTTGTAATAGTAACTTTTTTAGATTATGTTCTGTCTGGCTAGAAACTGCTTATGTCAGACAGACAGACTGATCCCATAAGTGTTCCGTTGGACTAATTTCAGTAGGTAAGTATAGAAAACTAGAAATCTAAATTGCATTTAAGACATGATTCGTAATATTCAGGTTGGATGGTGTTTTTGTCTCTTCAAAAAACGCAATTTGATTGTCTCTTCAAAAAACGCAATCTGACATTGCGCATTAGGACAATTATCTGTTTTCACTGTGTGAACCAGCATTCGGACGTGACTTCACTGCTGTCACTTAATTAGATTACCTTAATCTTAATTTCGTTAATTTTGAACTACCCGCTTTACGCTCATTTAGGGTCCCACTGGATAGATTTTGCGTAATTTATTATACGCTAAAGGCACACTGGCGGAGTGTCCAACGCGATTCTCTAAAGTTGTCTTATTATTATCCTTTAAAATCGTTTTACAGGTCAAATAATTCCGATGAAGCTTTGAACTCGCAATTGACATGTTTTTGTATGACTAATCTATTACTTTATTTGGTTTTACTGCTTCTGGTATTATGTAGTTTTAATAGACTACTTATACTTAACTATTAATGCTCTGACAGTCGTGCGCGTTTCTCAATATACTTCTGTGACAGCCCTAATATCATTTCCCAGCTATAAGTCTATTACGCGCCCGTTGTAAAATCATACATCATTTCTCTCGTAATTTAGATGCGTAGTTTAACCACCCTGTGCGTTCACCATGAGTTTACATGACCGTACTCACTAGCGACTGCGTAATAATTTGTATGGGCAAAAGTACAGTGCCTCTGGCGGTTACGCAATAGAACTAAGAATCGGTGTTTACGCAGTCGCTAGCGAGTACGGTCATGCAAACTCATGGTAAAAAGGCACTGATGGCTATATCAATAGGCACACGACGGGAAATATAAACTTAAATTAATTCGCGAAAATTCATCCGCATATGGATCAAATAATTGCATTGATACATGTTTTACGAATTTAAAACGAATCTAATTTTTTTTCTAAAGAAATGAATAGTCGTTGTCAAGTATTCATTATGTAGTATGTTTATTTATAACAGTCTAGTTAGTTCTATTTAATGATTTTGCCCCGGCTTCGCACGGGTGCATGTATTATACATATAAACCTTTCTCTTGCGGTTTTTTTAAATAGATAACGAGTGATTTATCTATTTAAAAAAGAAACGCATCAAAATCTGTTTCGTAGTTTCTATCGCGATCTAAGCATACATAGGCACAGACAGACAGCGGAAAGGGACTTTGTTTTATACTATGTAGTGATTTAGAGATGTATCTGTGATACCTACTTGTAATTAATAACAGTATTTCTATATATATGAAAGTTATGAAGCGTCAGTGGCGACGTTTTAGGGTTCCGAAGTTAAAGGACAAAAACAACGGAAACTTCGGTGGGCGCGTCGGACTCGCACCTGTCCGGTATTTTTTATACTGTCGCGCTTTCATAAAATCAATCGATGTCACGTGAAATGACGTGAATTTTTATGTACTTACTGAAAAGAGATACAATTTCCGATGTTTCGCGATGTACCATCGCGAACAGGGATTGTTGAGTCACTTGCCAATCTTCGCAACTTGGACGTGTAACGCCAGTGTTGGGCACTCAAGAATAAAGTCTTTATTTGAATAAGAATTCGTAAGAATAAAATCATATTGATTTTATTCCCATCGAAATTATTCAAATAAATTCGGTCGGGAATAATTCGTACGTCAGAAAAATGAATGAGGATAACTTATTCTTAGTCAAATAAATTTAATTATGATTTATTATTTTAAATAATATTGCAAGAATAAAAGTGCAGTCTATGTACTCGGGACAAATACGACACATTAATTAGTAGGTATAAGGTAGAGGCACTATACATAGTAGTCGAATACTAGTACCTCCTTTATATTATTACAAGACAACATTACGTCCTTACAAGACCACTGTCACATAGTTTTGTTATACGTGTTGTTTTTAATTTGATTATGATACAAATGCAAAATAATAATACCAGGTGTAATTTAGTTAAAAGATTCGCCAAAATAAAAAAATACGTTAATACGCAAAACATAATGCATTTAGGAATCAAAGAGTTCCGCTGTTCAATTTCTAGAGTATCTTTGTATTTTACTACAAAGTTAACTTTATTCTAAATAACATTTTAATTAAATAAAAAGTTATTTATAATAATCCGTTTTCTAAGATAATTATTCAGTTTTTTAATCTTTATTTAAAATAAAACTTGCATGATTTATTCCCGTTCATTTTATTCTAAATAACGAGTACATGAATTATTCTTATTCAAATCAATTGGAGTAAGAATAAAATTCCTGTTTTTATTCTTATTCTTATTCAAGTTAATTTTCGCCCAACTCTGTGTGATGCAAATCGGGACTGACACGTCATCGTCGGTCATGCATTTACACGGTTAAATTACGGACAATGGCAAGTGGCTCTACAATCCCGGTTTGCGACTGTACAAATCAATGGATAGAACATATTCCTAGAAAGAAAACTGTATTTATGCCAGTTAGTTCCATCGATTAGTATATTGATGTACGAGGTATATTCACAAATATGTAATGAAATTTGTTGTGACGAATAATTGAGATATCCTTTGTGACCTCCAGACGGGCTTATTGCGCGCCCTTTCCATAAACAGCCAAATGTCCTTAGTAATATTATATTGTGTATTAATTAAGATAGGAAAACGGAGGGATAACGTCGACTTATAATGAAAATTGTTATTCTGTTTATGGGTTTAAATAAAACTAGAGAACTTTTTTGCTAGTATGGTAACTTTAGAAGTACCTTTTTCGTGTAAAACATGAATATATACACGTGTTCATTAAGAACGGGATGAGAATGTCTAAATCTAAAGCTCCCAAAATAAAGCAGCCTTATATTTGCCACAAAGCGCACGTTAATATTAACTAGATTTAAATCAAAATTTTTGTTTACCAAAATATACTAAGCAGTATGGCATTGACGCTCTATTGTAATATGTATATTAAGTGCCAAAATAAAATCTAAATTAAGCATCATCTTGCTTCTTAAAACAAAGAAAACACTAAGGCCGGGTTTTATAAAGATACGTTAGACCAATTGTCAGATCAAATTTCAGTAGCGCAGTACATTTTTTGACATAACAAACCGACATACGTAAGTATAACGGTTCTTTATAAAACCGAGCGTAAGTTATTTCGAGTTACGTCCTGAATTAAAGATTATTTATAGTTAATACTAAAGTTCTTTCAAGTCTCGGCCTTATTATTTGTTCAGAGCAGCTTAATTTCCCCACGTTTGCGAACCTGTTCACCGGCCCACTTCGTACCGGTTTCCCGCGAAACTGGGACAGCCTGCACGATGCAGCGTTCTGTGCCAGAATTGCACGGCTTTTGTCGTCCCGTGACGTCGGCGACAATAGAACTCTAGTGGGTTAGTTTAGTTCATTGTTTTTTTTTGTACGATCTCAAGAAAACTCTTGAGCAGTTTTAACTGAGATTGCTTTCCTTTGTAGTAAATTGGGCCATTCTACTTTTTAATGTACATAATTTTCAGACACTTTTTTAAACGCAGATGTTGGAATACTTTGCCCTCACTTCATATTTTTGTATTGTTATTTAGAAGGAGGTTTAATTGCAGTATCACTTCCGATAGTTTTGGTAATTAACGAATCACAGCTACTATCCATAAATCGAGTAACTCAGTGGTCCTTGGATGTCAATGTCACCATTTGTATGAAAAAATGGTTTTTACAACTGTTTTTACCCACCTTTTACAGCAACATGTTAATAGCAAGCAATATTTTGAACTATAAATTCCTTTTATTAGGTTCAGATACTATTTTAGAATCTTATTTTTGTACACTAATTCAATATACATCATAGATTTTTTTTGTAATAGAATGACCCAATTATCCCGTAAAGCTTGAGCATGCGTGTAGCAGCCATTTCAATACGCTTGATTATTTGTGCATAGTTTTACTTATAAATAGTTTAATAAAAACGCTCTTTTTATACACATTTTTTTTTCATGGTTTAATTAGTCCCCATCGTTCTTCCTACGGGAGATCCTTCTTATTATAATATTTCCTCAGTCGCCTCTTTAAACACACATTAAGTGTCCCAGGGATCCGGGCTTTGTCTGCAAATTGAATGTTCACCAGCAGATTACTTTCTTCATTGCTTTTTGGTAAGCGAGATCAACGAAACTCGCAATTTAAGCAGCTGGAAAATATACATTGATTCCGTCCAAAATACAATCAACGGAGATGTATAAAGTTACAGTAGTCACGTTCTAAACAAACTAACTAACAAGCTATGTCTTTTACGCTTGCTAAGACCATGTAAGTGAGATAGCATTATATGCAGTCGGTAGAATTTGACTCGCTTGCTAATTTGCAATTCAGTTTGACATGCAATGAAATCATCTTATGTGTAGTTTGGATAACAATGCTACAGCACAGTCAGCATTGTCAGAAATCTTTACTGGCTTAGTTTGACCGACAAAATAACTGAATCCGTAACGTTTTCAGTTTTTAGGGTTCCGTAGCCAAAATGGCAAAAACGGAACCCTTATAGATTCGTCATGTCTGTCCGTCCGTCCGTTTGTCACAGCTGATTTACTCGGAGACTATAAGGGTTATTATTTCGAGAGGTTCAATTGTGTTCAGACTCAAATTTTCAGTTATAAAATTAGAAATATATCGTTTATTGTTTTTAAGTTGCTTAGGATATTATCACTGAAACTTGTGGTAAATACATTTTATTCTATTTTATCTTTTTTTCCACAATAACTTAAATTTTCTGCACATAAGTCAGTTACGTGGTCAGGTTCGGATTATCCCTGACTACTTTGTAGTACTGTAAAAAATACAAGGTATAGAAAAACTTGCTATTTAAAACATGGATTGAATGTTCATAATATGATATACCATGCATGCAAACATAAAAAATTAGGACATTGATAAGACTATTTTTTTCTACATTTCCCGTTGTTCCAAAATACACCATCATTTTCGTGGCCACACTTATTAAGTAATATTTTAAACAAAAAAAGAGGTCATACCTCCTGTAAAACCCTTTTTTAACTATAAGCAACTTTGAAAATAAGACTGCGTCAATATGACGTATAATGTTTATCGCAAGCCATAATTATTTATCTATAATTAATGTAATAAAGGTTCAAGTTAGATTTGCGTCAAAGATCGAGCGTCATTTTCGTTACGGTTGCGACTTGGTGAGTATTGGGTAAATAAATATAATGTTTTACTGGTGCTGTGTCATTTGCAGTTAAGTTATTCAATATTGATTTCATTTGCTTCAAACCTATAGGATATTTACTGCAGAGCCGCGAAAGTAAGAATTTTTCAATTTCGTGGTCATCATTTTCGTGGTGCTATGGGCCACGAAACTGATTAAAGACCACGAAAAAGATGATTTTCCCTACAAGTAGAAAAAATACAGATCACTTTTTATAGAATTTTCTGCTCTTTACAGTGTAATCGTTTATGCCGTTATGCCGTCTTTTGTAGTTTGTTTTAGAAAAAAATATTATTTGGTTGGCCGTCAATAACATTTGCTCCAGGGGGGCTAAGATGATCGCGTATATGTCCGACCATATAGCATTCGTCCCTCTCGCACTTACATACTGACAGTAAGGGACGAATGCTATATGGTTGGACATATACGCGATCATCTTAGCCCCTCAGGTGTGGTTATAGGAATTATGACCAGTGCGACGCCAATTTTGTTAACTGGCGAGAGGGTCAAGAATTATTTTGCCCTGAATGTACATGTGAAATGTATATATCTAAATGTTAAAAAAACTCCGTCATTTAGAGGAACATTTTGTTGTGTTGTTTCGTTGTAACATAATTTCGTTCGGGTCTACCGTAGGACCTGCACGGGAATATATATAGAAGGTATTGAAAGCTGTTTTTGCTTGTGAGTTGAAGTTATTAATCTTACTTTAATTAAATAATTTCTAGATAGTATTTAAAAAGTTACAAAAATGACAATTTGAAGTCGTCATTTTCGTGGTCAAGTTTTAATTTTTTTTTTTATATAGATATCGATTGCCTATTTCTGTTAATACTTGATTAATTAAATAATGCTTATTCGTTTTCTCATTATGATCGGATTTTCGTTCAAATAGTACAATTATAAGATTTTAAAATAAACAAAATGTTCTTTTTCGTGGTCTCGGTGCTCATTTTTGTTACCGTTAATATTGGATTTTTGCTTTTTTTAACCAAAATAAACTTTATCGATCTCTTATAATATAAAGCATCTTATCGGTACATATCCTTATGTTCAAAATAAAACAGACCACATCAAAATGTGTGTTTTTATTTCTGTAACATTTATCTTACACCTCAAATAATTACCCATAAGCACTACAATTATGAAATTTGGTGGGAAAAGGTGTATTTTATGAACCGCTACATAAGTGATGTGAAATTACAAAAAAAAAATTAAATTAGGGGGGCACTCCATACATGTAACCGGTGGATGAAAAAAAAATTTCAACGCACATAGTCGTGTGGGGTATCGATGGATAGGCCTTTAAAAATCATAAGGAGGTTTCTAAAAAACTTGTCCATTTAAGTCAACCGTTGGTGTGATATTAGCTGTCAAAGTCATAGAAAGTATGCCCCCCCCCCCCCCCCTCTAATTTCCAAACAATAAAGTTTAAAATTCTGAAAAAAATTGGGGTGGTGTGCATTAGTAAATACTTTCAACGATTTTTGGTTTGAACAACATAGGTTTTACGGTTTTTGAGTTTTCGCTTAAAAACTGTCTTGCCCGAACAAAAGGTCGTAAGTGCCGTGAATACCCTATGAAGATACGACTTTTTTAGATTCAATGTATTGAATAGTGATTTGAAATGTGGACTAGTAGGTGTTGGTACGAAACCCTTCATTGTGCGTGGTCCGACACGCACTTGGCCGGTTTTTTTAGATTATGATTTGCTTAGTCAAGATCAGGTTATTTATACTAAGACACCTGGTTTTCTATGATAGCAGATCCCTATTTAATTTTGATTTGTGATTCTTTGCAATTGTAACTTAAGTAATGTTGTATCTTTACAGACTAGTCGATATGACTGACACACCATGACAAAGTATGGTACTCCAGAGGGCCTACCGCGAACCGAAAATGAAATATCTCCCCACTCTCCCCCTCTGTCACACTTACTAATTCGAGCAAGAGATAGAGTATTTTTCGGTTAGCGGTAAGCCTGAGCAGATCGACTACCACCAATATGACCAAGGGAAAAACTATCGGAGGTTATCACTAACATATACTGTATCCACTCAACAGTGAACTGGAAGCAAACATCCAATGTTAACTTGGTCCGTCACTAATGAGTCCTTTCCGATATATTGTATCGATGAACAAATAGTCGATAATTCCAATTAACGGTTGTACCGCTTGCTAAATGTCGTGTAACACCGCTTCGCTTGCCTCACCAGTTTGTGCATCCGGTGAATTCGTGAAACCGGTTCTTTAATTGAACTGTTGATAAGAAATCAATAAATACTGGTATCGAATAATAAGACTTAGCATCCTAAACAGTCTGTATTGTTTTATTGATAGTCCTAAGATAGATGGTCCTAAAGCAGATTAGAGTTTATTGTTTATATAAAATAGAAGAAATATACACCCCTCCCACTTAATTCTTAATTAAAGTGAAACATTAAAAAAACATTGCCCTCGAGCGATGTTTAAGGTGTCGGATTCTCGAAATCCCGCTAGGGAAACTTTGTCTCGTTAGCGTCGTCTCAGCTTGTGCATGGCAAAAACATATGAACCTCGCCCTTCCTATCTATTATCAAGTCCTTGATTAAATTCACCGTAAAAAAAATGTTTATGTAGTTAGAACTAGTTTGAAATCATACCTTTTATATGGTATAGTGTATCTAAATATGGCAGAACCGTGTCTAGATGTTTTCGTGACCTCAAGTTTAGAACGCATAGACTTATCCAAGAAACGTCGCAACCCCTGTGTGGGGTGCCAGTGCCAGGGGTGCGTTATTGATTAACCGAGTGAAGGTTAGGGTTACATTTCGAGTTTGGACGAATCGGTATTCGTTGCGTCACTCAAATCGAATAATCTTAATAATCGAATTTGTCAATTATAAAACATTGTGCGGTGTGGTAACTAAACACTCGATACTTTTTGATCCGTGTTGTGGTACCTATGGTTACTAACCTAAGGTTCTAACTGCTAAATGATGATTATGATGAATAAGTAATGCTCGAATGCGCTTTGAATTGTTTTCGACTGATGAAAGAGTTGGGGTATATTTCAGTATGAAAGACTACTTGCACGAGGAAAGGTAAAATGTAATTATAATGTTGTAAATAAAAATATAAAACCAGCCAAGTGCGTGTCGGCATTCACACATTTAGGGTACCGTTTCGAACCAATCTCAAAATTAAGGGATCCATACCCCAAGGGTCCAAACGGAACCCTTATTGGACTCACGCGTCCGTCCGTACAAAATTTTGTTCCGAAGAATTTTGAAATTTGGTGATAACATTATTATTACGTATATTTTAGCAACAAATACTATATGTTGATAAATCAGATTTTTATTTGAAATTTCCTTATTTTTTCTATTAACCAGCTTAAAAGAAGATATTTTTATGAAGATTATATTTTTTTATTGGTTAGACCCAGTCCAGGGTCTACAAGTCTTATTTCTACCTTTTACGTATTTATCGATATTCTTTATTTTAGGGGGGAGGCCTTTGCCCAGCAGTGGGACATATTAGGCTCAATATAATAATAATTTATTTTAGGCAAGCTAGAGTAGAGTTATTGCCAATCTACAATGTCCAATGTGGCATTCCGTCAGTTAAGGAGTTTGTCGTAAAATGTATTGCCCACGTTTCCTTAAACGAATCGCTAGCTGTTTGTCTTGATTACTGATGGGAATGTATTGAATTATAAACTTTTTTACCGGTTTAGCTTGATATATATGTAACATTGGATAAGTGGTCTAATGTGTATACTCAAAATTGTTTAAGTTGGACTAGTTTTGACAAAGCAATCTGTACAAAAAGCGACTTATTAATTGTGTGTAAAATATCGACCAAAAAATAATCAACTACTTATACTCACAAACGAGGGTACCTATGACGACACAAAAATGTGATTCTATTATAATTGCAGCCAGTGGAGCCCTGCAATAAGACATCCTGTGTTATGTGAGTGTGCACGGAAATGTTTAGGTACATTTACGCTGAGCTGTGCTGCCACCCCGTCGTCGACCGACGAAAAAAATAAACAATAGCATTCTTTTTCTATGTGCCCGGAGATATCCGGGATGGCTAGACAACAGCTTAACTAACTAAGTAACTGGGCTGGCACGATGACCCAAAGTGAGTCTTGGCCTCCAGCACAAGAGCACGCCACATTGCTCCTGCGCAATTTCTCGCCACCGCTCGCTTGCACCGGCTCCGAGCTAACGCAGGTCCGTCACATTATCTGACAATATCATAGCCATCGTAGGCACCATTTCAAATCCACACAACGCACCGCGTTATCCCTCAAGGGAAAATGAGAAAAGCGGCGAGCGACGAGAATTCATGTCAACATTTTATTGACTCGTAACATGGAATTTAAGGAAAATTATATCAAAAGTGCTCAAAAATCTATAATTTGAAAGAAGTAGTCGTTGTAATCAGAAAGTAGTAGTACACAAAACAATTGTATAGTCCAAATAGGCTCTATGTTTAAACAAGTCTAAATCTAGAAAACGGTGCTACAAACACTTTTGAACTTTCACGATAAACTGATAGGAAAAATCTAAAATAAGAATTCGAAGCTGTTCTTAAACTCTTTTTCCTTATTTTGAAATGAAATAAAATTAAGTCATTTATTCTTCAATTTAGGCACGTTACACATGCACTTATGAATGTCAAAAAACTAACACCGGTTCATAAAATAAACCTCTGCCTCGAGAAGAACCGGCGTAAGAAACTCGGCGAGGTGTAATTTTTTCAACACAATTTACAATGTATATAAAATAACAGTATCATAATACTACAGAATTCAAATGCTACAATATAAACATACATACATATTTTTTAATATTAAGGACAAAATATTTCTTTGTTAGATTACTTGTGCTACAAAAATTTAAAATTTGCTTTAAATAATATCCGATTGAAATATTCCAGCTTTATAGCAGGAATCGCCATGCGCTTCGGAAAAACGTATGTCGTCGGCACATTTGAGGCGTGCAAAGCTATGTCACTCGTTCGTGACTCGAAACTCGATCGCTTTACTTTCAATTGGATTAAAGTAACACAATACGATAAATCCGTGTCGAAATGCCACAGGTCAACGGCCCATTCCGTGTCATTATCTCGTCACGAGAATGAATAGAATCGCTACCTAGATTAATTCCTACTATTACTGATAATACATAGTTAGAAAACAGATATTTTCGAGTGATAATGAGTCGTCGCTTGTCCTATGTGATAATAACAACATTTTTGCCAGCATAAGCAAATTGACCAAATTGCACCTGCGATCCTGTGTAAAAGTTATAGTTTAAGAGCCGACGACACTGAACCTAGTTCGATAAGACTCCCAGATGAGATATATATTATAAGATGCGTCATTCCTGGGGGAACACGAAACGGCTATGCTGCCATGCAAAAAACCTGGTGGCTATAGTGAAAAAAAATTTTCAAAAAAAATAAAATTTCCGGTTTCTAGTACGATAAGTCTCCCAGGTTTCGTTTGTTCCTCGATACAGGGGAGGGGTAGGACTATACGATAATGCAGTGCTGCCAGCCCCCCTGACTGGCCTTGTCAGTGGCAGCAGCATGATAAGTGACGCCAATATTGAGGTATCTAGTATGATCGGTCTCCTGAAAAAACCAAGGCTCATCTGAAAGATCATCAATTTCTGTGTAAGAAAAACCACTGCTGCCTTTTCCTAATAGTGGAGAAGGTGGTGCTGCAGCGATTGAAGGAGCTCAGTACACCGAACCTAATTCGATAAGACTCCCAGGTGATATGTATATTATAAGATGCGTCATTCCTGGGGGAACACGAAACGGCTATGCTGCCATGCAAAAAACCTGGTGGCCATAGTGAAAAAAAATTTTCAAAAAAAATAAAATTTCCGGTTTCTAGTACGATAAGTCTCCCAGGTTTCGTTTGTTCCTCGATACAGGGGAGGGGTAGGACTATACGATAATGCAGTGCTGCCAGCCCCCCTGACTGGCCTTGTCAGTGGCAGCAGCATGATAAGTGACGCCAATATTGAGGTATCTAGTATGATCGGTCTCCTGAAAAAATCAAGGCTCATCTGAAAGATCATCAATTTCTGTGTAAGAAAAACCACTGCTGCCTTTTCCTAATAGTGGAGAAGGTGGTGCTGCAGCGATTGAAGGAGCTCAGTACACTGAACCTAATTCGATAAGACTCCCAGATGATATGTATATTATAAGATGCGTCATTCCTGGGGGAACATAAAACGGCTATGCTGCCATGCAAAAAACCTGGTCGCCATAGTAAAAAAAAAAAATTCAAAAAAAATAAAATTTCGGGTTTCTAGTACGATAAGTCTCCCAGGTTTCGTTTGTTCCTCGATACAGGGGAGGGGTAGGACTATACGATAATGCAGTGCTGCCAGCCCCCCTGACTGGCCTTGTCAGTGGCAGCAGCATGATAAGTGACGCCAATATTGAGGTATCTAGTATGATCGGTCTCCTGAAAAAACCAAGGCTCATCTGAAAGATCATCAATTTCTGTGTAAGAAAAACCACTGCTGCCTTTTCCTAATAGTGGAGAAGGTGGTGCTGCAGCGATTGAAGGAGCTCAGTACACCGAACCTAATTCGATAAGACTCCCAGGTGATATGTATATTATAAGATGCGTCATTCCTGGGGGAACACGAAACGGCTATGCTGCCATGCAAAAAACCTGGTGGCCATAGTGAAAAAAAATTTTCAAAAAAAAAAAAAATTGCGGTTTCTAGTACGATAAGTCTCCCAGGTTTCGTTTGTTCCTCGATACAGGGGAGGGGTAGGACTATACGATAATGCAGTGCTGCCAGCCCCCCTGACTGGCCTTGTCAGTGGCAGCAGCATGATAAGTGACGCCAATATTGAGGTATCTAGTATGATCGGTCTCCTGAAAAAATCAAGGCTCATCTGAAAGATCATCAATTTCTGTGTAAGAAAAACCACTGCTGCCTTTTCCTAATAGTGGAGAAGGTGGTGCTGCAGCGATTGAAGGAGCTCAGTACACTGAACCTAATTCGATAAGACTCCCAGATGATATGTATATTATAAGATGCGTCATTCCTGGGGGAACACAAAACGGCTATGCTGCCATGCAAAAAACCTGGTCGCCATAGTAAAAAAAAAAAATTCAAAAAAAAATAAAATTTCGGGTTTCTAGTACGATAAGTCTCCCAGGTTTCGTTTGTTCCTCGATACAGGGGAGGGGTAGGACTATACGATAATGCAGTGCTGCAAGCCCCCCTGACTGGCCTTGTTAGTGGCAGCAGCATGAAAAGTGACGCCAATATTGAGGTATCTAGTATGATCGGTCTCCTGAAAAAACCAAGACTCATCTGAAAGATCATCAATTTCTGTATAAGAAAAACCACTGCTGCCTTTTCCCAATTGTGGAGAAGGTGGTTGCTGCTGTGATTTAAGATCGCCTTCCGCGCAGCTGGATTCGGTTTTTCAATTCAGTTTTGTCAGCAATCACCCGGTTCCTTTCGATTTGTACTGATTTAATACGCGTGCCACGTACACTTAAGAATAATTTTGCTTGTCGTTGATTGCATAAACAAATGATTTAGAAAAGTTATCCTCCATTATACCGAAATAAGAGCTCCATAGAGAATCCACAAAACACTTTTTCACACCTGCTATTCAGAAAAGAGTTATTGTTGCCCTCGAATGAGGGATCAAAGATGTACTTTTCTTCCCTCATTTGAGGGCAACAATGACTCTTTTTCACATAGAAGGTGTGAAAAACAGTATGTGACACTCGGTAGTAAAATCATTTGTAAGATATTTCATGTTTTTAGTAGCGAGCCTCATAGACGGTGTGAAAAGCAGTATGTGTCGCACGATATCAAAATTATTTCCGTCTTGGCGTAAACAGTTGAATCCCTCGCTACGCTTAAGATTCTATAATATAATCCCTCGCTACGCTCAGGATTCTATTGTAGAATCTTTCGTTTCACTCAGGATTCAATACACCGCCCTCGCCGTAAATATATCATTTTGCTCCCTTGAGACACAATCTACTATTTATACACTAGCTGAATAATTGATAAAATGTACATCAACCTTGTGTGATTTGAAGACGAGATAAAAGCGGTAACTCAAAATGAAGCTTTTTAAATAAAAATCAAGTACACCTATTCAGTTTCCATCTGTGTTAGTTAGCTGTAAAATATAACTATTTCCATTATATCGAAATAAGCTCTATAAAGAACCCAGGAAAAACTTTTATACAGTAGCTGAATAACTGATTCATTTTGATTAACCGCTTTTATCTCGTCTTCAAATCACATAAGGTTGTACATTTTATCAATTACTCAGCTAGTGTATAAAAAGTGTTTTGTGGATTTTCTATGGGGCTCTTATTTCGGTATAATGGAGAATAACTTTTCAAAATCATTTGTTTATGCAATCAACGACAAGGAAAATTATTCTTAAGTGTACGTGGCACGCGTATTAAATCAGTACAAATCGAAAGGAACCGGGTGATTGCTGACAAAACTGAATTGAAAAACCGAATCCAGCTGCGCGGAAGGCGATCTTAAATCACAGCAGCAACCACCTTCTCCACAATTGGGAAAAGGCAGCAGTGGTTTTTCTTATACAGAAATTGATGATCTTTCAGATGAGCCTTGGTTTTTTCAGGAGACCGATCATACTAGATACCTCAATATTGGCGTCACTTATCATGCTGCTGCCACTGACAAGGCCAGTCAGGGGGGCTGGCAGCACTGCATTATCGTATAGTCCTACCCCTCCCCTGTATCGAGGAACAAACGAAACCTGGGAGACTTATCGTACTAGAAACCGGAAATTTTATTTTTTTTGAAAATTTTTTTTCACTATGGCCACCAGGTTTTTTGCATGGCAGCATAGCCGTTTCGTGTTCCCCCAGGAATGACGCATCTTATAATATACATATCACCTGGGAGTCTTATCGAATTAGGTTCGGTGTACTGAGCTCCTTCAATCGCTGCAGCACCACCTTCTCCACTATTAGGAAAAGGCAGCAGTGGTTTTTCTTACACAGAAATTGATGATCTTTCAGATGAGCCTTGGTTTTTTCAGGAGACCGATCATACTAGATACCTCAATATTGGCGTCACTTATCATGCTGCTGCCACTGACAAGGCCAGTCAGGGGGGCTGGCAGCACTGCATTATCGTATAGTCCTACCCCTCCCCTGTATCGAGGAACAAACGAAACCTGGGAGACTTATCGTACTAGAAACCGGAAATTTTATTTTTTTTGAAAATTTTTTTTCACTATGGCCACCAGGTTTTTTGCATGGCAGCATAGCCGTTTCGTGTTCCCCCAGGAATGACGCATCTTATAATATACATATCACCTGGGAGTCTTATCGAATTAGGTTCGGTGTACTGAGCTCCTTCAATCGCTGCAGCACCACCTTCTCCACTATTAGGAAAAGGCAGCAGTGGTTTTTCTTACACAGAAATTGATGATCTTTCAGATGAGCCTTGGTTTTTTCAGGAGACCGATCATACTAGATACCTCAATATTGGCGTCACTTATCATGCTGCTGCCACTGACAAGGCCAGTCAGGGGGGCTGGCAGCACTGCATTATCGTATAGTCCTACCCCTCCCCTGTATCGAGGAACAAACGAAACCTGGGAGACTTATCGTACTAGAAACCGGAAATTTTATTTTTTTTGAAAATTTTTTTTCACTATGGCCACCAGGTTTTTTGCATGGCAGCATAGCCGTTTCGTGTTCCCCCAGGAATGACGCATCTTATAATATACATATCACCTGGGAGTCTTATCGAATTAGGTTCGGTGTACTGAGCTCCTTCAATCGCTGCAGCACCACCTTCTCCACTATTAGGAAAAGGCAGCAGTGGTTTTTCTTACACAGAAATTGATGATCTTTCAGATGAGCCTTGGTTTTTTCAGGAGACCGATCATACTAGATACCTCAATATTGGCGTCACTTATCATGCTGCTGCCACTGACAAGGCCAGTCAGGGGGGCTGGCAGCACTGCATTATCGTATAGTCCTACCCCTCCCCTGTATCGAGGAACAAACGAAACCTGGGAGACTTATCGTACTAGAAACCGGAAATTTTATTTTTTTTGAAAATTTTTTTTCACTATGGCCACCAGGTTTTTTGCATGGCAGCATAGCCGTTTCGTGTTCCCCCAGGAATGCCGCATCTTATAATATATATCTCATCTGGGAGTCTTATCGAACTAGGTTCAGTGTCGTCGGCTCTTCTACTATTAGGTCATTTTCCAAGCCGACAACGACTGTATGCATTAGATCGTGCGATATGAAGCACCTGTAAAATATCCTGCACAAGCATTATAGTAGTTTATGCAACTGCCCCCTGGCTAGATGCTGGCCAAGAGCGATCCCATTTTTAATAAAAAAAAAAAATATATAATATACGCTCAAGTATACAAAGTTTATTGAAATATAATAAACGGGTCACTCACGTCTTTAAGGTCGAGTATCGCTCGACACGTTTACCCATGTTACCTATACAAAGTGTACCCATGCTTTTTGCTACAGAACAGCAATATAATCCGAGAGATTGGCGACGCCATAACCGAGCTGAGGGGCTACCGCGAACAGAAAACGGACGAAGTTTGAATTCGTGCGACAGAGAGGGAGATATTCGAACTTCGTTCGTTTTCGGTTCGCGGTAGCCCCTCTGGTTATTCACACTCATTGTCACAATTGACGAACAATCCGTACATAACATAACACTTTACCGTGGAAAGCGCCTTGTAATCTAAACGACTATCGTACACTATACTCGATAATACCCTATAATAACGTAGAAGGACAAACATGAGTGAGACGCGTTGTTATTGGATCGGTGCATTGTCTTTGTGCAGTGGGTTAAGAAAAAAAAGGAGAAAAAATGTTTATGCGGCCATTAATACTGGTGTTTATTTAAGAGTCGTAATGTCGCTGTGCTTTGTGAAGGTGAAATCAGAACCTAGATTTCAGTATAATTAAGCTATGCTTTGGCTAGTTTTACATCTTATTTTCAAAACGTATTTGACTGACTTCTGGTGCCTAGCCATGCACTCCTGCATTGTGTTTTGAAACAGATTGACTGCTTGCTCTACTTCAGTAGTTAATCCATAACAAAAATCGAAAGCGTTACATGTAGGTTGCGTTGCCGCCATTTGTCATAGATAACGCACAAAGATGACAGGGGGCAGTTTATCTTCGGACGACTATGGAATTACAAAGGCCTTTATAACATTACCAAAATACCCTTACCGGCGGTCAAATGCGAAACTGGCTTAGTGTTCAAATATATCTCTTCGTGTAACGTGGGACTAGCCACCTCCTTTGCGGTATTTCTTAATTTGTCGTTCTTTATTGGTTTTCTATTCAAGAAACAGCTGTATGTTTCTATGTAGTATTTCTATACTTCGTGACAAACACACAGTGATCATTATTTGCTCATCCACATTTTCTTCGAACTTACGGCTAATTAAACGGACATAATTTATCGGATTTAAGTATTAGTAACTTACATACAAACACCTGCGCTACTGTATACTGCTCCTATGCGCTCCGAATCGGAGTAATTCTGCGGAAACTAGTCTCATCTCACATTGTCTCAGTAACGGCTCGTCCGATATCCCACGAAACGCTTTACATAAAACATAATAGGGGTACCAATGTAGTGGAAGTGTTAGACATCGTATGCAGGAAATGGATATGCGAAGAATGAGCGTTGATGTCTAATTTGTAGAAGGTACTTTATATACTCCATACTATGGAGGTCGCCGACAGTTTTTAAAATGTATTCGTTTCTTTTTTAAAGAGTCATGCTGCCTAGTTTTTCCCGAGGGACTACTCCCTTGGGAAAAACTCGCCAGTGAGCTTATTCCACGGCCGAAGTCTACGAGAGAGTTTCTTGTGAAATCGTATGCGACCGGTTTTAGGGTGTTACGAGTAGAATGAATGTGCCTTGTCGACGACGAGTGGTGCGGTGGTAGAAAGCAACATATGTATTTAAATTTTATTTATTGTGGGTTTTATTCGGTTTGTTTACTTCAGGAAGTAAAAAAGCCTGCATTTGTGACAATTATCATTAGTTCCGTTCCAATCATATAGACCATGTACAAACAAAATAAAATTAATACTCGATATCTCTTTTAAAAGGTAGACAATTTCTCTCCCCCAGTTTTAATTGTAACAAAGATTATTATCGCAATAATTTATAGAAAAGCGCCGCGCTAGTTATTAAATAAGTGCGATTGACGTGCGTGGGCGCATATAGCGTGTCTGATCGCAGTGAACACGTGGCCGAGAATGCATGGTGGAAAACAATGCCGTTGCCCTGTTGGTTTTTATGCCGTCTGGTTCACTGTGGCTTCAGCTAGCTAAAATTTTACGTTTTGCTCTGTTTCATCGAATTGCACGGGCCTTTGCGTTTTAATGAGGGTGCGTAACGTGACGTACCGCCTGTAGCGATTACCATGCTCGTGAAGTTGACCGCCCCAAACTTTTTGCCCGCAAATGGCATATCTATATCGTTAGTTCATCGTTAGTTCACGTTAGTTCAGTATATTAAATCGTTAGGATCCGACACCATCATAATTTTTTTTAAAAAACAAAATGGAGGGGGCCAGCTTCACGCTACCGCCCCAAAACCTCTTTTCCAGATTTCATTGAATATAATCGATAGATATTCGTTAGTTCATTCTAATTCAACAAGAAATATCGTAAGGACTCGACCCGAAATGTGTTTTTTTTTTAATCAAGTGGGGAGGTCAACTTCACGCTACCGCCCCAAAACCTCTTTTCCAGATTTCATTGAATGTAATCGATAGATAATCGTTAGTTTATGCTAATTCAACAAGAAGTATCGTAAGGACCCGACCCGGAATGCATTTGAGTCGGATCCTAACGATTTAATATACTGAACTAACGTAAACTAACGATGAACTAACGATCTAGATATGCCATTTGCGGGCAAAAAGTTTGGGGCGGTCAACTTCACGAGCATGCGATTACCTATATGCAATTTTGTGACATCTTGTTGTTATTGCACAATTTACCATTGTGCACTATAATCATTTTTAGGCCGGCTGGTGAAAGATATTCGGATATCACATATAGCAAAATTTGTCTCATCCTCTTGTCCGGCATATTACATTAATACTACCATGAAGGAATCATAATTTTCATTTGTCATCAGAGTATTTACAGTTTCGCGCTTTTATCTTTTTATTGGGCGTGTTCAATGATCACCTTCCTTGATCAACGCAGTCCCCTTCAAATGTTTAAAGTATGCTTAGAACAGTTTTTGAACTCAAGGGTTTGTAATGTCAAGGTTGACTCTGAACTGTAAACTGCTTGCGAGAAAATACTCCGACAACTATTGAGTTTGACTGTACCTACTCTTGAAGAAAGGCGTCCCAAAATAGTTTTCATGCTTATCTAACACGCACTACTTATACTGTAATTTAAGTTAGTGATTAAATTATTCGCATGACGTACTCGCATAACTACGTCAAATATTGGAGAAACGAGTGAAAAACGCTAAACTAGCTTTGAACAAATCCATACAAACGACGTAATTGATTCGAAGAAATTATACCTTACTTCGTAACTTCATGAAGCAATATGTTGGTTTACCATTTTTTGCTGTTATATCATATAAAAGAATTCGTTAGGTGCCCTAAATAAGAAATCAGTAAACCTTCAATTTGTAACAACATAACACAGTTAACCCTGCTTTGGACAGAGCGATCGATTTTTTTGACCCTGACTGTGACTTTATAAGCCGGGCCCAATAAAGCGATAGGAGTGCGCGGTTCGAGAGTAGCCTGGGGGAAAATCCAGGGGAAAACCTCCGACACGACTACGCGTGTGGCTTGGAACACTGGCAATACTGGCATATTCTTAAGAGTTTACGCTCCATTAATGCGATGTTTTAAAAAAGTGTGAGACTGTAACAGGGAACTTTTGCAGGAGCTAGTTCCGTCCCTTTTGAAAAAGTACCCACCAGAACTTAAGCTCGACACGCACAGAGGGCGACGCGGCGAGGTCCGTTGCGAGTCGGTTTTGCGGTAAAGCGAATGCGGTGCGAAGTCCTCTGGACCGCATTCGCTTTACAGCAAAACCGCCTCCGCACTGGACCGCGCTGCGCCGCGCCGCCCTATGTGCGTCTCTAGCTTTATTCCTAAACATGCTTGGATACGATACGCGATCATTATAGGTCGTTTTGTCGTTTATTTCTGTGCATAAAACATATCTCGCTCTCGCACTTGTTTTATGTCACAACACATGAAGGCTCGATGAAGTCGCGGTTACCTAAATCTCTTACACGCTGGTCTAATAAATAGATAAATAAAATATTAGGAATACAAAACAGAAAGACGTCGACAGGTATATTTCTGTCAGGTAAGAAAACAAACCTACTTCCAAAAACAAATCACACTGACCTAATCTTGTGTTTCGTAACCAACCTATATTCACCATGGTTGACGTTTCTAAATTTGCCGCCATAACATTTACGGCCGATTGTGAAGTGGGTCAACTAAGAATAACGGAATTGTCCTTCGATTGATTTGATCGAGACTTTGTTCTTTAAAACTTAAAATTTAAAGAACTAAGTCTCCTTTAATGTGTCTCCTCAGGTGTCTGCTGATGTCTGCCGTAGAGACAATCTGATGTGTGTCTTATATACCGAGAGCTCTCTACAGATTTAAAAACTTTCTCCCGGTCGGTACAAAGATTCTTCTTATTCAGGTGCTTGCTCTACCTATAATTGATTATGCTGATGTGTGCTACTCTAACGTCACTCAAGTCTCGCTGAATAAATTGGATCGCCTTCACAACAATTGTATTACATTTATTTTCAACCTTCGCAAGAACGACCACGTTTCCATTTTCCGCAAACAGTTAAAACTGGCTCCCCATACGTGAGCGTAGAAATCTTCGTATTTTGTGTACCCTTTTCTCAATTTTATTGGACCCAAACACTCTGGCTTAGCTCAAGTTCAAGTTCCAGTTTGTCTCTGCCCGACCGGTTGCGTCCTCTGTACTTCCCGCAGCCTTCAGCTCATTATTCCTCCAAATCGCACCACCTTCTTATCCAATGTTTTCACTCCTCAGGCAATTCGTCTATGGAATGCTGTCCCGCTCACGATCAGGCAAACACAAGGCAAATCCTCTTTCAAGCGCATGCTGCGCAAGCATCTATTAGATGATTGATGAGACTTATTCTCTTCATGATATTTCGCACTAGGCAACATATCCGTAACTGGATCTTTGGTTTGGCATTTCACATAGTACCAAATCGTGACGTGAGCGATGTGGAGGTGGGCTTTTATAGATGACGAAATTGACGAAGCCGTTAACAGTTTTGGCAAAAGGTCTTATATTTCTTTATTGTTGGATTAGTGTGGAAATGACCAACATGGTGGTACCGTAATTGGGCTATTAGGCAATACACTTTTTTTCCTACCTAACATACAAATCATACAATACAATACGAATATTCTTTATTGCTCACCAAACGGAGTACATTCAAGGAACAACAGAAATTGAATTACACGTAACAGTGGTAGAAAATAGGCGGTCTTATTGCTAACATATGATCTCTTCCAGACTACGTTCGGGTAGTAGAAACGGAGCTAAAATATATTAATTACTCGGGGAATAAAAAAAAGCCGGTCAAGTGCGAGTCGGACTCGCGCACCGAGGGTTCCGTATACAGATGTGTACCGGTTCCAACCCTATTAAATCAGGAAAATCTCAACAATCTGATTTGAAAATTGGACTTATGATTATAACTATTCCAAATTTCAAATCGATAGCATAAGTAGTTCTTGAGATATTTAGCGATGTGACAGACAGACAGACTGACAAAGTGAAACCATAAGGGTTCCTTTTTTACCATTTTGGTACGGAACCCTAAAAACGAAACTCTATTTTAATTTGGTTTGGCGAAAACAAAATTGTCTCAAGTACCATCGTATAGTGCTTCGAGTGTTTTAAAAATAGCAGGTTTTTTCCTCTCATCTACTTCAAAGACAAACCAAATCACATACATAATCCCTGTTAAACATTGGAGTGTTTAACATCTGACTGGAATCAGAATCGCTGTGCCACTTTTAGATTCAGTTACAACAGAATTGTGAAACTACACAAGTGTCAATTTTAAGACAGACTGTGCTAATCTGTTTTTCTATATAATTACATTATATCCTAGTAGGTTACTACCCTCTCAGACATCCGCATCCTCAAATTTGAATGGTGTTTCTGTTGCATCAGACCACAGGTCGTGGTTTCCAGCGATAAGAGCTGACAATCTCCAAAGTAACCTTCATAAACTCGTAAGTCCCTCTTTTTCCTATTTGTAAATGCAACTCTAGTATACGGAATTAAGGTTCATTGTAACAGGTAATGTAAAAGCGGAAGCTATCACCCGTCGTAGCACCATCCCTGTCCAACCCTCGACCTATTTGCCGTTCGCTGACCTGTCGTGTCGTATTGAGCTGCGTGACTGGGGCAGATGGGCTTGTGTGGCCTAGTAGCTGTTGACGTAACAGGGTTTTGTGAAAAGGTTTCCGCATACATTTTTAAATTAAGACAAATTGAAGACAATATCCACTTACCAAGCGGCTCTGTATAGGAGTATGTAAAACTTACCTAAGTTTGCTTTGCTAGTTGGTACCTACCATTGCATAAATATTAATCCAGAACAACGCTCACTAGTCTAGTCTTACCCTAGTTTAGTTTAGTATGGTTGGGTCGAGTTTTCCTTCTGGGTTGGAACTTTGGAAGGTCAAATGAAAGTCACTTTCGTAAAACTAGTGCCTTCGCCAATTCTTGGGATTAGGTGTCAAAGCGGCCCTGGGCTCCTCCTTATAAGGGACAACCGGCAAAACTCTTAGGAGGATGATAAGCTACAGTGTTAACGCTCACTAGACAATAAATAAACTTACTAGTAATGTTTGAAATGGCTACAATGCTTTATTGTATTTAACCCGTCTATTTATTTTGGTCACCTCGAATTGGATATTTGACTATTTTGTTTATGGTGCCACTCGAACCAGTTTTTAGAGACGATCAAATGTTTGTATGGGGCCAACTACAATTAGAGCAACACGAAAGACGAAAACGAGAGGTAAAGTACAGCATAGCTGACAAGCACTGAAATCGCTCCATGCTGATAGGCAGTGAAATGTGACCTCACAGTGTAATGTAATCCCGTTAAAACAAAAAATATTGAGCAATAGCAACACGAGTCAACATTACAACTGTGACATCGTATTTTCCACTCCAACGCTAGTCTAATTCGAGGTAAAGCCATACAAATCTGCTAAACCCCCACTCTTGGCAGTACAATCAGTAATCGGCTTACCTTCCTTGAGTTAAAGCTGTTCTATTTAAAGTTCACGTCCCATTCGAGTAAGGTGAGGTGTTGAGACTTTTACAGGGCATGACATAACGCTATAAGAACTTGATTGTGACGTTACCGTGTTATTTAAGTGACGCTACCGTGTTATTTAAGAGCTGGGAGATCTGAACAAATTGTTTCGTAATTCAGGTTGGTAGTGTTTCATTTTACTTTGCTCTTGAGTATAGATTTAAGATTAATTTAAATTTATTTTATTTTTATCCTTAACTTACTCAACACCACTCTATGAAAGAGCGAATTCCTTCTAACACAAGTTTTTACTTAAAAGGAGGATTCGACAACCTTGTTAACGTTATTTGATAAAAGAATAAATAATTTTGAAATTTTGAATGTCTGGTTTGAGAAATTGATGAAACTTTTTTATAACTCCCGCCACCAGCTAAACTGTTGGCGGTGTAGATATTCTCTGCAGTAGTATTCGTTAGGTTACATTTACTATTCGGCCTTGATTGTTTAAGGCATTTTCGACCCGCACCATAGAAAATTTATGATGTCTAAATTCCTCATACCTATTAAATTATAAAATAATCATAGCTTTATCAATTTATTTACTTCTTCTACTTGTATTAAGTAATCTTCGTTTTGTGCCACAAAACTGTATATTAGGTACATCGGCCATAACCTAGCATTACTTTGGAATCAGCAAAAAAAATATGTGCTAAGGACATCTGAACTTATGCAATTTCAGATTTATTATACAAAAGTGCTGTCGTAAGCTTAGATAGTTGTAAACAGCTAAAGTTCAAAGGTCGAAAACATTAAGTATCCCTGATGCAGCAACCTCTAGTTGTAGTTAGAACTCAGCGTCGCTGAAATTGCTTTATTATTGTGTTAGTTGCGGCTGCAGTGACCGCACACCGCACACTATACTTGGATTATGGCCGCTGATGTATTCGCTCAAACTGCAAATTAACTACTGAGGAAGTAGGGAAATTCTAGTTGTATGACGACAGAAAAGACTGCGACTGTGGCTTTATAAGCGATAGGAGTGCGCGGTTGGAGAGTAGCCTGGTTAAAATCTAGGGGAAACCTTCGACACGGCCACGCGGCGGTTTAGACACTGGAATACTCTAAGAGTTTACGCTCCAGTGAGATTGCTTGAGCGAGTTCAGCCGAATCTGAAGTGTGAGTGGAAGCGAGCTAATGGTTCACTAAACATAGCCTAACGGGGACAAGTCCAGCAAGAAACGCAGCTAGGCCCGATCTGGGCCGGATTCACTTTACTTACCCGGTATGATTTATTACGCCCATTACCTTTCCAACTCGGTAAGTTTTTATAACCCGAAAGGCTATATAAAAATGTATACTTAGCAATTTCTCACTAATTCCCATCCTTCCTAAATTCCTACCTCCCTAAACTCCTAAATTCTTCCACTTGAAAATGTAAATGAAGACATGTACATAAATTAATAAGATGTTAAGAGGTATGAGCCTGACATGCTGTTTTCGCTGAAATTGCGCCCAGCTTCTGGCAACAAATTATAATGATGTGTTAAGCTAATTTATTTTTACTCAAAGTTCTGTATATTTATTGGATTAAAATCTTCTAGTTTTAGAACGTAATTCACACTTCGAAACAATTTTCATTTAGGTATCAAGCATTTCTTGCCTTAGGTTCCTTGATTCTGTAAACTACGCCCCCTGTGGTCGGGCGGGCACGGTATATTGTAAAGCTGGTTTCTTACCTACGGGTTTTGAACATTTTAAAGAGTTGAAAACGAAGCTGAGAGATGAAAGTGTGTCTGTCTGTCGGTCTGTCTGTCTGTCTGTCTGTCTGTTACCTCTTCACGTTAAAACAGCTGAACCGATTGAGATGAAATTTGGTATTGAGGTAGTTTGAGTTCCGAAGAAGAACATGGCTACTTTTTATCCCGGAAACTATCTAGTTTGTATAGAAGAGCGATAACTAGGTAAGCGCCTGAAATAAATGAATAGCAATTAAATTCTAACGCGATGAACGAGTTCTACACGGACAAAGTCGCGGGCAAAAGCTAGTTTACAATATGGGGTATATGGGTGAGTAGATAAAGTCATATTTTTTATATAAGGTTTATCTATGGGCCTTTGTTGTCTGAAAATAAATGAAGCCTGCGGGGCTAGCACAACTGCCGCGGCGACGCGACGCGAGTAGAGAAAAATCAACCCTCCTCTTTCTAATTCGCACAGTTCGAGTGAGACAGGAAACGCTGAGTCGCGCGAGATACGACTTGGCAGCAAGTTGTGCAAGCTCACCTGAACGTGCAAAGTGATTGCCGACTAAAATGTTGATATTTATCTCATTGTTTTGTTTTCAGGTATTCCTCACTTTCTTCACATTCACCTACCCTAGAATCGATGGTTCAGTAAGTAGAATACTTACATATTTTTACTTATTGCTTTAGTTGAAGTTCATATATAACAATGATTTGACCAAACGTCCTGTGTGATATGGTGATGGAAAAAGTAGATACATTCATGGTATGCCTAATATTCTACATTTCGTCATATCGTAAAACAAGATCCATAAATTCGGTAATATTAGCTATATTCTGGGAAAAAATATATAGGTTATATATTCTTTTACGTTTCAATATCTTTAAGTCTACCCCAAAATGCAGTAAGTAGACTTTGTAGAATTTGACATTGATGTCGTATTCGTGGTCATTTTCTCAACTTTTTGTTGGTGACTTTAATTAATCTCCCTTAGAGATTTCATACATTAGAAAATAATCTTTTTTATGTGTCTACCTGCCATATTGAGACGGTCAATCGATACGACTCAACGTGACGTGCAGCAAACCAGGTGAAGGTACTCGCATATAACATGCGTCATCAATCCAAACATCATTAGGAATTCACTACCGATGTAATATATGACAACGGTTCTTTCTGTCCGATTGACTTTTGGAGCGCGTGTTAGATGTTGTATCTCCTTTTATAACATTTTGCTACATTGTATCACTGTGTTCCGTGCCCAGAATAAACAAATAACCTCAGCGAAATAGAGGAGATATATATATCTTATAGGACTTCCAATAGGCCAGGCAACGAAAAGATATAGAGGGAAATGCTTGGAACACAATTTTTGGCTTCGTAACTTTGTTTCTACATAATTTTAATCATTATAATAATGCAATAAGAGTCTAATTTTGAAGTACATAATAAAACAAATAACCTAATTAAAATTAAAATTACAAATAAAAAAATTGGCCCAAATCGCTGTCAATTGGTAGGGTGCAGAAGGCTGGCTGTATTTCCTCGCTGCACGGTAATACTTATTCGCTGTGCGAAAAAGAGGCCAGCCCTCTGGTCACCAGAAGCCTCTATTAGGCGCTTCGACAAATCTTTATAAAGTCGACGCGCGCTTGGCCCCCACGGCCCCAAAGTTTCGACGCCAAACGCCGCAAACATGTAGCTACTTCCTAGGGTGACATATTTAAGGCACTTGTGATTTTCGACTAGTTAGGAGGTGAACATAGAACATATCAAAACTTTCCGCCCATAGCCCTTGAGCCGAATATGATCAACCCTATCCCCCCCTTTAAAAAATAAACGGATGGACCTATATATAGTCTTCATTTTTCACAGTTTAAGCATCATGTTGATCCAAAGCTATACAAATTGCCCTAAAATATTTTTACAGGTTTATAACGGGGGCTCCCATGCAGCTACGGGGGGGCGCGAAAAAAAAAGCCAGTCAAGTGCGAGGTCCGACTTGCTCACCTATTAATTCAGAAAAATCTGAACAACATGGTGTAGATTAGAGGTTTATAAAGCAAAAACACATGCAAAAGTGATAATTACAAAATTAGTCAAAAAAAATTTTATGATAAAAAAAGATAAACTAGATAGAGCTATAGTTATATTTTTCCTGTAAAATATACATCAATATCTATGTTATGTTAATTTCATATTTTTTCCTTGGTAAACTTCGGTGATAAGGGGGAGGGGGGTATTTATTTTACATTTTCCTTCATAAATCGACAATGACTCAACATAAAAAAAATTGTTTAAAATGTGCAACTCAAGCCCTTTCATATGATACCCCATTTGACATATTCCCTAGACTTTCAAATTTTGAACCACGGTAATGTTTCATAGAAAATAAAAAAAAACATGTTCTATACATCAGGTACCCTTCTTTATAACTGTTCCAAATTTCAAATTAAATCAAATCGATAGCATAAGTAGTTCTTGAGATATTTAGCGATGTGATAGACAGAGAGACCAAGTGAAACCATAAAGGTTTTTTTTTACCATTTTGGTACGGAACCCTAAAAATTAACTACCCCACCGAATGTTTAGAGCTCGTAGAGTACATGAATACTATATTTTTTGTTTTTACAAATATTTAAAAACAGCAATGAGACGCTACTTACATTTTCTCTGAATTAACTTTCCCCCTTTAAAATGTCATTAAATATTAATCCTAGCCAAAAAGTGTATAGAACCATTTTTGTAGAGAATTTTATCTAAATTACTTATGTCTAAGAACGTTTTTTTTGCTATGGGCCACCATTTACGAGTATTTTACTAAAAAGTCGAAAAATGGGACCTTCAATCCCCCCCTTTCCTCCCGGCTCAAGGTCTATGGGCGGGGACTTTTGATATGTTCACCTCCTAACTAGTCCAAACAAAGTTACGAAGTCAAACATTTTGTTCCAAGCATTTCCCTCTATGCACGTAGGTACCTTTTTGAGCATTCGTTGCCTGAACTACAACCTCACTGGTATATTTAGGATCGGTTACAAATTCGGCTTTATTTCTGCAACACTTACAAACTGCTGAATGTTTTCTTAATTCGAGTCTATTCGTCATATCGTTTTCTCATTATAATTCTGGGGTTCAAGTGGTCCAATAATAAAAACTTTATATGTTGTGATCTTTTTCTATGCGCTATATCCATTTCCATGTATTTAGCCAGTCGATTTGTTAGAGGATTTTATTCTATATTTTATATGAAAACTACCAAATCAGGCAATCTTTTCTAAGGATCTCCAAAAACGTTATTCCCATCCCATTACTTTTCAGTTTCCTAATAATATTCACAACTGTTCCACACAGGAAATGTAATCGTTCACGAACTTAAGGGCAATTTTGTCCTCGTTTGCCTGTCGCACATTCAAACTTTCCCGAGTGTTGATCGGTAATTCGATCAGATAAAGGAAAGTAACGATCAACCCGCACATTGACAGGACAGCATCGTATATCTGTATTATTCATTTGCAAAGTGAACCTTAATCTTAGTGCTTTAAATTCAAAATTATTTAGGACTGCCGAAGCGCCATACTTATGTGGTTATGGGTTCGATCCAGAAAAGCCTGACAAATGACAATCGAGTGACAATATTCGCAAGCTCGTATCGCGCTCAATGTTTTCACAGGAAAATATACCTAAACCCTACATCGTAAGATTACATTTCGAGTGTCTTACATAACAATGACGATTTTGCGAGCGCATCGTCACCTAGTTGCATGATATATTGTGTGGTTAAATATTGGTTAGATTTCACCTGAGTGTGGTCGGGGGTGCTATGGGATTTAGATAAGCATAGTAGGCGCCACGGCAAAATGTTCCTTACATAAATTGCTGTTAGGTTACCATTCGGAATTCGTCATCATCATCTATTGTTTGTGTATATTTTCTTACTGACGTATTTAGTAATGGTTCCAGTTAAAGTCATAGACTTCCGTAGTGGTCCCATTAAAACGAAACGTGTCCTCCCATTAATACATATGATGCCAACACCAAAGGTTTATCTCTTGAGAAATGCTATTATGTTCATGTAAATGAGAGTATCAATTGATTTCGGATCGGTCTTTTACTTACCGTCCCAATACCAATACACAATTACACATTCTTGGGTGATAGTAGAAGATGAAACCGGCAAGTACTGGAACGCATTTATGATATCAGTTCTGCTTTACTTAAATAAACTTGGATCTCGCTCGAAAACTATCTTACATACTTAATTTAATGCTTAAAAATCTTACATCAGCTTTTAATTTAATGTAACTGCTGCATCCGTTTTACCGTCTGTCAATTAAAATTATATCGTAATTCGAACCCGTAACTCTAACCGTCGCGTTGACCGCACCGGTAGACCGTTACTTGTGACACTAGTCAGTCTCTTGGTGATATTGACTTAGTCTAATTCCTAATATTATATTTAAAATATTCATTATTTGTATTGCATGTTGATGTATGATGACATTGATAATCATCAGAATTTATTGTGCTGAAGATTCTTCTTTGAGAAAAAAATCCGACATCTTTCATCTCAACCAAATCTGTCAAATGACAATTTGCAACAATTGTTATTCAGTACGGCTTTCATCAAACAAGACTGTTTTCAATACTACCCTTTTGGCAGGGTTCCCTTGGGATTTTTAATATTCATAGGATAAGCGGCAATAACAGATCAGGAGGGGAGTAAGAAATTATTATGAATGAACGTTCTTTCGTATTATAGTCATTTTTAACGAGCGTCAAAGTTATATTTATTGAATTCTATTTTTTTTTTCATTATTCTTTTTATTCTTTCATAATTCTATTTATTCACTATATCTAATGAGCTGGATTAAGTTTCTCTACTTCATTAAGGTTCTTTAGTTGTTGTTAAATCTTCTAGAACTTCTTTAATGAATGATTGAGGCGTGTGAAGTCTTGATTTAATCGATAATTGTGATTAGTACGTACAGATAATAGTCACAACGATGACAAATGTAGGTACCTATTCGTCATGTTTTATTTGCGTTCATAATCAGTGGGGCTAGCATGACTGCCGCTGCGACGCGACGCGAGTAGAGATAAATCTACCCTCCTCTTTCCAATTCGCACAGTTCGAGTGAGACAGGACTCGCTGAGTCGCGCGAGATACGACTTGGCAGCAAGTTGTGCTAGCCCACCAGGAATCCTAATCAAAACTTTCCTCTAGAAAAAGAACCTCCCATACAGTCAATAAACAGAAGCCGTATGCCGTACACATTCCGAACATTTATAGCTCCATCCACAAACAATACGTGACTGCAGATTACAGTATTTTGTAGTTCAGTCGTAACGGGTGGGTGAAAAACAGAACAAATGCGATTATTTAGGCCCTTGCTTGGTTCATACTGTCTCTTATGCGGCTACACGTCTTCAAAGTTTTAGGTTACATTAAAATTTATCAACGGCTTTAATTACTATTGAAATATTCCCAGATCATGTTATTATTTGCTCGCGATGTGCACCGGCCTGCTTTTACTCAATTTACTGTCGCTGTGTACAAAATTCACTATAACGTGATTGAGGGAGACCTCAATGCGAGAGATCGCAGATCAAGACACATAAAGAATCCCACTTGTAAAGTTTAATTACTTTTGTGTGTTTACCAAAAACTTCGAACTATTCTATGACTAAAAGTTTTCTTTTATTGAACACTTTCTCAATTTGACATTGTTCTAGCGGGAAGGTCTCCGTGACGTGACTCGACTTACTAAGACTACTGCGACTATTAATCGGCCTGGGACTGATTGCTTCAAAATAATATATTTTAAGGTATTTCAAATTGTAGCTGCATCTAACATAAACTTTGACTGTGAATACATAATATTTAAATTTTTTATCGAAGCGAATAATTAAAGATATCCGATATTGCTGTAAGTACCTACTTAATCGAGTCAATAAATGCAAATAAAATCTCGCCTTTTATTGTATTTTAGTGTTGTCGGAACTTATTTCATACAATATAAGAGAGACCGAACGAACGAATTCTTGATAGTAAAAAGGCCGGTACGCAGTTTTCACGTTCAATGTCTCTTCTCTTACCCATACTAATGACATATCGCCTTACCTGTCGTTGTCGTCTGCCTATTCTTTCAATGAAAGTGATTAGAAAGTGTTCCCACAGTTATCTGGAAAGACAAAGAGCGCTGATTTGTCAATTTTACTTCTATAATCCAGCTGTTATGTTTGTACTTTATACCTGGAAACTGTTCGGAACATTAAGTTCCGAACACTTTCCGGCTGCCCCTACCTTGTTACGACATGTCAACTGAATAACGAAGCTTAATGAGTCAAACAAATCGCAGACTTGTTGCTGTTCGGACTTATTCCAATAATCGACGTATTTCTTTTCGCTAAGGAATTTGTAGCAATGTAGACTAGGTATTATCACTGTTGCGTTACGAATGTCGTTGGTGGTAGCCGAAAGCTCCTTAATAAATCATTGATCAATTCTGGCACAGTCGTAAAAACTATTTTTTTTAAAGAACTGCATTAAGCAGCGTCTTTCTGGTCTTGAGCAGGCTCGGGTACCCAACTTACCCGAGGTGAAACTGACTCCATAAAGTGATATGTCGTCCAGGTAGAGTAGAAGGAACGAGTCCACGTGGGAGATCACCCATTCGATGGACCGACCACGTCAAATCAGCTGTGGGTCAACCTTTGCATGAGTGCACTCGAACGTTGCAAATCGGGAGACATGGCGGAACATCATATAAGTACGGCGAGCAACATCTGCGTCTGACAGTACAAGCTGATCACGACCACTTTGCAAAGAGTGTAACGACGAGTAGAAGTAAACGTATCAGTTCCGGTTGAGAATGATGCCGAGCGACCGACATAGAAAAAGAAAATTCAGGTCCCATATCCTTTTACGAGGCCGAGTGTCAACAAGGGTTATTTGTATATTGCAGTGTTGTGGTAAAGCTTCGCGAAACATTAATGTCGGCTATGATCAGTAGTGGTTCAGTGAAGGTAACATTCTCAGAGTGGAATTGAAATCTTTAAAAATATACCTAAATTACCGAAATATATGCGGTTTAAGATCTTTTTATTTAATGACTAGTGTAAGATAACGGAAACTGCATCACTGTTGACAGGAAGCAAAACCGCTCAGCGGGGTCAACGTACCGCAGTAGCGCGGAATAGTTTCGTACGTCGATATCGATATATAGTGACAAAAAATTAGTGGTGATTATTTCCCCGTAATAAGAATTGAAACTAACAAATTATTGGTACAAGTATTGGCGGAAACTTAAGAGCTTTTTAAATGGCTTTAACTGATTATCAATTTATAGATAGATTTTTTTATGATGACATGGATACAAAATCGCTCCTGGGTTGACTCCAGCAAAGACATGTTTATAGACTGACGATGATAAATGTAACCAACGACTTTTCTTTTGTACAATTTGTTAGGTAATCTTTTTTCATTGTATCGATATGACCTCCTTTTGGCACCACTATGAGACGGGCGTGACGCCGCATCTCTCGATCTGCACTATCCATGGAAGTATCAACACGCATGTTCACTCTTCTGTGTCCAAGGTGTAGGTAGAGGCCATGGAACTCACGATCCTATTTAATATGTTATTAGTAATGTATAATAATGTTTAGGTCTCCATTATGGACAAGCGCTGTGAACGATAGAAGCGCAAATATAATAATCATAGGGCGATGTGAATGATGTGGGGTGTAAAGAACTCTCGTCTTCGGGTGCAACTATTTAGTCAATTAAGTGCTTAAAATTACACCTTATTATAATGAAAATAATTTCTAACTAAACAAATTTTCTAGTTTCTAATCAGTAATGACCCACAAGTTCATTTATTAGTTATTTTATTACTCTGACATAGGACAAAATATTTATAGGCAAAGAACTTGTCTTAAAAATGGTTCGCGGTAAAATGCATATAGGGAGTGCCTATACTTTCGAATCAAAGGGAGGGCACACAAAGCGTATGCATGGGAGTGCGTCTTTTGTACGTAGTCATTGGTCTGTATAGGCTTTGTTTAAAAAAAAGGTTTTTTGTTCGTTCCGTATGTTTTTGGGTATTGAATCCACACATTGCCTGGTTCAATGGGTACGTTTGTTCGATATTCTGTTTATTCTCTTTTGGACTTGGATTGGATTTAATTCCAGAGCCAGTTAACTTATTTTGCATACTGCCATGTCTCAGGTCTCTCGAAAAACAATTTAAAGTCTTATTTCCTAGGCTCCAAGTTCAGTAGTGATTACATTTTTTTTTACTTATTAGTCAAGTTCAAAAATTTGTAAGTAGATACGGATACCTTATTGTCGTCTCGTTGATATATATATATAACGTTTCGCAGATGTTGACAAGCAGACTTGTAGACCTAGATATGCAGCGCGGAAGAATAGTTGCTCATTCAATTTCGACTCTTCAATCATTCAACGTGTTCCACGAATTCTGCGATCAAAGTGCAGCAATAAAGAGGGCAATTGGAATCATGGGTTGCAATGTGTCAAACGTTGCATCTAATATATCGTTCAACAAACGAAGACGTTTTCAACTCCTACCTACGTTTTCTATGGCAGGCCTGGTCCTTTAGCTAAGCCTATAGCTTTTAAAAACTTCGCGTGTGAACGCGGGAGAGTGACGTGCCAGTGACACTCATGGTACCGCGACCAGCGTTGTACCACGATGATGACACGCAAACATGACGACCCTAAAGGCTTGGTCACGCTGCGCACCGGAATATACGGTAACAGTAACAGTTATCGACGCCACACAGAGGACGTCCCGCATGTGCCACTCTGTGTAACCAAGTCATTACTAGACGAAAGAGCACGTGCAATGGGTGCCATGGTTTGAGTTTTTTAGTTGTCGACATCGGTTTTGTTAGACAAAGGACCTTTTGTACGAACTATTATTCAGTGGTTATGGACAAAACAGACTATGTGTTAGGTATACTTAACTATGGAAGTGGGGCACGTTCTCGTGGGTTGAATGATCTTTATTGATTCGTATCATTCCCATATGCTGTTGGTGCTGTACTGATATTTATATCTATTCAATAAATCGAACTCTACAATTGCTGATTGATGATTGGGTCGTGCTTCAGGCGGCCGCTATATGAGACAATGCCTGTTTGAAATATTAATGAATTGTTTGTTCCTTCGTAGGAGGTTTGTGGGTTATAGACAAATGATCGTTATTTAAGAACAATCTAAATATATAAAAGAAGAAACTGACTGACTGACTGATTGACTGACTGACTGACTGACTGATCTATCAACGCACAGCCCAAACCGCTGGTTCTAGAGATTTCAAATTTGGCACGTAGGTTCCTTATAAGGTCTAAGGGTGCACTAAGAAAGGATTTTTCAAAATTCATCCCCTAAAGGGGTGAAATGGGGGTCCAAAGTTTGTATGAAAAACCGTAGTTATTAAAGTGAGAGACATGAAATTTTATATATAGAGTCTGTGTTAAAATATATTAATGGCGTATTTCAGCGTTTTTCTAAATTGCTCCACTAAGGGGGTGAAAAGGGGGTTCAAAGTTTGTACGGGGAGAAATTCTTTTTTAAAGTGAGATATTTGAAACTTCGTATGTAGACTCTCTGTTTAAATACAACAAAACATATATAAGCGTCTTTCGAAATTGCTCCCCTAAAAGGGTGAAAAGGGGGTTTCAAGTATGTACGGGGAGCAAATCTTTTTTGAAGTGAGAGATTTAAAACTTCGTACATAGACTCGAGGTTTAAATACAACAAGACATATTTAAGCGTTTTTCGAAATTGCTCCCCTAAAGGGTTCAAAAGGGGGTTCCAAGTTTGTACGGGGAGAAAATCTTTTTTGAAGTGAGACATTTAAAACTTCGTACATAGACTCAATGTTTAAATACAACAAAACATATTTAAGCGTTTTTCGAAATTGCTCCCCTAAAGGGTTCAAAAGGGGGTTCCAAGTTTGTACGGGGGGCAAATCTTTTTTGAAGTGAGACATTTAAAACTTCGTACATAGACTCTATGTTCAAATAAAACAAAACATGTTTAAGCGTTTTTTGAAATTGCTCCCCTAAAGGGTTCAAAAGGGGGTTCCAAGTTTGTACGGAGAGCAAATCTTTTTTGAAGTGAGAGATTTAAAACTTCGTATATAGACTCTTTGTTTAAATACAACAAAACATGTTTCAGCGTTTTTCGAAATTGCTCCCTTTAAGGGGTGAAAAGAGGGTTCCAAGTTTGAGCGGGGAGAAAATTTTTCCTTTTCTTAAAAATCGATATGGGTGTCATTTTCGAGATTCCTCGGGGTGCCGATTACGAAAATGACATTCATTTTCAAATTAAAATTGGCGGACATTTATTTTTCTTAAAAATCAATATGGGTGCCATCGTCGAGGTTCTTCGGGGTGCAAATTACAAAAATGACATCCATTTTCAAATCCAAGATGGCAGACATATATTTTTCTTAAAAATCAATATGGGTGTCATTTTCGGGGTTCTTCTGGGTGCCGATTACGAAAATGACATTCATTTTCAAATTAAAGATGGCGGACATTTATTTTTCTTAAAAATCAATATGGGTGTCATATTCGAGGTTCCTCGGGGTGCAAATTACAAAAATGACATCCATTTTCAAATCCAAGATGGCGGGCATTTATTTTTCTTAAAAATCAATATGGGTGTCATTTTCGAGGTTCCTCTGGGTGCCGATTACGAAAATGACACTCATTTTCAAATCAAAAATGGCGGATATTTATTTTTATAAAATCGATATGGGTGTCGTCTTCGAGGTTCCTCGTGGTGCCGATTACGAAAATGGCATGCATTTTCAAATCAAAGATGGCGGAGATTTATTTTTCTTAAAAATCAATATGGGTGTCATCTTCGAAGTTTCTCGGGGTGCAGATTACAAAAATGACATTCATTTTCAAATCTAAGATGGCGGACATTTATTTTTCTTAAAAATCGATATGGGTGTCGTCTTCGAGGTTCCTCGTGGTGCCGATTACGAAAATTGCATGCATTTTCAAACCAAAGATGGCTGAGATTTATTTTTCTTAAAAATCAATATGGGTGTCATCTTCGAGGTTCCTCGGGATGCAAATTACAAAAATTACATCTATTTTCAAATCCAAGAAGGCCGACATTTATTTTCTTAAAAATCAATATGGGTGTCATTTTCGAGGTTCCTCTGGGTGCCGATTACGAAAATGATACTCATTTTCAGATCAAGGATGGCGGATATTTATTTTTATAAAAATCAATATGGGTGTCGTCTTCGACGTTCCTCGTGGTGCCGATTACGAAAGTGGCATGCATTTTCAAATCAAAGATGGCGGAGATTTATTTTTCTTAAAAATCAATATGGGTGTCATCTTCGAGGTTCCTCGGGGTGCAGATTACAAAAATGACATCCATTTTCAAATCCAAGATGGCGGACATTTATTTTTCTTAATAATCGATATGGGTGTCGTCTTCGAGGTTCCTCGTGGTGCCGATTACGAAAATGGCATGCATTTTCAAATCAAAGATGGCGGAGATTTATTTTTCTTAAAAATCAATATGGGTGTCATCTTCGAGGTTCCTCGTGGTGCCGATTACGAAAATGGCATGCATTTTCAAATCAAAGATGGCGGAGATTTGACGGTTAAAAATTACTTTTAGTACGCGGGCGAAGCCGCGGGCAAAAGCTAGTAAAGTTATAGTCTGTTCAAATTTCAAACTGTGTGAGTGTATCGGGATGATATCGCTTCAGCATCCTACTATAATTTCCGCCTGAGTACAAGTATGTGCAGCTCAAGTTAATGCTGTGTTGGCTGAGTGACAGTGCTCTAAGTTAGTGTGACGCCGTAATAGTTGGCACCGAGGCGGATCTGGGTGAACGCGCTGTTGAGACCCTAGACTCGCTCTTGACATTTGTTTCCATGTGACGTAATACAGCTATTAAACAGCAACTTGCGTTTCTGCTTTCATACATTACTTTATGACGCTACGTATCAGGCAGTTGTTCAAAATAGCTAATGTATTAAATTCGTATGTCCAACGTTTCTATTCCACATTTTAAATGTTGACTAAAAGCGTCTTCATGAAAATTGGAGACACTTTATTATCAATATTACTCGTACTTTTTAGTCAGGAAAATAAAAATAAAATAAAACCAAATTCGAAAGACAATATACCGTTTATTTTTTTAGACACATGCATACTTTGACAGCCTTTACATAAGTACTTGTAGTCAGTCAAACTTTATAGCTGTAATAAAGCTTGACTACAACTACTTAAGAAAAGACATGCTTAATTTTATGAACAATGGAATTCCAGTCTTACAGAGACAAATAACTTTTTACTAGTAATAGTACTTCAAGTAAAAGCAGCAAATGAATTTAATAATCTATTTTTCAAAATTCCTATAATCACTACAAGCAGTTTGGCATCGTCTTCCACAATAGCTGGATCCTTTTTGAGTGAGAATGTAAAGCTAGAGCATTTATGTATTTTTAATTTTCATCATGTTTCTCCTCTAGATGTACTAAAGTCTTTTAAAATGATAAAAATAAAGATTACAGAAGACTTATGGGGTGTGTCAGTCAAGGTACTGAAACCTATTCTGGAGGTCGTTGTATCCACTCTTTTTTAATACTTGTATAGACAATGGCATATTTCCAGATTCAATGAAATGTAGTATAGTACATTTTGATAGGCGAGGGACAAGACTTGGGACGAGTGAAAATGACACTTCCGCACGTATATCAAACCACGTTTTTTAATACAGTTGCGAAAAAATATCAAGAAACAAACCTTAATAAAACAGTAATTAGAAGAGACAAAACAAAATCTGTTTACTTGCCATTGTGGGCTTTGCACGTACCTGGTCTACATCTGGCGTAGTTTACAATACATTTTATTTAACAATCATATAAATCGCATATATCACAAAAATATTATTAAAACAATACGTCATTACAAAATTAAATCGTAATAATTATGAATTGAAGAGGCGGGAATTAAAAAGTCGGTTTAATTTTTAATTGATAGATATTTTGTCCTAAATATAAAAAAAAAAGTTTTGTACTGTAGCATTTTAATTCTGTAGTATTATGATACTGTTGTTTTATATACATAGTATATTGTTTTGAAAAAATGACCCCTCGCCGAGTTTCTTACGTCGGTTCTTCTCGAGGCAGAGGTTTATTTGTGGGTAGTTTTTTGACATTCATAAGTGCATGTAACATGCCTAAATTGATAAATAAATGATTTCATTTCACTTTACATGCAAACAAGTTCGTACAAATATAATACATATACACGCGGACTCGTATGATCAAAGAAAAGGACGCATAAAAGTACTTATTATAATAAAGGCGACCTTCTATCAATAAAAGATAATGCAGCATGTTATACTCGGTGCTGGGAGCCAATTTGCGTCCATGTTACGGTCACCCTAATTTAACCAGCACACCTCCCACACTGTATCATTGCCATGAGTCGCTCGGCGTCTACAATATCTAAGTAAATGCTTACTTTTATTATAACCGGATGTTACTTCACCTAATGTCCTCAGATTTTAAAAATCGTGCCAATCAATCTTACAACAGATGCCAGTGGTGACACCGAAATACTCGTTTCTAAAATTATAGAAACGAGTATTTCGGTGTCACCACTGGCATCTGTTGTAAGATTGATTGGCACGATTTTTTTCATTTTGTTCCTTAGATGAACTAGTCCATATTGACGGATGCCACAGATGGCCTCCCCTGTCTGTCGTTGGCATGAACTGCCTGATTTGGTTTACTGTGCCCAAATCGACGCTGGCAATGTTATCAATTGTAATATTTATTATTATTCGTCTCACGCCAACCCTTGTCGTTGGCACAAAGTTTGGCTTTTTCCTTACGAAGGAAAATGCGCTTGCAAATTGCTAACAGGCGATAACTTTTAATTAGTTGTGTTAAGAATAGTTGCTCTCTATAGCAATTGAGTGTTTAATGGTAATAAATATATTGCAAAAAGACATTTCCGCTAGAAAAATCCAAATAACGTATAACGTAATCTGTACATTGTGGCAACATGCAGAATAAACACCGCACCATTTTCTCGTCTCTTTCATCGAACAATTAGTTGACTCAATTGTAGATGCTCTGTAGTAAGTAAGTATGAAATAATTTGTCACTATTACGTTTATAATATAACGAATTGCATAAGCCGTTCATTGTGGCAGCATGCAGAAAGCGGAGTGCCGGCGCCGGCGCGGCTAGCGTAGCGGTACCCTGACCCTTTGTGTTTGCCTCAAAATCAGAACTCTTAGAGGTTATCCACTTCATCGCGGAAAAGCAAAGGTGGATGGATCAATGAACATTTATTTAACGCATTGAAACAAGGTTGTAAAGTGTATGAAAAAAATTGGGTTTTTGTTTATTCTCCGTTACTTGACGCTTTTCGTGTGTTTTTAGTGTACTGTACAACTGTGTTTGTACATATGTCTGAAATTCCACTATAAAAACGAAACCAATTTTGCAAGAAGTATTCGAAGCAGACTATTAGCGATAAGTACCTATGCGATAAGTAATTATTTTTACCTGTAATTGTCCGTATATCATACGTATTTCAAATAACTTTAAGTCAAAGATAAGGTTGTCTGGCAGAGATTGTTCTTCAGCGATAAGCCCGTTTATTTGCCACTGCTTGGTACTTTTATTGAAGTGTACAGAAAGAGTGCCTATTTATGTATGTATGTATGTATGTAAGCACTTTATTGTACACAATAACAGGTTAAAACAATATACATGTCACATAAGATTAGAGTACAAAGGCGAACTTATCCCTATGAGGGATCTCTTCCAGCTAACCTTATTAACCCTTACTTATTGTACATACTTATTGTATACTTTAATGTTCGCTATAAGCGTTTGCCTTTTACCGCACTGGTAACTAACATAATGCTACGAAGCGGGTAATGAGTGCTGTTGATTTTATTCCGCTTGCAGGCGAAACTGCTTTATTGTTCTTATGTTTGCTGATATAACTGTACAATACAAACTGGTTTAATCTCACTGATTGACCATGTGGTGATGTATTTCAATGCCCATAGATGGATGGTCAGAATAACTGGATCTGTACTGTATACGGACTCTATGTAATAAATACGTAACGTCTTTCGTACTGTATAATTTAAGGTAGAGAATAACTGGTAAAATCGTCCTCCTGGCGTTATCCCAGTACAGCCATTATGCAACTAAGATGTTTACGCTGACAGTACACTAGTTAAGCCGTTATCTCGGGTCTCTCAGGATGACATTACTTATGTTACGTTATTGAAGAAATGTTTATAGAACAACCGAACACCAGCAAATTATTAAAAAATATTGTAAATTAGAAAGGAACTCTTAACTCTGCTTAATTAGCCGAAGAAAGACGGCCTACATCGTATCTTGGGAATGACTTCCTATAGGAGGTGTAAAATGGAGTGTAAAAAATAAGAAAACTGGTGGATATGTAATATGATTCTTGCATAAATATTTCCTGCTACCCAATGGTTGTCTGGAAGAGATCGCTTTAAAGCGATAAGACCGCCTGTTGTTACCATTATTAATGTTACCGAACCTACAAATGTACTCCTGTATTAGTGGTGCAATAAAGAATATTATAATTTTTATTATGATAAAGAGCGTGGCGGCTTATCTACAGATTATTGTTGTAGTAGGATAGTATTAATGCAATTGTGTGCTTATACATGTAGAATTGACAGCCAATACCGATTGTTCGGCCGCGTAAGGCGCGGTCGCGGTTAATCTATGCATTTCGCCATACCCCGCGCGGATGCACGTCTCTTTGAAGAATTGCAATCAGTTTCCTTCGTTGCACCACGCGCACGCGCTAGCGATCGACACTTCCTTTGTTTTTGCTTCTTTTTCTCTATTTAACACTGATTAATGGTTATTTAAATATATAGTTTGCGGATCAGTATTACCAGATTTGGGTGTACCAAAAATCGGATATGTTAATGATAGCATAGTATATTGCATGATATATTTGCTAATAGATACCATACCACACCTTAATAATTTTAATATTATTGATTCAATGCAATTCAATAGAACTCTTGGAAGTTATGTTTACTCAGTTGTCTGTTCTTACGAATGTTAATTTGTGTACGTAACGGAGCACGAAATTGAATTTCAGAGATTAAATAAAAGAAATTTAATTACTTTGGGGGACCATGAGGAACGACATACATAGAAAATATCCAAGACTAAGGAACAAATATCACACACAATAAATGCCGTTACCGGGATTCGAACCCGGGACCGCCGGCTTCTTAGGAAGGGCCACTACCAACTAGGACAAGGTGCCCATCAGCAGCCCTTATAAGACAGCTTCATAATCTACATCCTTAAATATAGATTTAAAAAAGTTGTCTTAAACAACTTAGGTGTCCCAGAGACCGCATACAACACCTGTACCAATAGTACGGGTGACATTGTCGAACAAAAGGTTACATAACAACACCGCGCTGCGTAGGTGGCATGCCTTAGCAGTGCTGTTTACATCCGACGAAATTGTGACGGAGTCGTTACTGTAAAGCTCATACATGACTTTCGGGCCCGCTGAGAAATCCTGATGCCTTTTATAATCCACTAGCTTATTATAGAAGACAGAGTTTTAGCCATTATATTAGTGAGTCGGAATCGTAACTTGTCGCATCTCATATTTTAGTTACTGAAAAACAAAAGAAAACCTCCCGTTTTAAAATACAATTTTAAATTCCCATCTCTTTTCTTTGTCGTTCCGTTGAGATTACAGTGTTCTCGCCAAGGAAAGATAGCCGCCAGGACATGTCATTGCATATTCATACGTCTTTGTTTTCTTGCGTAAGAAATATTCGGCTTTGTTCTAACAATGACAGCTAAAAATGTACTAGAGTAGGTATAAGAAAAAAAACCGGTCAAGGGCGAGTCCCACTCGTGCACCGAGGGTTCCGTACACAGACGTGTACCGGTCCTGACCCAATTAATTCAGGAAAAATCTTAACAACATGGTATAGAAATTTAACGCCATGGGTACAGCACCATCTATTTTCTTACAAATTTGAGCTACTGAATAAGTTATGTAGGGGGTGGTTTTTCAAGGATAATTATTTGTCACGTGAACCGATTTCAATTTTTTTTGAAAGAAGGTACTTTCAGCATAATCGCGTAGTAATTTATAAAACAAAAGCATGCAAGGGTGATTAAATTACAAGCTTAGTATAGAAATGTTTTTTGATGATAAAAAAAGAAAAAACTATATACGGCTATAGTTATGTAATAACATGAGACCTCCTTTAGTGAGTATCATATTTTTTGCAGGAGACATTTTGTTCATGACTTTCACAACACTTGCACATGGTAGTAATTGACATAACGAACTGAAAAAAGATTGAGAGACGGCGGAACGTCAATCGCGGCTAAATTAAAAATAATTTGTGTTAACAGTTTTTTCATATTTTTTTCTGGGTACGCTTCGGAGATAAGGAGGGAAAAGGGTTTTTTTTTTGCATTTTCGCTCATAACACTAAAATGCCTCAACGTAAAAAAATATTAAAAATTGATCCAGAATTGTAGCTCAAACCCATTCATATGACACCCCACTTGACATATTCACTAGACTTTCAAATGTTTAAACCACCTGTTATCTGTCATTATTCACAGAAAATAAAAATTAATATTAAACAAAAACATGTTTTATGCATCTGGGTTATCCTTTTTCATAAGTATTCCAAATTTCAAATCGATAGCATAAGTAGTTCTTGAGATAATTAGCGATGTGACAGATAGACAGACAGACAAAGTGAAACCAAAAGGGTTCCATTTTTACCGTTTTGGTATGGAACAAAACATGAGTTATGAATATGGAATCTGTTGGTATGTAAAGTTTCACTTGCAATTCTCCAGTTTTTGCACCCCGACGCGCAACCCAACCCCCCTTTTGCGTTATAAGTTTAACATGTACTGTATCTGTGTACATGTCTATCTGCTGTGGCATCGTAGCTTTCTATCGAAAGTGTTGATGGCAGATATGGTTCTTAGCTGTGTCTTGTTTATGTTTTTTTTTTATTAATTTAATTTAATTAATTTGTTACCAGGTATTTCAGAGTTCTATGTAAGTTGGGTTAGGTACGTTTAATCTTTAAATCTTTTTAACTGTTGTGCATTACTATAGAAGTGCCTTCCGCGGCCGATCTCATGAGGTTAGGTTAGGTTACATGTCATTTAACAATAATTTGGAAAAAAGAAAATTAAACATTTTATAGAAAAGTACCATTACCAATCTTTTACTTCTCTAAAAGAATTTTAAATATTTTTGCAAATACTCTCACGTTTCAACTACACTCGGAACTTCCGGAATACCTCGAATTCCTACGTTTGTCGAAACATTATCACACAGTCGAGTCATGCGCCTCGGATTTGTCGAATCTCCCCGAAAGTCCTATACGTGTTTAACGGACCCTTTCCTAAACGAAATTCGGGAAATACATTCAGTTTTTGATTCAGAAGATTGCCAAGTCTCTTTATGGAAGAACCTATATTATTTATTTATTTAATCTCTATTGCATAAAAACTTAACGCCATAAGCATTCTCTACAGTTTGGCCAAAGCAGACAAATTGGGTGTTGTGTATTTTCAAATTGATACTTGACTTTTAGCTTAGCTACTCACCTTACTTAAGGCGAAAATTGAATACTTAATACCACAAATCAGCCTGAGCATACCTCGCCCATATGTAATAGATTAGTTTTGCTGAGTTACCAGTACATATTATCATTGGAAATAGAATATTTTTGAATAATCACTAATATCACCTGTTTATTAACCGTTTGTACAAATAAGCTTTATGATGGCCCAATGCATTTTTAAGCTTTTGGCCTATTCGAGTGTTATATCAGTCAGTCAGTAGTCCGTTACGTAACTGTTATTTCGGTTAGTTAATAATCAGGCCCTTTGGATAGGCGCCAGCACTTTTGGACACAAGGTCCACCGGAAGGACGGATTTGGCTGGCCCTAAAATTGAACACTTAATTAAAGTCATTGGCCCCAATTAGGTGGTGTACATAAAATAAAAAACTGCTCTTGCTTGTAGTTTGCTTATGCAAACGGATTCCTATTTGCATTTTGGCATTCCCCAAGGATCTTACATTGGTAGTTTTTTCGGCATTGGTACAATTAAATCGTACGCTTTTATAATTATGTGATTTTATTCTGTTTTCACAGACTTACTAGCATTCGCCTCGGCAAAACTTACCATCATAAATTCTTGTTCAACGATTGAAAAATCGCAGAAATGGTTTGACCTAAATATTTAACAACCCAATTATTTCCATCCCTGTATTCCCTGTGCCGGCGCCCCTATAAAACAAGGTTTAATGTGACGTTATTCTTTATGACTGTCACGCGTAAGAGGTGTTCGTGTCCTGTGAGAGTTAACTTCGTTTGGCACCACGCGTTGGTACAAAGATGGCTCAAATACAACAAACGTGAACGTGAGACGGGTACTTAATGGCTTTGTGAAAACAAAACAAGAAATACTGTTGCGTTCACAGAAACGGAAAACCTATTGAACCTGAACACCAGTCAATTTTCACGTGTGCTACGTATATGGTTTTTCTTTTTGAAGCAATCGATCCTGTCATCCTGTAATGAAATCCGTTCATGAACTTTGCACGTCAGCAATTACCTATTGTCATGTTTGAGCTGTTGCAAATCTAATTTACAGTCATTTAAATTTTACGGAAGCACATCTCGTGATCTTAGTGTTAACTGGACAAGACAAGGCTCTCGACCTGCTTTAATTATTTACTGCTAATTAACAACAAGCAAGTCGCTGACTAACGCAAATGTTATTTCAGGTAAGTTTAGCACGCTGAGTTTTAGTGAAACGGGCAAAATTGTTCAACAACTTAAAATATTTGACCTAAATCGGCACAACAAACATGATCGATATCATTCAAGCAGTTTTAACTCTCCGTTCTGTAAAGAAAGTGGTTTGATAAAAGTTACCTATAGAAGGGAGGAAGAGGCTTGATAACCGTTTTCTTTTAATGATCCATGTATATTCTGAAGTAGACTGCACGCTGGCCCGGTCTTGCCTTAGATTTTAAGGTGTATATAGTGTGTTACGATTACTATACTCCTATTTTATTTTATTAACTTTAAGTAATAAAAAAATGTCTTTGAGCTGAATTTGACTTCTTTGTAAACTTCTCTTTCGTTAACTTATTCTCTTTGCATTAAATGTTCCGAAACAGTAAATCCATACATTACGAGTACGTTACGTATGTCTCAAAGTAAAAGTGCATGTCAAGGTCTTCGTCTAAGCTCTATGCACTTACGAGTACATGTGATGTCGTCATGTAATTGGGCGTCTTGTTTAGATGGTTGCGTAATGTGTTATTTTTAAATTAATTTAGAACTAAGGTTGATATTGTGTAAATATCACCTAAAATTCCTGTTCTGTGCTATGTCATCTCTACATTCGGATTTTCGTATTCGTAATATTCCGTAATAAATCGGCGAAGGTAGATATCAGTCTACCGATGATGCTGAAATTACATTTCCTCTTTATGGATATCTGACATTTGCGTACATTAGCCACCACGCGTATGACAGCTTTATAAATTAGACGCAGAACTCGCTTCGCTATAATACCTATTCCAGACATATATACCATTATTGTTACAATCTATCTTCATAACATTAAAGCGGGTAGGCAGTATATTGCATTAAACGCTGTGCCGTTTCCCAAATAAGGTCTATCGAATCAGGCCAATTTCATAATGCGCCCACGACCTACTGTGCGTGCATGGGCCAAGGAGGATGGACTTTTGATACTGGTACTTATTAAACTTTAACATTGGGTTCAAATTTGATCAACTTGAATGTTGGACGTCAGGTATTGGAATACGGCTAAATGGCTAGATTTTCATCATCATCATATTAGCCGAAAGACGTCGACTACCAGTGCGGTCCTCTTGCGCCAGCCGTATCCAATGGATTCCTTAGATTTGATTTTTATCCCATGTTAATTTTCGGGAGGGATTACACATATTGTTTGTTCATTTTACTATAGGGTTCTCCGGTCGTAGGTCGGTACAAGATGGAGGTCGAAACGGGTGAAAAATTGTTTTATTGTCGTCCAAGTTTGATGGTCGTTTATATGATGTGCGAAAGTGACGGATGTCTTTTACGATATTCAGAGCTGCTGATCGTCGTATGCATATTGTGCTGTAAATCAATGGACTGCTGCCATATAATTCATGAACTCCCAAGAAAAATTCGACACTAAACGATGCAAAAACTAGCACACTGCACCTACCCGGCACGAAATTAGGTAAACAAAAACGCATTTTATAAATTTCAATGTTGTGTCATGGAGATTGCGTTTAAATTTAAAATATGAATAGAAGTGTGATGCTGGTGCCGGGTTGCGAAAATTTTCTGAACATCTCTAATTCGAAACACGAAATGCAAGCCACGGCCGTGCGATTCGCAATCTATATATCTCGGGTGAAATGGTACCTATACTTTCAACCCTTGGTTAACAATCTACTATTATACAGTTCGATGAAATCGCAATTAACCATCCAGCTCTCTACGGAAGCTCTGCGCGTAATTTCGTAAATATTTAGTACATTTTAATTCATTTTTGGAACACTGGATCACTTATGAAAAATCTGTCCACTTTATTGCATTAGAACAATAACAACTAGCCTTTTTGTAAAAAAAAAACATATCACTGACGTCGATAATTACGAAATCTGCAGCATGAAAGTTTTTATTTCTTCGATGATATTTAGGATTTTTTGACAGAGTTACCAAGTCATTTTTCAATATTTTGTTCGGTTATTTAATTTCTTTATTTTTTTAGTCCACAGTAAGTTTTGTGTATTGTAATTCTACATTATTTCTTCACAGATAGAAGCTCAAACTTTAGTGTTTTCGTCAGATCTCTAAATGGGCTTTGCCTTTATTTAACAGTAGCGCCCCATTTGACAACATTGCTAAGTTGGTTGTGCGTAAACCTAGGCAAAATTCTAATTCAGTTTTTCTGTGTCTGAGATAAGGTATTTAAGGAGAATTGGGACATGCGGATATAAGAGCATATGATATTCCGATTTCAATGTTATCGGGTAATTACGTATTTGGTCTTGGGATTTGGGATGGATATTGATCTATCATGACTTTACACTGTGCTTGGTGAAATGGGCACTTCTTGATATTGAAACAGTGGCTTAAGATTTATAAATTAAATAATGTTACAAATCTATTCTAGAACCGTTATTGTATCCTTGGTTTTAGGTGTGAATCGCAAAATTTCTAGTAAAAGGATTAACATTTATGCCATAAAACGGCTTAGGTGTTTACCTAATTTCTAGTGTTCTTCAAATTACCGAGTTGAAGCCGACATTTTGCGAAAATACCTAGCGAGTGTACCAACAAAAATAAACGACAAATTTTGTAAATAGGAACAGATTCGGGAAACTGTTTAGTGTAAGTAGCAACCTTTTCATTTAAAGTTTTCGTACAAAATTTCAAAAGCAAACAATCGGGAAAGTAATCCCTTTATCTTAAAAACTAATTAAATCATCCCAGGCGTTTGAAGTTCGGGAATTATCCGCGCTTCCGATAAAATCGCTATCTCGTGAACTCTGTCTAACTCTAAAAATAAAATGCTGAACTGAATCGACGGACATTGTAATGAGTATCGGCGGAATTGATATGATCACGTTTAAAAAATTGATTCCGTTCTCATGTTTCCAAATCTACAATCAATGGTTTATCCAAGATACTAAGTGCAATCTATATATATAGAAGATATATATATCAGGGCCGCTAGTCTATATAAAAGAAATTTCGTATATAAACTATCTGTTTAAATACCTACTACAAAATAAGTTTCATCGTTTTTCGAAATTGATCCCATAAGAGGGTTAAGAAGGGGTATATTGTTTGTATGTGGAGCAATAATTTTTCCAAGCGAGGTACTTGAGATTTCGTAGACTCACTGTTTAAATACAACAGAACTAAATTCAGTGTTTATCGAAAATTCATCCCTTAAAGGGGTAAAAAGGGTTACAAAATTTTAATTGAGTGACTTAAAACTTCGTAATTAAAAATAAACTTTCTTGAAAATTTACACTGAAGGGGTGAAAGGGGGGTTAATAGTTTGTATGGATAACCTAATTATTTATGATTGTGCGACATCATGCATACTTGTATTGTATATTGAGTATTGAATATTTGTATCGAAAATGAGTAATGTGAGAGACGAGAAATTTCATTATTAGCATTATAATATAAAAGAGTCAAACTGGACTACCCGTGCGAAGCCGGGACGGGTCGCTAGTAATTTATAATGACTAACTTAAAATTTTAGGCCTATTTTATACCTTCCTACGGATCAGAATATTAGTTTTTCCTCGCTAATTTCGACCAAGTTGCACTTAATCTGAGGTTAACATCAAAATTGCATGGACTAATTTTGGATCAAACTGTTATGGTATATATGTTTAATCTTAGATCCTTATTTCAGTCTGGCCAAATCGGGCTTTACCTACTTTTTTATCTATATTGGATTACCTAAGTACTTTCCATCTACTTACTCGTTCAGATTCAATCTGTTTCACTAATTAATATTTACTGAGTAATGCGTGGAATGAACATGTTCATTACGGACGGCTCGATGTCTCGTTTAAATAAATTAAAATGGCGCGTAAACCCACTTAGCACGCGCTGTGATGTAAGTGGTTCCGTAAGTTCGTTACGGAGCGATATTTTCGATTACCCTACAGCTGTGCCTACAGCCAGCATAGTAACGTATATCGGGATTCGGGAGGAACAGGGTCAAATAACTTTAATTAATTTTACATTGTTTATTGTAACCAAAAAGAAACTTTCTTAAAATTTGTAAAGAGTTTTCAAGTACGTAACCGCTTGCTAATGAATGTAGCATGTAAATGTAAACTGAAAATACCACTTCGTTTCAATAGCGACAGAAACTTAACAATATTAAATTTTGTTTGAATTTGGGATGAATCTCTACTTAGTCTAAATTGTGATCAAAAGACTGAAGCGGTCTCTGTATATATATTTTTAATAATTCTTTTATTGTGGTTAGTGAACGTCTTTGCGCATAATTTTGACGTTAGATGTCCGTTGAGCGTTCACAGTATAAATTGATTTTTAATCGTTTAAAATTTTATGAAGCACTGTTACGAATTATTCCAACATTTCGTTGCAGATGTGTAGGTACACTTCTGCATAGGTCTCGTGCGAGCATGCTAGAGACGCCTCAGTGATTGCACTTTGGGCAAGGCATCAGGTTGCGATTCACGGTCACCTCACAGCTCACCCGTTTTGATATGGAATCAGTCAAACGTCATTTGTCACTTTTTGGCAGTTTCCATACAAAACGGATGAGGGGTGAGGTGACAGGTGAGGACGAGTCGGCTTGTGAATAACAGCCCAGGGCATACACTCACGCTCGTGCATCCCAAGATTAGCGTGGGTGCCTAATACGAACAAAGATTTTTTGTCTACCGCAATTTATGTAAGCAAAGCCTTTAGTAGTTTTTTTTTTAATTTTGGTATTAGGGCTACTATATTATACTATATTACTATAGCTGTGGGTATTCCATGTACTTAAAATAAATAAATTTGTAAATGGTAACACGATTACATAAAATGTCGCTGGATAGAACATTGATTCGGATACCACAAGTCTGTCTGGCCATATACCTCGCCTTACACCCCGCACCGGTTTCATGCAATACAATGGAGATAATAACAACTCGACTTAAAATGTAATAAGTTTGAAAACAACATATAGAAGGTCATAGTCAATTTCGTACAACTAAGTTCTTGCTGAGGCCTTCAGAGTTGAGCACGCTTAATGGGGGGAGAAAAGTTGGTTCTTTCTTTTATTACCTTCATTTTGCAATGTTCAGTTGAAACTTTTCTGTTGCGTAAGAGTGTAAAAAATGTTATAGTAAAGTAGGTAAAGTATTACAATTTGGGAAATTTTACTGCTGTAGGTAAAAATCAATCACTACCAGAGTTGTGTGAGGTTTTGTTTTGATTAGTTTGTTCTCATAAAATACATTACTTAACTCGTATAAATACACATCACCTTAAATATAATGAAGTTATAGGATGTATGTCCAAAGTGCGTTTCCATAGTTTTTGAGTACGGTCTACATGAAATGGTTAAAATATGAATGCTACATAATTTATTTTCCATTCCTTTGTTTCAAATGAAAATCGTGCCGCCCGCCGAGAAGTCTCCGTTTGATCAAAAGTAATCAAAACCTAGCCTTAATAATATCTTGACACGTCAAAGCAAACAAAATATCTGTGAGCGTCAGGATGACAGGACCATGGTGGAATTTTATAGCGAGAGTAATTCCAATATTATAATTATACTCGCTGTACAAAGTGTACAATTCCACCATGGTCCGGTCATCCTGACGCTCACAAATATCTGACACTCTAATGGCTCTGCAAATAAGGTTGTGTCAAATTTCAGAGCTATGTATTGTCAGATATACGGGTAAGTGACGATACATTTAGCCATTTTACAAGTTTACTTCAGATTCGTAGGTGCCCACATCTGCCCACAGTGGGTACGGCCCGCTCAAGCCCCCCAGCCTTATCGGCCGTCATCTTACAACAGACAGACTATTCGCCCACTTACACCCACTTGTGCCGTGGCTTTCTTTTTGCTTTGAAATGCTATGCGGGTTCATATCGCAACGTGACCCGTTTCGTTCGGCACCATGTTCTAGAAAAATTGATATGAGGTGACTTTTTAGTTGTGGTTCCATATGTAAATTTACCCAATTAGAGTAAGAATGTAGGTATATTGTAGTACTGGAAAGAAAAAAAAAATGTTACCCGATCGAGGTTTTTTTTTATATTTTGGTCTTCAGTAAGACAATGAAATATTCGGGAACTATATTATGTGAATTTAATCGACTTGAATTGTTTCTTGAAACATTTTGAGTGTCTATTTACATACTAAGAAGATACATGACTTCTTTCGCGGCCGAAAATGCGATCTGTCCACTTATAGGTAATGGTTTATTTCGGAGAACCAGCGTTGTCTACTGTTTCTCTTCGTCTATAAATACCTGAACAGCACGTTATTGGGTTAGTTATAGGAGTATCCGGAGCACTTGACCGGCGATGTTTTTGTATTCAGCGCTCAGTATTTCGATTTAAATTACTATTTAATAGAAGTAATTAATTGACTGGTTTTGCCCTTGAAATGAGCAGTCTCATGATATGATGATGGATCAGGAATCTAATATGTATTTAATTTGGCAGGCAAACATCAGTTTTGATCTCGAACTGTTTCTAAGTCTAATAAATCTTTTTGACATTTCGATGAAGACGGCCAACTATACGCACAATAATCATGTTATTCGCAATAAATGTTGCCCGAAATATTAACATTGTTATTCGCAAGAAAAAAAACCTTTTCAGCCCTTTCAAAGTTAGCAAATATCTGAATTGTAAACAGCCATGGAGGGATTCCTGTGTAAAGCAATATCCGGCGTTTTCCCTGTTTCATTACTTCCCTTCTTGTGTTTATTTACTATTTACAACGTTTTTTTTTACGTTTATAAAAACGAACAGTTCTTTGGCGTACTTTTTAAAGATCAGTAAGGTCCTCTCAATATAACTTTGTCATGGTTTATATAATACTAGCAGCCGCCCGCGACTTCGCCCGCTTAAATTATATGGTAACAAAGAAATGTCATTATTTTTCTGCTAGTTGTCTGGTGCTGTTAAGCTTTGTGAAAAATTACTCGAAAGATATACGGATTTCGGATTTGGAGTTAGAAAATGGGGGTATTAAACAGTATTCCATAAGAAGGCAAAGCTGGCACTATTAACGGCTGCTAGACTATTAGAAGAAAAGACACGCGGAGTTCCCGACACTGGCCAAAATGAAATGTTCTAGAAGGAACGTCAGAGTTTCAAAAGGCTCCCCTAACCAACTTTTTACCCTTTTAGGGTAGAAAAATCGATAAACGCTAAAATACGTCTTTTTGTGTTTAAACAGCGAGCCTGTATACGAAGTTTCAAATCTGTCACTGCAACCCCACATTTGTTACCGCATAAACTTCGAACCCCTTTTCACCTCTTTAAGGGAGAAATTTTGAAAAATGCTGAAACACGTTTTGTTGTATTTAAACAAAGTCTAAATACGAATCCCTCGCTTTAATTAAAAGGGATTTACTCTCCGAACAAACATTTAACCCTTTTAGGGGAGGAATATTGACAAATGTTGAAATACGTTTTGTTGTATTTAAAGTGCGATTCTGTCTATATATGAAATTTAAAATCTCGCAGTGCAGAAAAGATTTGCTCCCCGCACAAACTTGGAACCCCCTCTTCACCCCTTTGGGGACGAAAAACGCTGAAATACGTTTTGTTGTATTTAAACCGAGAGTCTATTTACGAAGTTTCAAATCTCTCACTTCAAAAAATATTGGCTTGTAGTACAAACTTGAACCCCTTTTTCACCCCCTTTAGGGGAGCAATTTCGACAAATGCTGAAAAATGTTTTGTTGTGTTTAAACAGAGAGTCTATATACAAAGTAATAAATCTCTCACATCAAAAATATTTGCTCCCTTACAAACTCGGAAGCCCCTTTTCACCCTTTTAGGCGGGCAATTTCGAAAAACGTTGAAATATGTTTTATTGTATTTAAACAGAGAGTCTATTTACGACATTTCAAATCTCTCACTTCAAAAAAAATTGCTCTGCATACAAAGTTAAACCCCCTTTTCACCCCTTTAGGGGAGCAATTTAGGAAAACGCTGGAATACGCCCTTAATATATTTAAACAGACGGTCTATATACAAAGTTTTAAATCTCGTACTTCAATACATATTTGTTTTCATACAAACTTTCATCTCTTGTTTTACCCCCTTAGGGGATGATTTTCGGAAAATCCTTTTTTATCTCTAGCCTACGTTATTATACGTGTTAGCAGTTTTGCCTGTGAGTTGAGTTTTTCTTACACAAAAATTGATGATCTTTCAGAAGAGCCTTTGTTTTTTTAGGAGACCGATCATACTAGATACCTAAGTATGGGCGTCACTTACCATGCTGCTGCCACTGATAAGGCCAGTCAGGGGGGCTTGCAGCACTGCATTATCGTATAGTCCTACCCCTCCGCTATATCGAGGAACAAACGAAACTTGGGAGACATCATACTACAAACCGGAATTAATTTTTTTTGAAATTTTTTTACTAGGGCCATTAAGTTTTTTGCATAGCCGTTTCGTGTTTCCCCAGGAATGACGTATCTTATAATATATATATATCATCTGGGAGTCTTATCGAACTAGGTTCAGTGTCGTCGGCTCTTCTACTAATACGGGCGTGAGTATATATGTGTATGTAAGTATATATATAAATTTGAGGTTCATAGTTATGTTTTTTATAAGTAAGAAATGATTTAATAGTTTTAACTCGATTATTATTATGATTGATCTTATGAATGAAATTTCCTCGCGACTTTATTCTGTTTGATAAATCTGGCTCTGCGACAGCGTACGCTCTGGATAAAAGCAAGCCAGTATGGAGATTTCATGAATATCGTTTGAATTGTTTAACCGCGAAAGCGGAACAAACAGACTTACTTTCGCGTTTAGGCGGGTTAGGGTCTGTGCGAGAATGCTACCAAACACAATTTAATTAGGGTTCCTTACCAAAATGGTAAAAAAGGAACCCTTATGGTTTCACTTTGTCTGTCTGTCTGTCTGTCTGTCACATCGCTAAATATCTCAAGAACTACTTATGCTATCGATTTGGGATTTGGAATACTTACCTACATACATAGAATACTTACCTACATACATAGAATATGACTTTTTTAAATATTTTTTTTATTTTCTGTGAAAAATGACAGATAATTGGTGGTTCAAAATTTGAAAGTCTAGTTAATTTGTCGAGTGGAGTGTCATATGAAAGGGCTTGGGTTGCACATTCTGAACTATTTTTTTTTTACGTTGAGTCATTTTTGTTTTATGAGGGAAAATGTAAAAAAAATACCGTTCCCCCTTATCTCCGAACTTTACCAAGGAAAAAATATAAAATTTACAGGAAAATTATAACTGTAGCTCTACCTAGTTTTTCTTTTTTTATCGTCAAAAAACATTTCTATACTAAGTTAGTAATTTAATCACCTTTGCATGTGTTTTTGTTAAAATTCCTACGAGATTATGCAGAAAATACCTTCTTTCAAATAAAGAAAAAAAAATGAAATCGGTTTACGTGATAAAGAATTATCCTTGAAAAACTACCATACATACAAAGTTATTCAGGCGTTCAAATTTGTTACTTAAGTCTCCGATAGATGGCGCTGTACCCATGGCGTCCAATTTCCACACCATGTTGAGATTTTCCTAATTTAATAGGGTTGGAACCGGTACACATCTATATACGGAACCCTCAGTGCGCGAGTCCGACTCGCGCTTGACTGGTTTTTTTTTTGCATTGTGTTGTGTCCGCCCAATGTTTGCTTAAGTGTCAGAAAAAACCAAGTCCGCTTTGGTCGGGTCGGGATATGTTTTGTTTAAATTATTTCACTGATTTGAATATAACATATTTTGATTTGCTGATCATATGGTCTATGACTTACTTTTTTTTACAAATTTTAATTCTATTCCTCGTTTGTTACAGGTTAGTTCGGGTATCTACCCATCACAGGAAGTATCATAATTGAAAAACATAGAACGTCGTAATTTATTTTTATACCGCTAATAGACAGCTGTTTCTGTTCAAGCATGAACTTTTAACGAATGTCTTCTGTTTTTATGTGACACTCCATCATATTAACCGTGTAATTAATCAAAAGTGTAAGAATAGTCATTTTGATGCAAGTGCGGAAGGTTTGTCACTTTGTACGAGTCTCGGGACGAGTGAAAACGACACTTCCACGTATATCAAACGACGTCGTCGTCGTCTACCGGTCCCTGGTATCCCCGTGCTCATTACAAAAGAATGCTATTGTTTATTTTTTTCGCCGGGAGACGACGGCTACAGTTGCCAAAAAATATCACATAAACAAAACTAAATCAAACAGTAAGCTTAAAAGAGACGAAACAAAATGTATCATTGTGGGCTTCGCACGACTGCACGAACCGTCTTACATCTGGCGTAGTTTACCTACATAGCTACATTTTATTTAACAATCGTGTAAATCGCACATATCACAAAAATATTATTAAAACAATACCTCATAACAACATTAATTCGTGTAATTATGAATGAAAGAGCCGGGAATTAAAAAGTCGGTTTAATTTTTAATTGATAGACTTTTTTCAACATGCCATGGTTATCAGCATTCAGCCAAATAAAAACTATTTTGCCAAATCAAAAACTATTTTTTGAGAGGTTTTATGCTTGTTATATAGTAGTTTAATTACATTTAAACATAAAAGCCACTTATTCTTAATTTTATAATTAATTTAGATTTGATTTATTTGTAAATAAATGTATGATTTGGCGAAGAAAAAAACAAGCGTTCATTCATCCGACGCGGCGCGGTCTTGCATAATACTCGATTAATCGGGGGTCCCGCATAATACTCGTTTCCGGTCATTGGTCTACTCAATCAGGCAACAGTTATATATTTTTTAGTATTTGATAACCTTTTAACTTGTTTAATACGCAATTTTGATGTTTTAAATATAATGAAAATAAAGTTTTAATGCCAAATGCTTTATTAAATAAATAAAGAAACTGATTGAGCCTGAAACTTGTCGGTTGGATGTCGGCTTGAACCAACAATAAATAAAAAAAAAATTAGAAAGTTAAAAAGCACTGGTGCGTGAAATGCAACTTAGCGCATGATATACAGCCACATAAAGTACCAGTTTTTCAGCAACTGTATTAAAAACTTATTTTTGAACATACAAACTTTGAAAGTTTCTAGTTGTTTTGAATAGTTATAACAAGTCTTTTCGTTAGATTTCGAGCTTTTGCAAGAGTGGTAATCGGACGCAGTTTATCATTTGAGTTCACATTCTATACTGTAACGTAAGCAAAGCTGCTTTACCATCGGCTTTTCCATACAAGTTAAACTAGTATTTTTCATATCAATAGTATTTATCATCCTAATATTTTTGGTGTCTGATTGGTAAATATTGAGTCACTTACCCCATTGAAGTAATGGCTTGATGTATGTGTTCAACAATTTGTTCTATCTGATACTAATTGCGATCGTTGGGTATTTGACACATGTTAAAATTTACTCCACAGTGTCGTTATATGGTTATATAGATACTAGCAGCCGCCCGCGACTTCGTCCGCGTAGATTTTAGATAGTAACAAAGATATAAATGAGGTTTATTTGTTTCTGTCAGTTGTCTGATGCTATTAATCTTTTGTGAAAATTACTCGAATGAAAAACTTAATGTCCGCCATCTTGGATTTAAAAATGGATGTAATTTTCGGAATCGGCACCCCGAGGAACCACAAAGATTACCCCATATCGATTTTTAAGAAAAATAAATGTCCGCCATTTTGGATTTGAAAATGGATGTCATTTTCGTAATCGGCACCCCCAGGAACCTCGACGATGACACCCATATCGATTTTTAAGAAAAATAAATGTCCCCCTCTGGGATTGAAAATGGATGTCATTATCCTAATCATCACCCCGAGGACCCTCGAAGATGACACCGATGTCGATTTTTAAGAAAAATAATTGTCCGCTCTCTTGGATTCGCAAATGCATGTCATTTTCGTAATCGGCACCCCGAGGAACCTCGATGATTACAACTATATCGATTTTTACGAAAAATAAATGTCCTCTGGGATTTGAAAATGGATGTCATTTTCGTAATCATCACCCTGAGGAACCTTGAAGATGACACCCATGTCGATTTTTAAGAAAAATAATTGTCCGCCATCTTGGATTTGCAAATGCTTGTCATTTTCGTAATCAGCACCCCGAGGAACCTCGAAGATTAAACCTATATCGATTTTTACGAAAAGTAAAGATTTGCTCCCCGCACAAACTTGGAACCCCTTTTTACCCCATTAGGGGAACAATTTAGAAAAACACTGGAACACGTTTTGTTGTATTTAAACAGAGAGTCTATATACGAAGTTTTAAATCCCGCACTTCAAAAAAGATTTGCTCCGCGTACGAACTTGTAAACCCCTTTTCACTCCTTTAGGGGAGCAATTTCAAAAAGGCTGATGTATTTTTTGTTGTATTTAAGCAGAGAGTCTATTTACGAAGTTTGAAATCTCTCACTTCAAAATATATTTGCTCCTCGTACGAACTTTTAAACCCTATTTCACCCCTTGAGAGCAGTAATTTTGAAAAACGCTGAAATTCATTTTGTTGTATTGAAACAGAGAGTTTATGTACGAAGTTTTAAATCTCTCACTTCAAAAAAGAATTGCTCCCCGTACAAACTTGGAACCCCCTTTTCACCCCTTTAGAGGAGCAATTTCAAAAAACGCTGAAATATGTTTTGTTGTATTTAAACAGAAAGTCTATTTACGAAGTTCTAAATCTCTCACTTCAAAAAAGATTTGCTTCTTTACAAACTTTGAACCCTCTTTTCACCCCTTTATGGGAGCAATTTTGAAAAACGCTGAAATACGTTTTGTTGTATTTAAACATAGAGTCTATTTACGAAGTTTCAAATCTCGAACTTCAAAAAAGAATTGCTCATCGTACAAACTTGGAACCCCCTTTTCACCCCTTTAGAGGAGCAATTTCAAAAAACGCTAAAATATGTTTTGTTTTATTTAAATAGAGAGTCTATATACGAAGTTTTGAATCTCTGACTTCAAAAAAGAGTTGCTCCTTATTCGAACTTTGCACCCCTATTTTACCCTCTTAGGGTTAGAGTTTTTCAAAACGCTGAAAACTCTGTCTTTGGATTTAAGTTCGTAACCTTTTTATGAATTTTTAAGTCTGCAGCTCAAAAAAAAAATTTTCTCCCATACAAACTTTGCACCCCTATTTGATCCCCTTAGGGGTAGAATATCCAAAAATGCCGTCTTATCTCTTGCATACGTCATAGAAGTAAGCTCTGGACCAAATTAGAAGTTTCTAGTTCCAGTAGTTTCGGCTGTGCGTTGATGGTAGATCAGGACTTCTTTTATATATATAGGGGTCGTTCTACAAAGTAAGGAATTTTCGACAGCTCAGCTAAAATGTCATGAAAAAATTGTTACAACCAAGTTTATTTTCATAACATATTGTTTACCATACCTATATCTACCTAGTCTCTAAAAATAATTTAGATACTAATATATTATCTTAGAAAAAAAAATACTCAAAGCGTCAAATTCCCAGGATCCTGGAGTGTCCCACGAGCAAAATTGAATCTAATGTGCAATATTATTTATTTTCTACTACATTGAGCCCATAAGTTAAACCAATATAAATGACATCCTATTATTATTGTTACCTAGGTGACATATTACTAATTTATTGTAACAAAAACATTATAAAAACTTTGTCCAGAAGTTGTCCCAACAGTTTTATATCAGGATCCTGCCCAATGTTAAATAAGCGAATATTCAATATTCTATTAGCCGCGCCACCTTGACGTTTAGCTGAGTTCGTTGCCGGTACGAAAGAGACAAAGTATACCACTTATCGTTTTGCACCCAGTGTGTTGCTTAGTCTGCCCGGCACATTTGATGGAGGAAGTCGCGTCATAATCAGTCGAGCTCACAGAATCCTGGCAAGATATTTAATTACGAAATTCATGTGGTAATATGGTAATTGTAGCATTTTGATGTATAAATTGCTTACACGAAGGCTTAATGCTGCTTGATTTTGGTTGAATGTTATAAATAGACGTTATTTTTAAATATTATTCCGAAATTCTCAGGAACCTGGTCTCAGGATCCTATGAAATAAATAGCCAGGATACTGAGAAAAATGCAGGATCCTGAGTGTTTATATTGATAAATAATTTTTGTTCAACATCATATGTTACTTTTTCTGCTTTATACTATGAAGTCAAAATTTATTATTTTATTAAAGCTAATTTTGTAGATTTAATGATAAAAGTTCCTGTTCAAGACTGATTTAGATAGATAATTAGTATAAGTCAAGAATAGACTTAATTATCACGATAGTTCAAGATATTTGGACAATTACAAACTAATGGTTAGAAGCATAGTTTTTATTTGTGAATTTATTATTAAATAAACGTTGATTTTGATTGATATTTGTTTAAATCCTCAGTCTCCTGGTTACAATCTCAGTTTCCTGCTGCTTGATTTCTTAAAATTGCCATAACTCTAATATTTTTGAATATTTTGTCCGTTCCACTTAACATAGGCTAAAAGACCATGTAATCTTTATGATAAACTATATTTTGTAACCATAATGAAAAAAAATCGTCGGGCCGGAATCGGACTCATTTTCGTCCTTAGTTTGTAGAACAACCCATAGATGAAAGCATTTATTATAGTAGTTGATTGTAAGTAACAACCTTAGGCTGGATATTGAACCCTAGGCGCCCTATATCGCTACTACGAGGTCTAATTGTTGTAGCAATTAAGTTGATATCTCAAGGTCATTTGGTTGGGCGGTTGAGGGTGTTATTGTTTGCTTTTACGAATCATTTATAAAATTTTGCTGACATCCGTACGACGAACTCTAGTCTAAGGTTTTCCACGAAAAGCTAAGCTACATTTTCGTACTAATCGGCTAAGTTACTCTTATGGAAACGTAGCTAGGCTTAGCTCATGAAAAGCTACACCATATGTGATAAGATAAGTAGGGGTAATAGGCATGGTGCCAAAAATAAAACTTCTTGCCATTTGAATCAGTTTTTAGAGACGATCAAATGTTTGTATAGGACCAACTACAATTAGAGCAACAAAAAAAAAACAAAATGAGGCGCAAAGTATAGCATAGCTAACGAGCACTGAAAACGCTCCATACTGATTCACACGCAGTCTGACGTCACGACTGCGTGGCCTCGTACTACCGTTTTATCGGAAGAAAGAAAAATTTGCCGTTTTTATCCTGAAATATTACGATTATGTACATAGTTGCTATACAATTTATTTTTTATTGAAACATGAGAATTCTATTGGTAACTTTCCCAATTTGTCTAATTTACTATTTAGTGTGATAATTTGATGGTTTTATCCATATAGCCACACTATGTTATAAATTGTAACATATATGAGTCATCATCCCTATTGTCGAGTATATTTAAATCCCAGCCTATGTACTTACGGTTGGTAAGAACCTCTACTCAATTGAGAAATCAAATTATAAAACAATGCTTGTTCTAGTGCAATTTACTTAAGAAATACTATAAGTATATTATAAGAAACGGCGTAATTAAATTCGTAAATAGATTCCCGGTGAGCCGACTTCAAAGAAGTTTATTTTCTCAAACATGCTCGGAAATGTATGTGTTAATATCACGAAATGAAGACATGAAGTTTCTTGTTTATGGCTCCCATCTCCATCTGGTTTTCCATACATTACTTCTTGTAATTGTTGCGTAAGGCCCAGAAGTAATGTATGGAAAACCTAAGAAAAACCATTATTGTCCGCTGCTCTAACTTTTTAAATTTGCTTACTAACATTAAACTGACAACTGCCAACCGCCACTATACTAGACTCTGTAACTTATGACATTAAAAATATAATAAAATCTATGGTGCTACATTTATGTGCGGTTAAACATGGTGCTCGAATAGCTTGTTCATTATAGCAAATTTAAAAATAAAAAGAGCGAAAAATTAAATTATTTTTTTGCGAACATATACCTACAAGATTTCGACTAATTCAGGGATCAGGATTTCAAATTTTATATTTATTTTGAATTTTAAGATAAAAAACATTTTTTTCGTGAAAAATCGTCATCATACTCGATTTCGACTAATTCAGGGATAAGGATTTCAAATTTTAAATTTATTTTGAATTTTAATTGGAAAAGAAATCGAAAAATCGTCATTATACTCGATTATGACAATTCAGGGACAAGGATTTCAAATTTTATATTAATTTTTAATTTTAAGTAAAAAAAAATTATCCTGTTAAACTATTATTTACTTGATTACCTGTTACTTTGTGTAACTAGAATATTTCCTCACATTGTTTGAGAAAAGTACTATACAATCCTCGGCCGGAATAGGGATTCATTTTATCCGTCTACCCCAAACTCGTCCAGCAATCCCTTACTTCACGGCCTCTGCAGTAATGTACTATTAACTGAAGGAAATTGTACCATAATTAGTTATCCTGCTAGACGTGTGTAATAACCGGGATTTTCTGATATCTAAGCGCAGATAATCATGTATGGTGCCGGATGCTCGTACGCGTAAACAAGCTAATCTCAATATCATGGCTAATAGACTGTACTTTTTCCCAGGTCCAGGGCTGGTGAGTAGGTACAGTCAGTCATAAACGTTCAAGGTGTCCAAACTCCAAGCGTAAGATGACTGATAGAGCAGCTAAAGCTGTCAGATTAAGCAAATTGGAGCAGGGATCGGATACCGGTATTTTGTCCATAGAAAAATACCGGTATTATTACGGTCACCGGTTCATTATTTCGTTTTTAATGGGATAATCTAATAATACGACGTTGTTACCTAAATACGTGATTCAGCTCTACGTAAAGAGCAAAAAATAATCAAAAATATTGGGCTAATTCATGTTTTTTTTAAAAATACCGGTACCGGTCCCTGAATTGGAGATAACAAAGAGTATAAATTTTTAAAGGTCGGCAACGAGCATGTGACAGGAGTTTCAAGTATCCATAGGCTACGGTGACCGCTTACCATCAGGCGGGCCGTACGCTTGTTTGCCACCGACGTAGTATTAAAAAATAACATAATACGTTTCATAGTTTTCGAGGTCTTAACTATAAAGTCTGTCACCCACAGATTTTAATAAAACCGCCAATCTGCTTTGTTACTATCGGAGTTTTTAGTTTTGTCGTTGGTTTTAGGGACTTCCTGTGTACGTTCCCACAATGAAAAATATCTATGTACTCTCTTACGGGCTTCTCATTACGGTTCGCATATTTTGTCAAGTGCGAAATATCTATTTTCGCTGTTGACTGTAAAATAAGAGAAATACGAGTAAAAAAAATACAGCGGGCCAGTAAAAATAAGGAGGTATAAGAACTTGTCACCACGATTTTATAAAATTAAGATTCGCGGCCGCGGCGTTTTCAATAAAATATAATTAGCTAGTAAATAATAAACCAGGTTATAAATCTTGTCTAATAATTATCGTGTTATAAGTCTAATCATTTTGCTTAATTTTCTTCAAGTATGTTTGCCTTCACAAAAATATAATGTTTAATTATATAAATGAAATAAATGAACTTTATTCTGCAAGTAGGCCGGAATGGTACGTTTACAAGTCAAAAAACTACGAGTTTATCTATATGTAGTGCATTTAAAAAGTACTATATTTTTTGCTGAACATCAATTCCCAAAATATTTTTAAAAGGCATATAGGTATCAAAACACGATAAATTGCGAACAAAAACATAAAAATTTTACTACTGCTTTTAAAAAGGCAAACTCTTCAACATCCGAGTTGTCGAAAGACATGTTCCTTAACGCTAACGGTTATATTTTTATCTCGCAGGTGAATGAACATGCCATGTTTACTAAATCTCAACTTGGGCTGTTAACTTTTCTCAAACCATATTCGTATCCTGCTATTTTATTAGTTGAATTTTATTCTGTTTAAAATACAGTTCATTTTGAAACTTGATTATATAAGAAAGATACGAGGCAGTTAAAGTACATCGTTGTTTTGGGCAAGTGTGAGTGCTTTGATGATTGAGAGATTTTACTCAAAGATAATGGAAGCTATCATTATCTTTGAGTAAAATTAAAATCTCAGGTTATTTTGGAATTATAGCTTTAATAAAAGTTTTATGTTGTCCTAATTCTTGCAAAGCGACTGAGATCTATGAACATAACTGAAATTACTTATATGTTAACCTTTTAAGCAACAACGACACCCAAAGGTGTTACCAGGTGTCGTGTCCAAAGACGACACATAGGTGTTAACCAGTGAAATGTCAAAGCAACTTACATGCTGTCAAATAAAGTCTATCTTCGCTTCTCCGCAAAAAAGTTTTGCGTGTGTGTGACACGCGGTTGACTGTTAGAAGGCGTTCAAAGGGTTAAACAAATTCTAATAGTAGTAAGTAGAAAATCCAAGCCTCAGTAAACCTCAGTAAGTACCCACAAATATTTAAATTTTAATCTAAATGATATTATATTGTATTAGTTGGGCTTTGTTTATTTTCGTATATGCGTTATGCAGAAATAGACTCGCTGTTTTTGACGTGCGAAATGAAGATTTATAATTTCCTACATGAGCAATTAGGTAAATAGCAGTTCGCTAGGATAGATATTAGTTAATCGGTCCATACGAGTAAGTAATCTTCCAGGCGCTTTAACCGACTACAGGGAAGCAGTTATTAACATCTGATCTAGATCTCGTTAACCACTGTAGGTAATTAAATTGCACTCAACGGTAACGACCGTATTGATGAGTGTGAGATAGATTGGGTAGTTAATATAAAATATGTTAAGAATGAATCGTTTGTTCTTTATCATGATTCACGACCGTATTTTTACCCGACTGCGCTACGCAAAGGACGCGCAACGCAAAATGTGTTTGTCAGTCTAACATGTAGATATGTTTGTATATTTGTTCTCTTGTGTCACTCAGACCAAATACGTAGGCCGACACTGATGATTCTTACTTCAACGGTAGCCATAAGAAGTCTAGATCGGAACAAATCTTCTCAATAATGGATCCCGACTGTTTAAAATCGCTATGTTCCACGGTACAATTTATTTTAGATTTCTAGTTGCCGAATATTTTAGATTGATGAATCTTTAATATGATAGGAATCTTCTCAACTACATATTCATTATAAAAAATATAATTATATATATATATATTTTTATATATATAAGTATACGCGATACTCGAAATATAAACATTTTTTTTTAATACCACGTCGGTGGCAAACAAGCCTACGGCCCGCCTGATGGTAAGCGGTCACCGTAGCCTATGGACGTTTGCAATTCCTGGAGTGTCACATGCGCGTTGCCGACCAACAAACATAAAATATAACTTAGCCGTAAGGCGCACTGTTCACTGCTCAGTCGCATAATCCTCTAAAATCTACTGCCCACCTGTCAGCATGTCACAGTTGTTACTATTGGTAGGTAATTCGTCGCAATTACAAAAGCCAATTTAATACTCTCGTTTACATAATAGAACCCGGAACATTTATACTACTGCTGTTTATAAAGTAATAAAATCAGTTTATGAACGAATAAATTGCGGTTACATAATATAACAGATGGTCTTCAAAGCTAACCCACTGAGGTGTTTACGGCTAATGTTTACGTCTACGATGCACGTTGGTTTTGCAAGAGGCATATCATTTTCATATGTTGTAGGTATGCGATTTGGGGGCACGTTGATTTATTGAAAACAGGTGGGTCGATATTTTGAGTTAGCGTTTGACTACATGAAATGTAACAAATTCAAGTACCTACTATAAAATGCTCGGTTTCTGGTGTGGTTCATTATAATATTCTGTACTGACCTGATGTGATAAATTCAAACACATGGTTATGATGACACTTATTATTTCAACAATTTCTTACGGATCTCCGCTGATCCTAACAGTTTAGTGCAAGTAAGTTGACTGACTTGCACTAGTTGCACTAAACTGTTTGGATTAAGTTTAGTTTATCTGGCAACTCTGCAGTTTGGTTAACGAGCTCAATTCGAAGAGTTATCCTGATAATTTGGTTCAGCTTCGTGACTTAAGGATTGGCAAAAGGGTCTTATTGTAAAAATGCATAAAAATGTTTTTAATAAGTAAATGTGCTTGTTATAAATAGTACAAAATATAAATAATTCTGCACAAGTAGGGCAAATACTATGCTAGTTAAGAGTTATCGGTGAGCATTCGGTAACTTGCTAACGAGTTCAGTTTGATGAAGTTGAAACTTGTGAGAGCTTAGTTTTGCCGTGCATTTTCATACTTTGCAAAAATCTATAGTCAGTTGACAATATGCCAGCAATCTTAATGTTCTTCGAATATGAACAAAAAACATTTGAAGAAGTATAGGGATAAGCCCCCGGTCCTCGGATCTAATTGTGTATTTATTGTCTTTGGTGTTTCTATTGGCTTCGTAAGCCTGAAGTAATGTATTGAAATCGTAACCCATTAGAGACGAAGATATTTATTGTGTTTTGAATTACTTAGGTATGTAAATGAACTTGCAGATCTTTGGACAAGAAAGTATTCTCTTACGATCTTCGCTTTCTCCATCCTTGTGTTATACCTAGGTATGTGTAAAAAAATATCGTTTAGTTCTTGGTAACCACTTGAGAAAGTAAGCTGCCATAACAGTTAAAATAGCAGACCAAATAAATCCGTTCAGAATTTAACCGTCACTTGCAATTCCCATTGACGCCTGCAACAAATCTGTTATAATTCGGGTTATAAGGCTCCTCATAAAGCCCTTTACGATCTGACCCTTGGAAAATGCGAATTTTCGCCAGAACGCTGCTATTGCGAGTGGCCTTAAAGGCTTACTGTAAAGCCTGCTTTGTAGCTGAGGTCAGCTCCCTAAGAACATCACTGCAGAGGCCGCGAAATAGGGGATTGCTGGCCGAGTGGTTATAGATGGCCGAGTGTTAACGAGGCCATCTAGAGATAAGAGACCGACAATCCCTGTTCGCGCCGAGGCTTGTGAAGTGCTTTTGCAAATAAATCCAAGGAAATAATTCAACTTATATATTCATATATTTATTCAAATTACATTGGCACACTGTTTAAAGTACCTACTTACTTACTAAGAGGATTTTTTTCTGCAACTCTTCTTGCATGTCTGATGTAAAGACAAACATTCAAGAGGAGAAGACCGAAAAATGGTCAGTTTTTTCTACATATTTTTAAGTTTAGACCAAGAAAGTATCATCTAATGCGTTATTAAAAAAAATTGTACATCTTCTCACGTAAATATTTTTGACTTTTTGCACTTAAATCCGTCAGCTTGGCGTTTCAACCAAGTGACAAAATTGGTGTAGTTTTTTATAGTAATGTTCTGCTTAATATGTGTTGTTGCCTTGATCATAGAAAATAACGCCCACAGTGTTGATGGCTTCTTAGATTTTGCCAATTCGGTAAAATACGCAAGGAATACAGTTTCAGAGAAACTTGTTGCTTTTTTTCTTTCTTACAGCTAATGAAGTGCTCGTAAGCCGCTAAATATTTTTCTTTACATTTGGGAAGCAGCAAGCTCGAGATTGCAGGCTCCGCTTCCGCTACTTCCGCTCTTAGATCTGGCGGTGTGCAATCTATTTCCATGTCACTAGATGATGAACTCATATCGGTAACAATAAGATTTATTTTAAATAAAAAGGTTTGCATAAACCGTATAAGTATTGTTTTTTTTTCTATTCTCGCGGGAAAACTTTTCAGACTTTTCTACACCTGTTTTTTTTGACCGAGTGAAACGTCTCTGCTTCATCTTCGACATAAATAGTATGTCCAGATTCCAGACTTCCGTTTGTTCTTGTCTACAGGTCGCAATTATCAACCGATTCTAGTGAAATTTCGTGAGCAGGTTCGATAGTTATATATAATTTTTTTGTCGAGACGGTTTTTGGAAATTTCCAAAAACAATATTTTAACAATGATTTTGTAAGTTTCTGCGGCCAGTTTGTTTCGGTTTGTTGTCCTCTACAGGTCGCATTTTTCAACCGCTTCTCGTGAAATTTTGTTAGCAGGTTCGATATTCATAATTGATCTTTTTTATAATGTCAGATTTTGGAAATGATAAAAAACTCACTCACTAGGTCTACAGCTCACAGAGCCACTAGTTGTTAGTTGTTCGGGCTAATGTTTTTTCCATCAAATCTCAAGATGCGGCATTGTAACACACGTGTGATTTTATTATTATCGTGTTTTAATGCCTCTCATAATGTAGCAGTTGCATAAACTACTATATATTTGTTTCGTTTGGGTCAAAAACATTTTTATTATAGGTTAGTGTTCAGTATTTCCTTTGGACACATCTAAGGTATAATACAGAAATGAATGGCTGAATGATACCTAAACCGTTAACTATTGTATTCGCTACTGACGTAGTTTTTGATTTTGACCTATTTATCGAAATTTGAGCAAGACATACAATTTGTACAAACGGATCTCCAAAACACTTTTAAAATTTTAATCTCAAAATTCTCCATCATCACACACGCGCATCAACCCTTAATTTCCGGGAAGGGCCTAATCGCAGCCCTTTTGTGAACAGTTCAGTTGCCTAGCCAGGTCATTGACTTTTTTTAGGCTTTACATTATACGGAAAGGAAACGATCATAAACGGCAACTTTTGGTTTTGTTGAAGCTTGAATTAATAACCAATCAGTTTTTCACGAAGCAAACCGGTAAAAATTTCGTAATTTTTTTTAAATTCACTGTACATTCAAATCGTATCAGTAGATTCTCTATGTAGGTAATCAATTAATCACTATATATGTACTAATATAAATGGGGAACATTTCGGTACACAGTTGTTGGGAATATTTTACGTCGTCTACAGAATATCTTCTCCTTTTTAGGTTGATTGAGTATCGTTTGCTCCTCGTGTTGGCGTCGTACGATGTAACGCCAACTGGTTCCAAGTTTTACGCTTGAGTACTCTCATTGCTCGCTGCCGGGTTAGAGGATGCGTTTTGTCGTGAAGGGTTTAACGATAGGCACATGAAACATACGATACAAGAATGTATCGAAAAGTTAACGGTTTTAGATTACATACAGTCACTACTAACACCACTATACTAATTATATGAACCATTATCAAGACCTGCTGAATAATTTTAATAGACAAGCAAGATGAGAACTAGGTTGGTATTGGTACTATGAACATAATCACCGCTTATTGGCAAGACGTAGATTTTATCCAAATTAAAACTTATTGTTCTTGATAATGTTACTGTACTAGTAGTATTCGTATTCGTACGAGTTTTTGCCTAATTGAATAGGCTCTCCACTTTGCACGACCTTTTACATATTGCTCCTGTTATGAGATCCTGGTCCTGCGTTTGACGCATTCCTGGCTGGCCAAATGTCAACAGGCAATCGAATATCCGGGACATATCCGGGATGAGGTCAACAAGTTTTCAAATACGGTTTTGAGTTTCACAATTTAGCATGTGACATGTTGGAAATGTTGGAAGACTTAGCACACTGTATATACGGTACGATGTCAATCTTACGCGCGACTTTTTTATACTGCTACAGTGGCAAATAAGATGATGGTAAGCAAGCACAATACAATAGGTACAATACAATACAAATACTCTTTACTGCAAAACCTAAACAAACAAGCACAGTACAGTACATAATTACAATGAGTAGAGGCAAACAATAGGCGGTCTTATTGCTAAAGAGCGATCTTTTCCAGACAACCTACACCGCACCGTAGCTGACCCTTTAGTACATAATTACAATGAGTAGAGGCAAACAATAGGCGGTCTTATTGCTAAAGAGCCATCTTTTCCAGACAACCTACACCGCACCGTAGCTGACCCTTTATACCGACTTAAGGATTGGTTCTTCTTCGGGTAGATGAACATACGGCAAATGTTTAATAATTAGTGGTATAATCGGGTGCGAAATACCGCTGGTGTGACGAAACCCATGAAGACAGCCGGCGTGAGGTGGCGCTGAATCAGTGTTGCCAGATGCAGAAATTCCAAAAACTGAAGGTGAGCTTTAAAAACGCGGATTTTTTATAGAAAATGCGGAATACATTCATTGAATAACCTTCTTTATTTTCATACACGAAATGGTTTCCCCATACATGTTATCAACAAAATAGAGGACAATCCAAAGCAAACTAAAAACATCATAAACAGAACAATATTGTATTAATAACCCAATCTAAATGAAAGAACACCAAATATTAAATAAAATATAAGCTTAGCATCACAATCTTAAAATGTAAAGATTTAGCTAAGTAATTAACATGAAATGTAATTAAATTTTCTTTTTGAAATAAACAGTTTAAATTTTGAATTATGAAAAATTTTTTTTGAATGTTCCAGATGAAAAAAAAAATAGCTCTACACCGTCACATGCACTACCAGTGAAGTTATAAATGTTACTTCCAGTCATTCTAGCTAGTTCTACTTATTATAAATTTTGAATTAACCGCCTTTTTGACTGAGTAAATCGTAACTTTTTTAAAAAGCGGATTCGCTTTAGCTTGTCGCGGATAGCGGGGTTAGAGGCAAAAACGCGGGGAGAAAAGTGGAAAAGCGGGGTGTCTGGCAACACTGCGCAGAATAGAGAAGAGTGGCGTTCTCTTGTGTCAGAGGACAATATCCTCTTTGGGTCACCGAGCCTGCGTAGTGAGTAAGTAAGTAATCGGGTGCTAAATTGTGTAGGGAACTTTCGCCATTTTCAATTTTTACTTAATAACCAAGACCAGTGAGTGGGGTAAGGATAATACAATCGAAATCTCCAAATAAATGGAACATGCTTTACGTGATTAAGTCCCGTTTTGCTGTATAGTAACAAAAATGGCGGTCATAACCAGGCAGGTCGTTGCTCTGTCATAGGCCGTTATGAGCAAGTCGTGTAATGACGAGTAATCATGACCTCTAAGAGAAGTTATTAGGCTGTGTAGACATAGCCGCTTTTATAAAAAAAAAAACTACGTAATTCTGGCACGTATAACAGAAAAATATGAAATTGATTAATTGCCAATTTGCCATTAAGTTCTACGAAGGCGCTTGTTCAATTCAACGTTCATATATCAAATAGTTTAATGACACTACATATTTCCATACCTACTAAATTGTCAGTTTACATAATTAGTTATTAATTGCCCTACCTGCGATGTTTATCTCTGGATCATTTCTTCATACTGGTCATATTATCCTCTTAATATCTAAACAATTCAACATTATCACAACACACCAAGGCCAATTGACACAGTTATATCATTGACCATTCGTGAACTTTATTGCAACGAGATATGATCTACTAATGGTCACTGTAGCATATTGCTGAGTGTTTATACATTACCCAGGGAAATAAACAAGACATAGTCAACATGTGTGTATGATGCTTTAGATCGAGAGAAAAACGGAAAATAATTTCCTGCCATACAGTTACGTTACATTTGTCGCGGTGATTAACTTTAAATTCATTTCGTTATGGATAGCAAGATCTACAGAAGTACAGTTGATTTAGTAAAACAAAAACCAAGCCTACTTGTTGTTTAGGTAACAGGCATATGTTTTTTCTTAGTACCCGTTTTAAAATTATCATTTTTAAACTTCACGGTACTGAAATTGTAACTTTGCTGAAGGCTGGCCGCACTACACCCCAATTGCAACATGTTTCCCCTTTGCCGTCTGTTACTAATTACCTACCTAATTTGCTTGTAATAATAAATCTTCAGTTTTTTACCTTGTACCAAATCGTAAGCCAAGAAAATTCCATGAAGAATTCTTCTGTTATCGCAACCTCATAACACATTATACAACAAATACCGAACTCGAAAGTAATTAAGATTCCTTAAACTTTAAGGACAAAGAATACCGCCCCTGTGATGTTCACCGCTGTGGGAAAGAGATAGATAGATATTTTGACGAGAGGGAGAGTGATAGATATCGTTAGGTTAGTGGTATGTTGAAGGGTTAAATATAGGACCAGATGTTAGTGGGTCACCTTAAAAAAAATAATGATCCGTATGGAGGACATCGTAATTTATTTACGAAACACGTTTCTGCAGCCTTTGAAGTATAAATCTTAAAAAATAAAAAATAAATAATTATCATGTACCGGATTCAGGCGAGACCATAGAGTTATTGTTTACCTGCTTGTTAGCGTAATTGATTTTTGAAAGAATAAATAATAGGAGACTAGTAAGCTCTATAAGGTTGTGTTACTGATACTAAACGACGATACATGTACTTAGATATACATTAGAATAAAACATCTAAGACTCAGAAAGAAAATACTCATGCTCGTCATCCATTTGCCTTAAACGAGATTCGAACCCAGGACCATCAGTTTCTTAGTAATGTAGAGAATAGAGGAGGTATGGTAAAGTTTGTCAGTGATATTCGTATACGTGTTGTATTTTCCTATTAGGAATAAACAAAACATAATATACCTAGCAGTGGCGGCGCGTCAAAAATATTCTTAGGGAAGCCGGAAATAATTTGCCTCTCTTATTTTTCATGTAGTAAAAGAACTGGACGCTGAAAATTAGGCAAGCCGGTGGGAATCGAGTTGTATGGGCGCACCGCCACTGATACCTAGATACATTAACGCCTCGTCAAGAAACTGGCAATGCATGGAGAAGAGTGGCGGTTACTCCACCGACAAGAGCGAAGCTCTTAAGTTTTGATGATGATGGATGCCTTGTACTCAAAAACCCATACGCTAACTCGATGCGGTTAGATATGTAGAAACGGCTCTCAAAGTTATTTGTAATCCAGCTAATAAGATTTCCTATAATCATCACTAAGCCCACAATATCCATGTTTTGCGTTTGCCGGCGCGTTGGCCGTGCAATGAGAAATATCGCGTTCTTTGAAACGCTGTTCTGCTTAGAAGAGGAAACAATAATAATTGATTTTCAGATATATGATTCTTGACTATATGCCTGTGTTTCTGACAATAGCTGAAACATGATGTCTTAAAATTTACTCGATAGAAAAAAAATCCAAAATGAGTGTTTATTTTCCTTTTTTTTACTCAGCCTACGCATTATTAAACGACACAATTAAGTTAAAATGATGGTATTTTATCTCATCTAAACTCTGTCAAGAGGAAATTTAATAAAACTGCACACAGTCAGATGTTTATCGAGATGTCTAAAAAAGCCAGTCCCGAAGAGTGTTGCATCCCGTTTTGTCGTGCGCGAAAGACATAAGCGTGTCTATTTCACGAGGGGCGAATCGAGGCATCCCCTTAATAGTCGATGAGAGATCATCATCCTACCGAATTGTGAATGTATTCGTTAGGTCTAAGAGTACAATAGCCGAGGGAGACGCTCAAGCATCCACTTGATGTTATCAGAAATTGATCCTACACTTAATCGCGGAAGTGGCGTTGGTGACGGTATGGACGATTCTTACTGGAATTCGATATTCTAAATTTTTTCTCGAAAAATTAATTAACTCTGTAGTAACTTGGTGTCGATCCAACTATCCATGTAATCGCCTTGCTAATCAGATGCCAGATCGATCGGATATAGGCACCGTGATTGTAAGGCGATTACTGGGATCGACAGAAAGTTCTCTCTCTCTACTCTACTCTCGACTCTAGGGTTAAATAATTTTTCGAGCAAAAATTGTAGCAATATGCAGTCAATAGGCCCTTAATTAACGTTAACCTTTTCGACGCCTACGACTTATGCGTTGCGCCCCACCGACGCGTATCCCTAATGGCGTCCAGTGCGATATCAACCTACATGCATTTCTATTAGGATTCAACAGCGCGCTGTGTAATCTGACTGAATCCACCTGACCCTGGCGAAGCATAATGAAGATACGCTGCAAATGATACTTCTAATCCAGCGTCCAACTGTTTTACTACGTCACTCGCAATATAGTTTTGTCATTTAATAAACAATGTCGACTTTCAAGGAAGCAAAGATCATAATCACATTTTCAAAGCTACCAAGCCAAGTTGGCAAACTGTAGGTAAAGATAGATTTTCTTACACTCCAATTCTCATAATGTGCGGCACTGGCAATTTTTTTAAAACCAGGAAACCACTATTTACTCAGAACGATACTAAAATTTGGGATAGCTAATACTTTTCTCGTGTCGCATGACGAAAACCATTACGCTAACGGATTCTGGACTATGTAACATCTACACCTCTGGATGGATGGCAGGCCATTTATCTAATATTGTACTGAAACGGATGACTGCAATTTTTATATGCCACTAACTGTGCTATTTTTAGTTTTTGTGTGTTTGACTGATTCGCTTCGCACGGCAGTTTCATGTGCTTTTGTAAAAACCTGAGTAAGTGAATACCGACTTTGTTCTTAAAAATGCGAACTTCACGGACTGGAAAGATTGAGTTCAAACATGCCTCGTTACGTTAATTTGCCTTTTCAAGCAACTACAGATGATTTCCTTATCTATGTACATCATCTATCATGACCTAACTATACGCTACGAAAATGCCTATTAAATTTTTAAAGGGCTCCTAGCTCCCAATTTTCTCGTGTTTTTTTCGTGTGTTTAGCCACAAGGCTTATCGTATCAAAAACCGAACCGTTTACCGAAATAGTATACCATATTTACTTCAAAACTCACTGTATTCGAGATATATTCGAGGCATCAAACTTTAGCAATTTTAGACCGAAAAACATTTTTTGGACGTAATTTTTGTGTAAATGAGTTAAAAATAAAAATCTCTCTTGCGTTGTTACAGACGTCAATAAGGAACAATTACATGTGTAGTTCATATATATATATATAAATGCATAAATTTACAACATACTAATATCGAAAATATACCTTGTTTTGGACCATGTTTGAAAAAACATAAAAAAGTAACATAATAAGTAGTTCGTTTTTTTCAAAATTTGGCTCTTGCAAATGTAGATAAAGGATTGAAGAACCGATAACCGTTTGTGCCATAAATATATTTATAGGTTTGACGGAGCTATATCAACTTAAATTCGTCATAAGTCGATGAATAGCGTGTGGAGTACCTTAAGAAATTGTACCATAGGTATATATTAATATTTTGTTATTTTCTTTGTCCACAGAACAGTGCTCCGATGTGGGAGGACTTCATATCGAAGGCGACAAAACTTCACTCGGCGTTAAAGTGAGTATTATTATAACGTTATTCGCATACATACATTAATAAGACACACGCTTTAAGCCGGCAAATTATGTAAGTGTTTGAAATCATAACGAGACAAATCGGGTTTCGACAAAAGATATTATTGAGTAAAATATAATTTCAATTTCGGTGGGAGGCTTTCGGGAAATATACAGTTAAAATGTTAGGGAAAACAAACATTGTGCATTTAAAGACGAGTTCCTATTACTATTGCCATAGCAATGTATTTGGGTGGATCAACTATTCTTTGTTGGTTGTCTCCTGAGTCACACTTTAAAACTGTGATTTTATAGGGATTAAATCTACCAAACATGAGTTTTAGCGATAAGTATAAATCCATTTGGACATGGGTCATCTCCTGAGCATGCTTGAAGTCCATATTATAAACATTTTTCTAAGAAACATGGTTACTGTCAACATGGTACTCGCTGACGGGATAGAATAACAACAAGAAAAAGTTGATTGATCCATTTTATAAGCGAATTAGATTAATTGTTATTTAATAGGTATAATTTTGCCAAAATTTGGCGTCTGGAGCCATTACCACATCAAGTTAAAAACGATGGTTTCGCCAAAGACAGCTTCCGTTTCGTGTAGTGAATGAGTGAGGCTAATCGGAGCGGCAAATTGGGGAGACCGAGGTAATAGTACACCATTGTTTACGTTGAGCAAGAGGTAGCGGGGGCCACGGGATTGACGGGCACATCTCTATGCATCCACCGAAGTGAACGGTCAAGTAATGTATTTATTTAAACGGAAACCAGGCCTTTCAATATCGCTATTTTTATATATAGTTAAGGAGTATTTGACAAGAAATAAATAACTATGTAACCTAGCTCTAAGTATTTGAATTGAATGTAAATCCTTAAGTCTTTGACAATGTGAAATCTATTGACTGTATATTGTCAAATTGACATCATGAATTACGCCTTAATAACTATATTATAAATCTAAAAATATGCATACCTGTGCTAAGGTTGAATACGCGGGAATATTATTGAAATCAAGATCTTATAACCGTATTCTTGGAAATAACTTATTTCATTTCATTTCCATAACAATCATAACATTGTTTGACAAACAAAACGTTTTGAGGCAAAACGGTATTTGGGCGACAAGCAAATTTAATAAAACGGTATTATAACGTTACTTTTATACATGGTGGATAAAAAAGCCTTACCTGGAGTCCCTTAAAAAATAATTTTAAAAACTTCCATACACAACCGAGAGTCAGCTTAAATCTGTTAAAAACCGGAAAGTGTCTAATTAGGTAAATTGATAACGAATGTTGTAAATAAATGATGTTGATAAAAACCCCGTACCTGCAATTACCAGAAAATGTTGTATTACGTTTTTTTTTCGCACGATATTTCCGTGCTCTAAAAGTAAAATTTAAAAACATTTTTTTGTAAACTTTACAATGCAGTTATTTTCCTTTTTAAAAATGAAATTCTTTGCTTTTCCTTCCTTTCCCTTCCTGGAAGGTCAGATGGCAGTCGCTTCCGTAAAAACTAGTGCCTACGCCAACTCTCGGGATTAGGTAGCGGACCCCGGGCATCCTTTAGGATGCAACTGTACCGGGTTATCGCTAAGATTATGATGATGATGATTTATGTAGAGTAATGAATTTTATATAAACGGAAAATTAAACACTAACGAAATTGTATCGTTATATTTTAAATAGTACGTGTTTCAATTTCTTCGACTGTATAAATTAAACTAAGCAGAAAAAATGCCTGCTTATAATTATATAATGTGCAGTATACTGCAGTTTTGTTTTAATTTTCCTATCCAATTAAAACAGTGTGGCAAACAGCAGTCCATTCCTCTTCACAGTAAAGCCAGCATTTGGTTAACTGTGAATTCATGATGCAATCAATCAGTCGAGAGATATATAGTATAATAGGTACTTTTGGTCGGAATCACTCGAAAGAGCCTTCTTTTCCTTGCGAAGTCAAAGGCATTGATAGCCTGTTTCAAGCCTCCAATAGCTTTTAAAGTGAACCGGGTCGATGCTAGGTACAGACTTGACATATTTGCAGGTTGGTGTGCAGAAGAATTTTAGAATTATTGGTTGAAAAGTATTTCATCAAAGAATTGGAAACCAAATTACATTTTGTTTCTCTTTGTAATAGTATAATGAACTTTAGAAGTATCAGAGTTCTAACTAATTTAGAGTGCAGCGACGTTTACGTACAGGGGTCACATGATATTTAAATATGAATGTTTGCACTTTTATTTGATTTATCAAATTGTAAATATTATAATTCTCTCAAAACCAATCAAGTGATATAACGAGGTATACAGATAAAAGAAAACACATTGACCTTTAATTACTTTATTTATTTTCAGATCAGCGCTGGTTGCAATATCTGCGTTTCTGGACGCGTTTCAGAAAATCGCAGATGCGGCCACAAATGCACGAGGTAAGGGCTACAGTTACCGTATTCTTATTTTCGTACGGCCTGTTAGCTCGAAAATAATATGTGCTTCAATATGCTTCCCCCCCACTAGTGTTTCAATTTCCCCAATTATAATTTATTAAATTTTATTGAAAACTGCTTAACCTTAGAGAACCGTCAAAGGATAAAATGTTATTTATAAAATTATCTACAAAACATTCTTTGGATGTATGTTGATAGGATCTATAGTTTTCAAAATATGCTAGCATTCGTAAGTATAATAGTAGAGTTGCTAAACCGTAAATTTCTAACAAAAATGTGCGCATCTGGTTAGAAGTCAGATTCGTCCCCTGTGCGCGGGGAGCAGGATGAATGGGACCAAGTACACCTCTTTTTTATTTTAGAGATCAGTTAAGTCTACCAGAGCTTGCGTGGTATCGTTTTCGTGTGAAACAGATATCAGGAATTCATTTTTAGGGTTCTGTACCCGAAGGGTCCAAACGGAACCCTATTGCTTTTACTCACGCAGGTTTTACAGCCAAACGGTTGGAGTTACAGGTTTCAAATATTCGCAGTATAAACATCTTGTTGACCAGAAGCCACACAAAATGTTTTTAAGGGGGGTCCCATAGAACAAAAGGGGGTGCGAAAAAAATAACCTACCCCATCTAGTGGGGTGCGTCCTATAATTGTACCAGGGACCACCGATATCGGTATTTTAAAAAAAACCCTGAATTAGCCCAATATTTTGGATTATTTTTTGCTCTTTACGTAGAGCGGAATCATGTATTTAGGTAACAACGTCGTATTATTAGATTGTCCCATTAAAAACTAAATAATGAACCGGTAACCGTAATAATACCGGTATTTTTCTATGGAGAAAATACCGGTATCCGATCCCTGAATTGTACACAAAAATAGAGAGGAGGGAAATTAAAATTTTTTAACGTGTTTCTCTTTCAATATTGAAGCACATATATGAAAGCTACATGCATGCGATGTTTCGTGCTTTCTGCCAGATGCGACCGTATATCGAGCTAACAAGCCGTACTATTTTGTTTTTAGGATATATGTAAAAGTGTGATCATTAAAAGATAGTTTAATTTAATATACTGTTTTCAATAACAACATCATTGTTTGCCTTATCAAAGACGGAAACATTCTCATAAAACACATCTTATATCGCTTCTTACAAGGAAATTAATGCTAAGAATTAAGATTATTGAGCAATTTTAGACTAATCAAATTCTCCTGATGAATACCACGGTACTTTCCGAATCCTCAATTCATTTCTTTCTTTATCCAATCCAAATATCTATAAACGTGTGTATAAACACCAGGAACATCTTTTGTTCCACAATTATTGTGTCCGTAACTGACAACGCCGATCAACTCGAAAATGTCTCCATATTGGATCATCAGAGGCCCTCCCGAATCTCCTTTACACGAATCCCGACCTTCCTCGCCGCCGGCACAAAGTTGGTTTTCGTGTAGCCTGAGCTTGTAGGGGATCTGGCAGATGTTCGGCGGGACGTAGGGGAGGGATACGTGCTGCTTAACGTCGGAGAAAACGGTACCATTCGAGCCCCAACCGGCGGTCAAGAAGCGGAGGTTCTCATCAGGGTTTACACTAGCGTCTTTTGAGGGCAGGCAGATGGGACGGATGAAGTCTGAAAAATAATGAGCTGCGTTCTATTTTCAACTCCTGTCTGGCCCATATGACTGTGATATAAGCCTTTTTTTGAAACTTTCGTAATAAAATTGACTTCTACTTTCCTAACAATGTGCATGGAATCATCTGGTGTGTCTGGTTCGATCCCCCGAAATACTTTATATACGTATCTATTCCATCCGGTCTCGGTACAGAAATAATGTTGGACATCGACGCATCAAATGGAAGTCGATGTCCGAAATTGTTTCTGCCTCGCGGCCGGGCTTTAAAAATGGGATCAACTATAAAGAGGTTCGATGCTGGTCAAAATTCAACTAACCTGTGTAAGGAGCATTCTTGCTCAACTTGACGAGACCAATGTCATGCGGGCCGCCTTGGAACCGACCCTTGTATTCAGGATGCGCTATTTGCCTCTCGATGGTGATGAGGATCACCTCGAGGATTTCAAAGCCCCCACCATACACTTCAACTGTGTCAGTGGGAAAGGAAGTCGTATTGTATTCACCGAGGCGGACCCGCTTTCTGAAACATTTCACTATCATTAAAGCCTTGTGTCGTAGATCCTTTATTGCTAGCCTTTGAAGAATTAAATCTGTCAGTATTGTACAATTTTTATTACCTTTGATATATAGATAAGATACATGACATTTCGAGATAAGATTTGCGGTTAAGGAAGCATTATACGACTTACGCTTCCCCATATCTAGTGGCACCAACGCAATGCGCTGCCGTGAGGACGTATCTGGAGCTGATCAGACTTCCCCCACACGTAGTATAGCCCCCAGCGTATTCGAGAAGCACTAACCACGGGTACTGCTCGACTGTTGCTATATCGCCTCCTGAAATACACACATATATGCATTACGTAAGTTTCAAACGTATGCAGGAAACTTATCTTCGTTGAATCTTTGCGAATAAAATACAAGCAAAGAAATGATATATACCGATCACTTTACGCAGGTTTATTTTTTTTTGTGTTACCAAAATGTTCTTGGAATATTTTTGCTCTCCTGGAAAATAAATATTGTAATTACTTTTCTAGAATTTAGATTGGGGGTCCAATGGCGCCTGTGCTTGACTAGGAAAAGTAGGGCCATTAACACCCTAAATTATGAAAATACTTACCGACGATCCTATCTCCTCCAATTGTCTCGATTCCGCAGCACCCTGTCTTGGGCTCCGGGGCTTGAAGGGTGGACGGGCAGTCAGCCGACTCAGGGTATTCCCTGTCGGCGTCTGATACGTCGTCCCCCTTGTCGGGGGTTGATGGTGCTGGCCTGCGTTGAGGAAACTCTATGGGTTTCGGCCTCGAAAAGGAGGGCCATTCTGATTGCGGTGGACAGCAGACCTGGAAATACGATTAATAACAACTAACTACTAACACTTTGTAACTTGAGTGTGAATGTGGCGAACAAATAAATGATTTATCTATCTATCTATCTAACAAATATAGTCAACTTGCGTAAAAGTAACAGTCAAACCCTAATAACAGTTTATTGCGCTCCTGACCCCGCACCTGCAAACTCTTTCTTAACTTTTTACAAGCTTCTATTATATACTATAAACTTGCAAAGTCCGGTTAAAATCTTGCACCTGAATATTAAAGCAGCTCCTCTACCGATTTAGCTGAAATTTGGCATACTTATCTAATTTCGATGACAGTGCAACATTATGGTACCACTAAGCTGATATGATGATGATACTATACACGATAAACCCGTCGTGTTTAAGTTCATCGGAACTCTTTCATAGACTAGTAGATGACTGGAAAGTAAGGGAGTGTACAAGTCGACAATAAAAGCCAAAATAATACGTTGTTCGATCCACGTGCATTTAAGTGGAAAATCGAGTATATTTTGAATTTAGCGAGCGTTCGATTTCTGTAAAAAGAAACAGGGCAACTTTATGACCCATGAACTATTTTGTAGATTTTAGTATCGATAAACGCTTTTACACAATATCCTTGCGAACGAAATATTTGACGGTACCTTTGGTTTAAAGTTGTAGCTGAGTCCGCATGATGCTTGCCTTAAAAAGAGCAGGTCTTCCTCAGTCTTTCTGTTGTCCTGTTCGATATCCTTCAGGGGCTGGCACTTGTCCAGCAACACGCATGTCCCAGCGCCGCCCTTTGGTGTTCGGCATTGGGATTGGGCCTCTGTAAAAAGCACACCGTATGGTTATACAAAGAACTCGCGACATTTTCATTAACGTTATGAATAAAGTACCTACTATTCGAATATCTCATATTTATAATTTTAAACCAATTCCATGAAATAAATATACAATAGCTGATAGCAAACTTCTATATAATATAAATGAATAAAAAAAATAGATATGTATCCAATTCTTACTTACGTCCATTAGTAAGCCCAAAGCTAAGAGCGACACAAAAACTAACATAATAACACTTCATCGCGGGGAATCACGCGGTTAAGGAAAACGCGACCGTCTCCACACAGGTCCGGCCGGTTCTTGACCACGCAAATTGCTAAAGTTAAACCGACCTCACTTGTTTTTATAGGTACTTATATATCGTATGCGTAAAGAGTGAAGCTCGTATGACGACTTAAATAATTAACGACCTTAACTCGACGACTGAACCGCAGTGCTATCAATCCATAAATAGTATTCGCTCTATCCTGCTGGCCCGTTATCGTGTAGTTGACAGCAGAAAATATTTACCTTATGAAGAATATTTTTTACGTTTTCAACGCCCGTGGCACTGCCATTACTAAAAATTTCCAAAAATTGAATCGTCAAAAAATCCATATAATAATAGAACCTGCTTAAAACGTTTCACGAGAATGGATTGAGAACTGCGACCTGTAAGATCAGAACAACGGTACATACGAAATCTTTTTTGCCCAAGCTAAAACGGAGACGCTTCGTGCTCTTTCGGCCATATAATACATACATTATACTCTTAGTAATATTTTTTATATATGCCTAAATTTGGGTATCGTGATGACCAGCTACTTGTGTTGGAGGGAATTTTAACTTGAATAAAAGGAAAACAAATAAATATTTGGATCGAGCAACTACACCCACGAGCAATAATAACGGGTACTCTTTTATTGAATTTCCATAGAAAGTGTACCCGTTATTTTTGCTCGTAAGTATATTACTCATTTCTCGTTTCGGAAGCAGTTTGTATAAATACAGTTTACAACACATTACTTTTATATTTTTCCATAGTTTTAACGGTAAAAATATTAATTTTGTAATTTTCTAACTAACAAACTAACTGTTAAATCATCGCTTCACTTATTTACATCCATTAGCATTACCAAGATAACCGTTTTGTTGAAGAGCTAATTAAGAAAACACATTACGTAAGCACAATAATTTTATTAACAATTAATCTCATTAGTTTCATTAATCTGATCAAACCCTGTAGGTACATTACATTACATGCCGAGATCACATTCAATTCAGAAACATACAATTTTAAATTAGTGTTGAAATACATGTTCGTTGTTCTGGTTATTAAAAGCTAGAGTATATTAAATGAATATATAATGCATTACGTTGACGTTCACTACGGTTAAATACATTTAGGGTGGGTTGCACCAAACCGTCTGTAATCGTAAATGGTGTTCGTAAAGATCTGATTGTGTGGAAAGTTTGACAAGTTTCTATGGGATGACAGCTGTTATCGCTATATTTGACGATAACCGGCCTGTGATCGTATGATGGTGCAACCGACCCTTAGCTGTAATTTTAAATACATTGACGGACGGCTTTGCCATGGAATGTTAAACGTGTAGCTTTTTTATATTGATGGGGGCAAATGTGCCCTCTAATCTTGTAGTGATATTTTACTAGTTTTATACCTTTGATATGTACTAAGTACACGTGTGCTAAAGTTTCCCGTTTCGATATTTTCAACTCGTGATATTATTATTCATGGTTTTATTTATTTAAAAAAGGTACACTTTACAGACATCACACGATTAATAATACAGTTAAGTTTGCAAATCAGTAGCTTATAGACCACAACATACACACACATATAAGTACATTACACACATGCATTAGTTTCAACTTCGATTGCAGGTGAACTTTTCAATAACCTATCTTGTATCAGTCATGCTATAAGTGAAATCATTCCTTGCCCCTCAAAATCAGTTATATTAGTTAGACTAACATCTTAACATTAAATGTCTTTTGCAGCTCTTATTCGTAAAATATATAATGTCCAAAATCAAGGTTGTATATTGCTTCTAATCCATGCTAAGTATTCGAACACTTTGGTGTACACTCCAGGGATGTTCTCGAGACCGCACGGAGTTGGCCCGAAACTGACGATGCCGACTACCTCGAAAATGGTTCCCTCCGAGTACATAAGAGGCCCTCCCGAGTCTCCTTTGCAAGAATCCTTGCCTTTCTCGCCTCCGGCACACAACTGCCCACTCCATAGAGTGACACGGCGTTTTGGCTCGTTATAGGCCGGTTGGCATTCCTGAAACGGTAAATGGTAAAAACAATGATGAATCAGAAAAAAACAACAGAACTAAACTGCACCGTGCCGGTATTGTTCTAATTATATTGTATTTACAAATACAATATGCAGAGATACAAATTCATACGATTTTATTTTAAGAACTTTACGTCGTTTCTTGATACGCTGAGTAAATAACCTTCATTAATGTTTCGCGCAGTGAAATCGGCCGATCGTAAATCGGCCGTATTATGATCTTGAACGGAACCACGGTGAATTGGGTTGGGATCTTGGAAAATACGTCATTTAGTAGAATAGAATAGAATAGAATAGAATAATGTTTATTGTTGAACTGTGTACAAAGGTGTTAATAAGACATTACATTTAGACTCAACAGTTTGTCCGTCACGGACATACAATATTCAGACAAAATGAACTGTATGACATGCACTTATAAATATTTAATGTACATAAAATAATAATAATAATAGTTCCGATTAATTTGGTTTTGCTAGTCAGGATTAAAAGTGGGGTCGGAATTTATCAAATTTTTGAATATGTACGTACCTCAAGGCTCTTGTAAGGCAAGTCAACGTGCAGTTTGATTTTGCTGCTGGAATGTGTTTCATTGATGGCTCCCCATCCAGCCGCTAATAACTTCCCAGATGATGGTATGTTGACAGTCACATCCCTAGTTGGAAGGCAGATCGGACGAATGAAATCTAAAAACCGTCAAGATTTCTTATTCTGTAGCTCTAGCTCATCGAGCTACATATTAGACATTTCTAGGCTAGTTATAGGTATTCAAGCTAACTGGCTCTACTATTTCCGTAGCAGTATATAGCTAGCTCATTTTTAAAATCTCCTAAGTATACAGAAAATATGTATTTAATTGTATACCTGTATATGGTGCAAGTTCTGCGAGTCTCAGCATAGCGATGTCGTTCCTCCTCAACGGGTTGCGCGGGTTGTAGTCAGGATGGGGAATGATGTGCTCTATAGGGATGATCACCGGATCACTAGTGCAGTCCACGTCTTCCGGTTCCCCGCCTTCGACGGGCACGCAGTCTCGGCCATCGTTGGAAGTATCGTATTCACCCAGGCGAACGTTTGTTCTAGAAAACAAAGTTAGCCGAGCAAGATTTATCAAACCAGAAGTGTGACATAATTTAATTTTTTTATCAGTCTGATTTATAGGTTTTTTTGAGCATGCTTATTCTGATCAATTTGTGTCTACGCTCACTCAATGGCGGCTAAACGGAACTGTACGAACACAAAAATTAGACTCACTCCAGTTGCGGCTAAACCTTACAATAACTCATTGGCTTTAACAAATACATAAAGCTGCTTTGGGTTTGGGTCGTAGCGTCTAGACGTCTAGCAATTTGCGGGATGCGCGCTGACGAAATAGCGACACGGTTCACACTATTGAGTTGACCGTTACCATCTGCGCCTTGTCAACTTCTATTAGCCAAGTTACATACCCCGACAAAGCTTAACATCCCAATAGGTGTAGTTTCAGACCTGAGTTGAGGTGAATAGGCAGTTCCTTTCGCTTGGGATTGGGTTTTGATAGCAAGCCCAAACCGCGCTAATTTCAGGATGCAACTAGATAATACTAAAATTACGTTTACAACGATGATGTGCTACCCCAAAGCGATACGAGCGTGAGTAATGTAAAAAGAATAAGTTTCTTACGGTGTCCCAACGTTTAGCACCGTGCCCTTGACGCAATGACCCGCCGTCAGTACATAGCGCCCGGAGATGAGAACGCCGCCACACAACAGTTTGATTTTGTTTTCCTTCTTGTACTCTATGATCGCTAGCCATGGGTACTGGTCAATTGATGTTGCGTTTCCACCTGGAAATTAGTGGGTAAAGAAATTTTTGTTAAAGTTTAGAATAGTAAAGACTGAAAATTGCGTTCAATGCCCGCTTATTTACCTATACGAGTACATCCGTCGCATTGTGTCATTACCACCGCTTCCTCGAGCAGTGACATTCTGATATTGATTTGATATGTAACTAATAGCTATTACGATTGCATCGAAACATGATCAAAATTGTAACAATCATGTTAACATTGTACACAAACTGTCATGAATTTATAACGAGGATATCAGTACACTGCACCAGCGATGTTAAAATAATATTTTAGATCATAAACTACCATTACATTACTACAGACGTACGTAGACGTATGGTATTGCTGCACCGCAAATTCTGTGCCAGGTAGATGCAATTATCGTGAAGACTGTTCCACTTTATTTTGTTATGGCATACGAGTACATAACTAATAAGGTTCCCAATATGTTTTTACCAGTAATCTTGTTAGCGCTGCCCCCGTCCAAGCCGCAGCACTCCGTTCTAGGGTCGGGGGGCGCCGCGGAGGGCGCACATAGACCAGTCGCCGGCGGCGGGCCGGGCGGGGGTCCGCAACACACGCTGAAGCCAGGTTTAGGGCCCTGACATCTGAAGGCAGAAGATCATCATCGCTCTATATATCTAGTGAAAAAATATTGGTGTATATTATGCTCAGACTACTAGATGATACTGGCAAAAGACTAGATTACTTTTCTGAAACTTGGCAAACTAGGAACAATAATTTAAGTGAAAAAGTCTATTATTTTTGTATCGTTCCAAGACATGATACGAGTATACTCGTATAGGTATTATCTGTCGAAAATGGCATTTTTGAGGCAAATTTCTATTGTTCATTACCTAAACTTTTTTGCAGTCTTCAACAAACTCGACTATTCCGAAGTGTTCTAAAACGATATGTTCATGTTACGTAGTTCAGTTCAGCAGTCATTACAGACCAGCTCGAAAGTGCCAATCTATGAATGTAGAATGTGTACTCCGTGAAGTTACTAAAAAGTTCGTAAAAACTATTCAAGTTTACCTAATACTGTTAACATAAGCTTTATCTTCATCAGATACCGTAGGAGACTGCAATCTCTTAGTAATATGGTCGCACTCCAATACGCTTATACACTGGCCCTGATAACCCTCCGGTGTGAAGCAAGAAGCGGTGGTTGCACAGCAAACCTGGAATTGAAATGAAAGCAATGTTTTAATTGTATTTGTAGTTAAATTATTACAAATAAAACGCATGATTTCTTTTGCATTGGAAAGGAGATATGGAACTGCACGGACTCTTTCATTACAGTAGATCAAAAAATTTAGACAGGTCGAAATCTACCGATTAGGAATAAGGACCTAATATCATGTTAAATGTCAGAATTAAATAAGTAATCTTGGAATAAGCTATATGTTGTATGTCGAATCGATACTAAACTGATTGTCGATTATGCGACAAAATTTTGTGAAACTGTGCCTTCCACTCAAGTGAAAAAGTTTATTCCTAAATACTTTGAGTACAAATTGATTCCTCATGGAAGCATATGCAAACCGCCGGTACCGGTCGTGGAATTTCAGATCCTAATTGACTATTCATCTTGAGTACTTGGTCGGTAAAAGGGTTGACTCTGACCATAAACAAGCCAAAGCCATAACAACTTCTATATGAAAAATACTAAAGGTGTTATATAAACGTAATAGGTAATAGAGCTTATCATTGTAACTAAGCACATGAAGTCGGTTTTCATTAAGGAACTGCACATACACTTATATACCTAAATAAACATGAAATAAGTACCTTTGGGACCGTGCCTGTGAATCCGCATGCTGATCTCTTCAGAAAATTCGTCTCGTCAGCCGTCATGCTTGGCTTGTTCAAAATTGACCTGAGTGGTGGGCACTCCAATATACTTCTGCAGTCGCCACTTTTGCCGTCAGGGGTTGAACATGGTGATTCTATAAGAGATGAATAAATATTAATTTCTTATATTGAGAACCTTTTAATATTTTATGTGACTATTGCTTTAATTAAAAAACGTTCAAAAGTTTTCGATACACTCATGGCCTTTTTTCAAATACCTCATTATTCTTTCGCCAATACAGTTTATACTTTTTAACATATATTTAATGAGAAATGGATGAAAAAAAGATTTAAAATAATTTATTATATTCATTAAAATGCAATTCGTTTATTTACCTATAAAAATATACCCCCTTATTCATAAACGTCCATCAAACCTATTTTAGTTAACTAGCCGCTAAAAGTTCGTTTGTCTATCTGTCATCTTGACATTTACGTTTGTGTGAAAGGGACAAAAACATTTTATTTAGCAGAGATTTGTTAAGTTTTATGAATAAGGGGGATAGTCAAGAGCCAATAAATTGGTTTGTATCGTTTGTCCAATACAGACTCCCTCCATTTATCTGCTCCTGAGTATAATTTATATACTTTCAATCACTTGTTTCTTATTTGTATTGTTGTTATTTTACTTTTTTCATCGTCCAAGACACCACGATTACTACGAAGCAACAAATATACATACAGAATATGTATACGTATGTGGAAAATCCAGTATTTTAAGCACCTTTTTCAGTTCTTGTGTTATGAAGCAGGTTCTCCATTCTATTAATGATATCCATTGGAGCGGACCTAATATTTAAAATCTTGAAAAAAAAAACTTAAATAAACAGTGCAGACCTCACTTGTGACTTGTGAACACTTGCAAAATCACCAGTTTCTGTGAAGGATGTGTAGTAAATTCTGTAGTGCTTGAATGCAAGTGCGTAGTCTATTACAGAAACCGTTTAGGTAAAGTCAGCATCATAAGTAACTACGCATATGAAGAGGTCAAAAGCTATAATAAAGAGACTTTTGACGTCTTCATATGTGTAGTTGGCTTTGTCATTAGTTTTAGTTCTTTAAGTATGGTATCTTTGTATTGTAATGCTGTTGATGTCCCAAAAAAAAGTAGTTGGGTGCTTTTGATATTGACTGTACGACCCAAAAAATTGGTTCAGCAAGCCCCATCTCTATTTTGTTCAGTTGGTTAACCACCAACAATGTGGTAAGCATGCCAAGGCATTGAGATTGAACCTACATAAGTGACACTGGAATGGAAACAACTTCTTAGCATATTTCTGGTGTATTAGATGTGCAGTCTACTGGCTGGACAGGGCTTGTGCTGTCGGTGAAAGCTATTTTGTAGTTTTTATTTTACCTTTTATGAAATGAGCCATTCTGTGGCGAATACGGTCCATTATAGTTGGTACTAAATGATGGTGTTTTCTGAAAGCTGAATTTGATAAAATATTGATATTTTTTATATGTTAATAGCAGTAGCTCATATCTGTTTGTTCATAGACACTATTGTATATTTTACCTCGTACTAAATATTCTTATATTTTGCGACATTTTAATTAATTACACACACACACATACATACATTCACACATCACACATACATTTTAATTAATTAGTTACAGCAGAATTATGTTACATATTAAATAATACTGGAATTAAGTCATATTCATTGTTCTACGGTTATTTTTTATTTACTTAAATAAGAAGAAGAAGAAAACCTATATTCGTTTAAAATATGTATTTAGTTTCAACCGGCGGTTAGGACTAAATTTTCTTTCCTTTTAACCACAATTTCTTCTTACTTTAATTTTAGAAATGTACCTACTTTGTACAAATTGTACTGTAATTAATGTCATTAGGTAATATCGCAGCTCTGAGGTCTGTAATCTGTATTCGTTTCTTTGTGTCCAATATAGCAACGTTATTATATAGTGTTAGGTACTTATATGTTATGTCTATTCCGACAAATGTTAATAAATTAAAAAGTTTTTACTCTAGAGTTACCGAGTCACTTAACGTTGACTAATGCCAGTTAGGTAAGATGGCGTAAGAAACACGTATCTTTTGTAATGTCTTGAATTAGTTAAAACTTAGGATGGAGGATCAAATGTAAGAAACTGCCTGTGTCAAGACGGACAAACACCGAGTGATCTGATCGCATAAGTGTTCCGTTAGTTAGACCATGTTTGATACTAAATAATTTGTTATAGGCTTTTCCCTTAACGCTAAGTAAACCGCATTACTTCCTATAACTTATAAAATTTAACATTTGCTTTGCATCTCATATTCATTTATTTAGAATTCTAGAGGTAATCAAAATTGAATGACTTATTCTTATTAGATACTAGCCTACATAGCTGTTATCAGTTCCGATAAAATACCAAGTGTCAGTAGTTGTATATAGAATCTGTTATGTTTTGTAAACTATCAACAAAAACTCGTTTTGACAATGTAGGTACTAATTCAGTAAGCGTAATTAAATTTTAGCAGATTATTCTTGATCCTCGTTTTAGTAGTCCAGTTGAAAAATGTTAATCGATTGTCAGCCTTACTTAAATTATATGAATGTCTAACAGGCAGTGTGTGTCCGATACAACACCTCGGCCCGAAAAGGGGTTAAATAGATCTCCAACTTGTCCAGTTTCGGTACACTTGACAAACTATACTTTTATAGTCTATCACGGATTTTAGAAATATAAACGCCACGGGAACAAAGTGTTTCGATGATTTTTTTTATGTCCATAGCAAGAAAACATTCAAACAGGTTTACTTACGTCCTTCCACGAAACACAAATAAACCAAGGGGGGTATAAGCCATATTGGTGTCATTTTCACTTAGTCACAAGTTATTAATGCTAATATATATGCTATATTGCGCCGCGGAGTTGCACACTCCGCCCGGCGTTCGCGCAGGTCTTAAACTGACCAGTAGCCGGAGAAGACATTTTGATTAGTTACTCATAACAATATAAGCGACATGAGCGTTCATGCCATATCGAACTTAATGCGAACTGAACAAGGTTGGATACAGTTTACTAGTACCAGACAAACATCTTTAGAGGATATATGTTTCTCGAGTGCATATTTATAAAGTTGTAACTACTGTTGCGTGCTTATGCAGATATAATCTTAGACGCAAATGTGTAAAGATTGTTTTAGCGAGTATAAGCAAGTCATTGAGGATACGAGATAAATACAGTAGGTGAAACAATTATTGAGGAAAAATTGTTTTGGTTCGATGAGTAAGTAACTCCGGGGTTTTGCTAACCGATTATAATAGGTATTACTATAACTTTAAACCTTGTTCTATCTGTGCGTCTATGGTAACGGTTAGAGAGGTAAGTTAAGGTCAAGTTAGCATAGCTGAGTCAGATTCTAATTTACCAATTACTGATGAATACACACGATTAAATAAGCGTGCTCCAATAAAATACAAGAGAGTAGTAAGTACGAGTACCCCTGGTATCAATTATTATTGATGATTACAATTATTATTAATAAAGAGAAAATTATTTATTTAGGCAAGGTAACAACATGCAAATTATTTCAGACATATACAATAGCTTAATAAGATAAGTGTTAAATTTACATTTCAATAATAACCAAGCACAACTTTCTAATGACATGCTAATAACAACTTATAAGAATTAAATTTAATGAGATCATGGATTAGTAAATTACTTAACTAGGAGACAATTTTTAACGCTATTTTTGAATGAGTTCAGACTTAAACGAAAAATATCAACGTCTTTACAGATTTTATTATAAGATGTGGACATACGTGCCAGTGGACTATTTTGAGTGACATTGTTGGAAGCTACAGGTACTAGAAACTGAGCATTATAATAATGTATCAAATAAATTTAATTTTTATTATTAGCTTTAGATAATACCTAAAACCGGCCAAATACGAGTCGGACTCGCGCACGTAGGGTTCAGGACCATGATCTATAAAACTATAATTTTTGGTATAAGCTATTATTGCCGACTGTACTTTTTTTTCCACAGTTATCAACTACTCGTTAAGATGGTTCCAATGAGCCCAAACACGACACGTTTGTTGCATAATGCACTGTCACCGAACTTACAGGAATTTCAGCTCAATTGGTTGAGGATAACATTGCAAGTTAAATAAAAGCTTGTAAAAGTTGGTCCAATTAAAAAACAAACAATAAACATGTATTGACCTTCTGCGGCTTGAATTCATTGTAGCAACTAGTAACCTAACCGGTCAAGCAAGTGACTTTACCGGTCGGAATCCCAGGCGGTGCCATTATCACTGGCATCACTGACATTATTACCGTTTTGATCTTGTGAGGCAGAGTGACAGCCAAGTTCGTCAAGCAAAAAAGGCGACACACCGACCGTGGGTTATATTGCACGAATCATTTAATAACTTACCCGCCAACATCTTTGTTTCACAACCCGGCTCAAACCAAGGGCTATAATAATTTGCTTTTGCATGGTCACCACCATGAAAATTATTGTGTGAAAATTATTTTAGGCAATTGAAGAACGTTATGCATGACAGGGAGCTGTGATCTATAGAAGGAAGTGCAATAAAACCTGAGAACAGTACTGATATCTTCTCGAAGATCTCACGGTTCGTAATAGCCATACGATAAATAGTAAAGGAGCTTTGAAAGAACTTGGTTTCCAGTTAGATCTTACTTCTTTTATTAGCGAAAACGTTTACGGACTTGAGCACCTGCAATATTTTGTCGAATTATCGAGTACAACGGCCGTTTGGGCCACGACGACTACTGACATAAAGCATAACAGTCTAGGTATTAGGCATAACCTTTCTTCCCGTCCGTGCTAAATATATTCCTACTAATTTATTGAAATGATATTGGTTATAAAAAAAATATTGTAAAAATATTAACATGTCACATTTTGTATAACGATATGCATATTATCGCTATGTTACAGACATACTCACTTATGGCATTCCTAATCCAGTCCATGTATTCAATGACATTGGTGTAGACTCCAGGCAAAGAGCCGCGCCCGCACGGGAATACACCGTAGCTGACTATCCCAACCATGTGGACTCGCCCGTCCTTGAAGTACATCAAGGGTCCTCCGGAGTCGCCTTTGCAGGAGTCCTTACCACCAGGCTCGCCGCCTGCACATATTTGCCCGTGCCATAAACTATGATTTTCCAGTCTCAAGTAATTAGCGGCACAAGTCTGCGGGAAAGAAAAAAATCTTGAATGTGACTTATATTTGATGTCCAAATGTAGCAGAGAAATCCGACCGGAATTAAAAGTACATTACTGCAGAGGCCGGGAAGGAAAGGATTGCCTGCCGAGCGTGTTATAGAAGTACCGCCTGGTACGAGGCAGGCAATCCCTGTTCCGGCTGAGGTATTGACTTACTGTTAGGTACGCTTCCTAAAAAATGCGAGGAAACTTGTAAAATGTAAGAACTGTCGAAATGATAATTAAAAAAAAAAAATTATATAAATGCTGGTTGGTGCACCCGAACCCGCAATGTCCGAACTCGCCGACAATTTTGCGTGATTAGCAAGCGAATGTTAATAGGAAATGTTTTTTTCTCAAAAATGCAATATAATATTGAGGTTATGTTCCTTATAACAGGCTGCAAAGTGTCACTTTTCGGGTGCGGCTAGACGAGAGGCCTGCAAGATGCTCTTTTTTAATTTCCATTCCACATTTATTTGTGAGACACAGCATCACGGCGTTCAGCCATAAGCAATTATTTGCTTTTTGGTTCGTCATGACATTCTGCCATTACGATTATTTAAAATATAAATAAACGATGTCTGCTATATTTTGCTGTTTTATTTATATAAAATCGACATGAACATAATAAATAACACATTATTAACACAGTCCAATAATTTTAATTGCAAATTTAACTATAAAAAATCACATTTAAAATATTTCATCTAAATATGTCTACTCAAACCGTGAAGGTATTTTTAAAATCATTGAAATTTTTTTTTTCATCCACCGGTTAGGTACATGTATGGAGTGATTCCCTAATTAAATATTTTTTGTAATTTCACATCACTTTTATGTAGCGGTTCATAGGATACACCTTCCTACCAAATTTCATAATTGTAGTGCTTATAGTCTCCGAGTAAATCGGCTGTGACATACGGACGGACAGACTTGATGAATCTATAAGGGTTGTTCCGTTTTGCCATTTTGGCTACGGAACCCTAAAAAATACTGAACGGTTTAACACATTTCCTTTTACTTAAGGTAAAAACTTACGTTAAAATTTACGTAGGCCAGTTCCACGAAGAGTTTTATAAAGCTTGGTGACACCTCACTATCAGTTCGAGTCGAACCCCATCCCGCCACGATCAAGCGGTCTGTTGGTGGGTTCGCGCTTATATTGCTTGAAGCAAGGCAAATCGGTGTAATGAAGCCTGAAAAAGTTATCACACGTAATCCTAATAATATTATAAACGTGAAAGTTTGTGCGGATGGATGTACCTCAAAAACTACTGAACGGATCTCTATGAAACTTTCCAGTATTGTAGCTTAGACATCAGAATAGGACATGGACATAGGCTACCTTTTATCCGCGGGTAACACCGCAGGGCGCTGCTAGTATAATATAAACACGTGTTTTTACAATGTTCAATCTTCATAGCTACACCTATGGTAAAGCAACTGTTTGAACACTAATTGATAGTTCTTAAACTGGTTATAAATAACCACTAGTTTGGGTCTTTGTAAAATATTAATTTTGTTTTGTAAGTGTCCGGTGTCGCCTAATATATTGTTTTCTAATAAATTTCTGGTTTCACTAAGAATGTATAAGTAAAGACTGTATCGTTAAGGGAGTCCTGCACGAAACTCTGAAAATTGACGTACATTTAAATCACTAGTACTATGCATTGAATTAGTTAAATACACTAACGCTTGGTTTTATAAAGATCCGTTAGACCTTATGTCGGTTTGTTATGTCAAAAAATGTACTGAGTTACTGAAATTTGATCTGACATTTGATCTAACGGATCTTTATAAAAACCGGCCTAAAAGAACTTATACGAGTATGTAGACTAGCCTGATCCTGTCACAAGGCCTTAGCCTTGTTGAAATACGAAACATATACATACATAATTAATAAACAATATATAAAGGACATCTAAGATCATTTTTTATCGAAACCTGTAAATTCTACGCATGAAACAATAATTATTACATGAAAATGTTTGTATTACTATTTCGCAGGGCTTCCACTTCTTAATATTAATTATAAAAATATAAATATGAAAACATTAAGATTACTCGATGTTTATCACAAACGCCTGATGGTTTGCAGATAAAATAAATTGCTCAAATTAAATCACTAGGCCCACTGGTGTGAGTTGCCACGTCAGCCGTGTTATAAATTAAGTATTTAGACACGTTTTAGTGTTTTATGCTGTGTTTTTAATGTGAAGGATGGTTAACAAGAACAGTACCAAATTGGAAAAAACAAAAAAAAAATACCGCAAGAATTTTATTAAATTAGCTCAATAGGCTCTTGTCCGAAATATATTTTCTGGATGATATGAAAGCATCATAAAGTCCCTAAGATACAAAAGTTAGCCACATTATATCACATGAAATGGTTAAAAACACCCTCAGATCTTTGTAATTCAATAAAATTTGCAAGTCAACAATCAGGCTAGGTTTTGTCTATTTTATACTTAACGATACAGTTTTTATGCGACACATTAAATAGAGCCAGTCTGCTGAACCGGGCATTAAATTATACTTACTAGTGAATTTTACCGGCCGCTCAAGTTGGATCAGAGCTATGTCATGCCATCGCGATCGGTTATCATCACCTCGGTAGAGCTCGTGCACTATAGTTCGTTGAACTGGGATGCTCACTGCACCATCAGTGCAATCCGTACCGCCGCCTACTGTCGGGACACAGTCCGGTCCATGCACAACAGTGTTGTATTCGCCAAGTCGGACGCCTGTTCTGTTACCATACCAACGACTTTATGTTACTAAGTCTAAGTGAAACGAGTGGTTCGAGCCTGCGGTTTACGGATCGTGGGTTTGAATCTTTGCTCGTATTCATAGTGTGTTTACCATTTGTTTATCGGGGGAGTAAATTGTCAAGTGTAAATCTACATGCATTTTGGAAGGCCTTTAAAGTCAATCTGAAGCCCCAATCCACAATGGACCAGTGCGGGGCCTATGATGCTGATAATGATGATGATGAATATACGTACGATGAAAATGTTTTCTGTCTTCAATACTCTATTATTGACTAAATCACGAAGACATTATTACTCGCATTACGACGATTTCTCCCTTACATCTGTAATCTGTTGGCGAAACGGTCTACCACGCAATGCGCAGCTGTCAACACAAACGACGCACTGATGAGCGCCCCTCCGCAGGTCGTGTCCGGCTTGTCGGGGTATCCGCTATAGTATTCGATGAGAGCCAGCCACGGGAACTGATCTATTTCTGCTGCATCGCCACCTGAACACTAATTGTAATTAACCGAAGTAGAAAACAATACAAACAAATTTCGTGCAAAACACGACACTGATAATTGAGTTGTGTATAGAATATTTTAAGCATTTCTTTCATATAGTAGCTGTCTTCTTGTAAAATATATATACATTTAAGTATTACCGCACTACACTAATATGTACGTTGATACCTACGCATAAATTTAGTCATTATAAATCATATTGAATCAATACGTCATCCATAAATGTTTATTCCTATTGGACAGATCTCAAGTCAAACAATTAGTTTTAAACCGGCATGCAAAGTATATGTATATGAATTGTAAAACTTGAAAGAATACCAGCAACAACATTTACCAGTAATTTTATTGAAATCGCCGTAACTTTCGCAGTAGTCACTCTTAGGATCTGGAAGCAAATCCGTAGCAGGGTATTTACTGTCCACAATAGTAGTTGGCGGGGTTGCTGCTTGAACTGGTTCTCGTTCCACTACTCGAGAGAGAGGAGGAAATGGACAGCAAATATGGTTATAGCTTTCACATCTGAAACATAAAGATTGTCTCTAAATTCATAGGACTTTCAGTAAAAAAGATCGCGACCTAGACGGAAACTACGTTGATGACTTTAAGAAATGAAGATTTTCATCCATCGTCCCATTCACATCACATTGTTGATTCACTAAGAATCAACAGAACTCACATATACATACATATTGTATTAGTCACTTGAGTCAGTTCAATAATGTCTCGCGTATTTTCCTCTGAAAGAGGAAGCATCATATCCTGGTCGAATAGATAGAATTCGGTTGCCAAACATCTTTATTACCTACGTATACAGTAGTTATTAAACAGAAATAGTGAAATAGGCATCATGATATATATGCAGTTAAGTTATAATGCTTAGCGTTAAGTATAAAAATAAAGAAGTAGTAGTTCGTGCGAATATTACTTTATGTTTGGCACTTCAGATGACAAAGTTAAAACAGGCCTCGGACTCTTTAGGGCACAAACGCAAAAACTCTAGAAGGATCTAGAGATCTCTCATAATCTAAATTGTATTCAATTCCAATTATTAATACTAAGTGTAAAATGATTAGTTTTTTTTTATTATATTAAAAATGGGATTGCTCTTGGCCAGCATCTAGCCCGGGGCAAAGATGAGGCCGACGGTAAAGCGAGCTCTCCCGGAAGATGCCTATTCACTCGTACCCTAAAAAGGTCTACGTTATATGAACCGTTATATTAACCGGATAGAATCTTAATATCAAAATATTACAATACCCAGATCTTATGAGTCTCAAGGAGTCAGCAGAGGCGCAGTCTGTTGCATTTATGCACTGACCTTTTACCCCAGCCGGTGTTGCGCATTTAATGTACTTAGGGCAGCATATCTGAAAATGAGTTTATGTGTAACATTCAGCCTGCTATAAACTTTAATTACCTACATATATTACGTTATTAATAGGTTTGGTTGTTTATAATTGACCTGCCTTAGTGTATTTACGACCTCTATTTCCGCAATTGCGATTTATTAAAAATATGCTATCATCCAATGTTTGGTCGCTTTTCAGAAAGATGGTACGCAAGGTTTTGCATTCCTCAATGGGCGTGCATTTGGTGTTGGGAAATCGGTCAGCACACCCTCCTGAAATCAATTTAGTAGCGTGTATATTTAGGCATGTTCACTCTGTCAAAATTATTTACAATTGTCGTTAATTTACTGTTGAAAAATCAAATTATTGGATCGTTAAAATACCAACCTTTTGAATATTCTGTGTTGAATATTATTGTCAAGAAAACAACCCACCACATTAATTTATAAACTTTCATAGTTCTTATAGCAAAGAAAAACGATTTGGCGGGACGTGTGCACGCACTGATTTTAAACCTTATATTGTGTCAATAGTTTTATGAGACTAGTGAATCATCGAGGACGTGCCCACGGGTGTGAGTTTTCCTGTTATTTTTCCGTTGTTTTATGCCGACTGTGCGCCTACTAGTAACACAGTATTATATATTTATACAACATTATGGCACAATAGGGTTAATAGGGTTATTGACAACAAAAAAAAGGAGTTTTTTTTTTAACCTGGCTGTGGCTTTATAGGCTGGGCCCAATAAAGCGATGGGAGTGCAGGGTTGGAGAGTGGCCTGGAGAAAATCCAGGGGAAAACCTCCGACACGACCACGCGGGCGGTTTATAACACTGGAATACTCTTAAGAGTTTGCGCTCCAGTGAAATTGGTTGAGCGGCTTCGACCAAATCTGAGAAGTGAGTGGAATCGAGCTACTGGGAGTTTTGTCAATGGTTCACTAAACCTGGCCTAGCTGAGAAGAGATCTCAAAGGAGTATGAAAATTAGAAACAAATGGTGAAAAAAGCAGCCTAAGATAATAAGTTTTGGGGAGGCGACGTTCGTCGCCTCGCTGTAGAAGTGTTCAGGTCAGCCGGCAGGCGATGAAGTAAAGATTCCAGTATTCAGTCCACAAATATATTAAGTATTTTACAATCCTCGTTTAACATGCAGTTATATCTCTCCTGACAAAAATTAGCCTTCATGGCTGTTTTCAATCTGTCACCAAGTCGAACATGCTAAATACAAAAATATTTACCCAGAAGTTTATATACAATCGCTACACTACCCCCCCACGGAGAAAGAAAAAAACAAAAACAAAGTATAACTTATGTAAGCTAAAAATAACAGTAGTCACGTGGCGACCTGACACTGGTACTAAAAGTCGAGTAGTGGCCCTAACGCCGGGGTGACTCACTTGTCAAACACCATACGACGAAACGAAGGGGTCAAATAAGGACGAGGCTTGCCAGTGGATACGTCACAAAGAATGGAGACGTCAGTGCCAGGGACAGGAACTCGAGTAAGCTGAACGCTGGTATACGTAGGTCGACAAGTTCTTGGTCCTCTTGTTGAGACTTAGCGAGGGCTTCGTAGTCTTATTCCAAAGAAATAGCTTCGATCCGCGACATCGCATCGGCAACGACGTTGTCTTCTCCTTTGATGTAACGAATATGCGTCGTAAATTGGCCGATGAATGACAATTGATTCAATTGCGCAGGTGGAAGCTTCTCTCGACGCTGTACAAAAGCGTACAGCAGCGGTTTGTGATCGGTATAAATCGTTACATGTTGAACCTCGAGAATGTGGCGAAAGTTCTGTACGCTTTCATACACCGCCAGCAGTTCTCGATAACAAGCTGGCCACTAAGCTTGCTGAGGGGTCAGCTTCTTACTAAAAAAGGCAAGGGGGCACCACTGGTCGTTAATGAGTTGTTGGAGACAAGAGCCAACATAAACGCTGGAGACGTCCGTAAACAAACCAAGGGGTGCACCGTTGATCGATTGCTGCAGTAAAGTTGCGTTCGAGAGGCTTGACTTACACGCCTCGAACTGTGACTGTTAATGACCTTCCTAACATCACGCATAACAAGGTCCTTCTATTTGCTGATGACTGCTCTATCATCATTCCTGGGAAAGATCCTGCAACTTACCAGTCAGAAGTAAATTTAGTATTTAATGACGTTAACAATTGGTTGATGCGAAACAAATTAAAGGTCAATATAAGTAAAACCAAATACATGGAGTTTTATGCACCTCAGTCCAATTCACAAAAAAATGTAGTTGAATATGATCAGGAAGCGATAGAGAATGTTCAATCCTTGCGATTCCTTGGGGTGATGTTGGATTGTCATTGTAATTGGCAAATTCATGTCGATTACTTGGTAAATAGGCTGAATAGGTTTGTCTTTGCTCTCCGCAGACTTACACAAGTGGTTTCCCAAAAATCTGCCCTACTAGCGTTCCATGGCCATATTATGTCCAATCTTCGATATGGCCTTATCCTCTGGGGCAACTCCACATGTGCAAACCGGGCATTTATACTTCACAAAAAATGCGTTAGGGCCATATGTGGAGCTAAAACCACTGAATCGTGTAAGCCTTTGTTCAGGAAGCTAAACATCCTTCCATTACCTACTTTGTACATATACGAAATGTGCCTATTTGTAAAAACCCGCATAGATACGTTCAAAGTTATGCCATCCAATCCAAGGTCTACATCCAGGCTGCATGGGTTGAACCTTTGCTATCCAACCCATAACTCTGCCCACTTTGAAAAAAGTATCCTGTTTATGTCCGTAAAAATTTTCAACCACTTACCTAACGAAATAAAGTCCTTAGATTGTGTAGAATTTAAAAAAAAATTATTCAAATGGTGCCTAAATAAGATGTACTATGACGCTAAGGAACATTTTCAATGTAATAATATAACATGACATGATACTTACTATACGTGATGTGCTTATTATTTTATTTATTAACAATCATTAATTTTAATTTAATATAATATTAGTTGACAGAACTGTTCTCTGATCTCTCAAAGCATGACCTTGAAATTTATTTATTCGTTTTCATTTTAATATTGACTTCACATACATTTTTTTTTTCTCTTACTAGAAATAGAACATTACGATTCAATGACATGCTAATAGAACCATAATATTGTACGCCATACAATGGCTGATTGTGAAGAACTTTTGAATTATTTGTCACCTTTTTCAATACTCACTTTCATACAATAAATTATTTGTATTTGTATTTGTGCTAAAAGCTCGGGTGTCCATGAGAATGGTTTGGTACCCTTGCCATTAAATATTTTATTGAATGATCATTTAGGTAGTAACTATGAAATATAATTAATAACGTTACCCACGCAACTGCTACAGATTTTTTTTTTACTATTTTAATGCATAGTGTTTTTTCATTAGACTTATGTTTTGGATATTTTTAATAAATATTAAAAAAATCGATTCCTCCTCGCTTAGCTCGTCTTCGCATCTTACTGGCTCTGTCACATGTGAGATTTCAGTTGCTATTCTTATCACAAAATTATAAAGTTGCCTAATATAAGAAAAGGGAACTTTTGCATTGACGAAATGTTATACGTTTAACAGTTGTTTGACTTAGTAAAAGATTTGGCAAATAATAAGTAATCCCAAAAATTTTAGTCATTATAGTAATCTACTTAAAAATAATTCTGGCAAAAGAATTGTTTTCTTACAAAAATTTGCTAATAGTTAGTTGTCAAAGTGAATCATCTGCAAAAAGTTGGTTGGCAAGTGAAATTCGGGAATAAAGTTCAGAGAAAAGGCAGAACACCCATTAAAACAGTTATTTATTACTTTAAGAATTTATCGTAATTTTTTGAGATATTAGGATAGGATTTCCATCCGACAGCATATTTTTTGGTCTTGTTTCTTTTGAAGTAATAATACATTTCGTACGCGATTGTACTTGAAGTGCCAACATTACTTACGACTTACGACATATATTAGTAATTCAAATAATGAATACAATGTTTTTTATCGATGAGGTATTTATTATACACATTTACTCTTGCATATGCGTCTTAATCCAGTCCAGATAAGTGTACACATTGGTGTAGACACCCGGCAGCCTGCCACAGGGTTTAGTGCCATAGCTGACGATACCAACTATCTCGAATCGGTCATTGTTCAGATTAACCAGGGGACCCCCTGAGTCCCCAGTGCAAGAGTCTTTCCCCGACTCACCACCCGCGCATATTTGACCACTCCAAAGACGCGGTGGATTGGTGAACTTTGAAAAAAGACGTTGACAAGTCTGTGAGGAAAAAAGAGAACGTTAGTAATATGGAGATTTTAGCAGACTTGCGCTGCCTTTCCTAAGGCGAGGGGAGGAGAGGATTAAATTAAAATAATGTCCATAGCGATGAAACAAAGGGCATGATGAGGTAGATTTATGGATATGTGAAAAACTTCCAATATTCACGAATGTATAGAATAGGTTGAGGGGTGGGTTAATAAATTCCTCCCATATGATAATACAAAGCCCTACATTAGTTTCCAAGACAGGGACGTCCACTACTTGTTTCACTGGGCTGTCGTTTCGAGTCTCGTCTATAGCACCCCATCCCGCAACATGCAGGCGCAGACCTGATGAGCTTGCGCTTATATTGGTCAAAGGCAAGCAGATCGGTCTGACGAAGTCTGTAAAAAATATAGGGGCTTAATAATCGTGCAACATTTGGGATGTTTATCAATTCTTATTATTCATCACGTCTAAATATAAATCAGTTGGAATCTAATTCAACACCATGCACGTTTTTACCCCACCACCCGCCTTACTATACGGCTGCAGAAATTGCGGCAGTTGGTTCGTAAGCGTCGCTTGTTCTGGTAAAAGAAATCTCACAATTATACGTTGCCATCCGTGCCAAACGTAGTAAAGCGATGTCATGCCATTCATCTGGTACGCCTCTATAGTCCTGATGCTTGATGATTCGCTCTACCGGTATGCTCATGGCTCCATACGTGCAGTCTCGACCACCACCTGCCACGACGACGCAATCGGGTCCAGAATTATAAGTGTCGTACTCCCCAACACGGACGCTAGTTCTGTATTTGGAATGCATCTTGTTTCAGTATTTCATATTACTAGCTCACTACTATATCCTTATATACATATGTTATATCCTTATATACATATGTTATAAGGATATAGTAGAGAGCAGCTATTCTGAATTCAAATTTAGGTTCTGAGCAAAATGTTTACTATGAGATTGATGAGCACGAATGTTTGAGTTTGTAGTGTCTAAAAGTTGCTTAATTTTAAATTAGATTGTTTGCTTAAGATTGTCTATTACTGAAATTGCCTGTGATGAAGCAAAGGCTTCCAGGGGCCAGTCGGAATGGTCAAATTGATCTTTGATCGCCTTATCATACATATACATACATACACGCGTAACAAAGAGTAAAGTTATGACTTGTCGTATCTAGAATACGAACAACGTAAGCCAATTAAGTTAAAGTTATGATAATTACACTTTGTAACGATTTCCTGCATTCACACAATGAGCCGCCGTGAGCACATATCTGCCGCTGATGAGCGCACCACCGCAGTTGGTGACAATCGTGTCTGAGTTATCCTTGTTATACTCTATCAGAACTAGCCATGTGAACTGATCGATGTTTGCAGTAGTGCCACCTGTGATATAATAGGAAACATTATTTCAATGTACTACGCAACAAGCTTGCCCCAAGTGAACTCGTGCCCGTTTCCAAACGTATACGGAATGGCTATTTAATCCAGTAACTTTATACAACAGAGCTTGCGTGAAATCCGGCAGTACTGATTTTTGCAGACTTATTTATGATGTTGACCCAATGAATAACCAAGTTTAAAATAGTTTCCACGATAAAGCCTTTCAAAGTTTATAATTTTTTCGAACTTCGCAAACTTTGAAAGGCTTTATCGCGGTTAATATTGGGTCTACAAAGAAAATTATAGTCTCAAATTGTAGCAAATTTAGTCTACTTTAAAAACCTCCTGAGAAGATACTATCAGCAAATAGTCCTTTATAGGTCTATAATCGGTTTTTCGATTTTTGACAAAGTTGCATTGGGCGCTCGAGGTCTCAAACTTGGATTATTCTTTGGGCCAATATCATGAACAAGTCTGCAAAAATCAGTACTACCGGATTTGACGCAAAGTACCCTGTACTTTCAGGTGATAAGGTTACTGTACTAATTTACCCGGAGAATTATTTAGCCTCTTTCTCCATTTAAAGCGTATACGTGAAAACTCATTTAATAACAATGGTAATTATTGAAAAGAAACATGTAGGTACTTAGGTACATAGTTCGTTAGGTACATACACATCAACATGTGTATCGAACTATTTACCTATCTGTTTTTGTCACGAAGACCAGCCATCGTCAGAGGAGGACATGTATTTAAATCACCAAGTGGTTAGATTATCAAAGTGGGCATTATTTATCACATTATCAAGCTAAGCCACCTTTTGTCATTGCGAGAAGGCCGATTTCAGCCTGGAAACTAACCAGAAATTTTGTTGAATCCTTCGTTCTGACCGCAACAGCAGCTTTGTGGATCGGGAGGTAAAACCGTGGCGGGGCATTGATCGCTTACTTCATCTACTGGATTTGGAATTAGGGGCTGAATAGGTCTAAGAGGTGGAGCAGGTGTGCAGCAAACACTGTAATCGGCTGGACCGTAGCATCTATAGAAAAATAATTATTAGTTAGCATAATATATGATCATGACCCATTGTTGTTTTGTATTGCACAGTACAGACTGTGTTCTTTAAATGAGGTGTGCAATAAAGAGTATTTGTATTGTGTTGTAATGTATACTATATTGCAGACGAAATTAGAGACAATGTAAACAAATAGTTGTTTCATTCATTACCTATGCCTTTTAATGAAAGTAATGTCGTGACCTGTCGGATTACTCCTTATCAAGGCGACCAAATACGAACAGTTGCGGATATCTATGCACTGTCCGTTTACGCCGTCCGGTGTCATACAATTCATATTGTTTGGGCAACAAATCTGAAAAACAAATACGATGTATTGCTGGTGAATATTAGGGGTTACGTGTAGTGTCTGCAAAAACAAACGAAAAACTAGCATAAATCCCTAACATGCAACACGTGCAACACTCGCGTACAAGTTTAACTACATTGCGGGGTTTGATAGATCGATTCTATTCATTATAATTTGGTAACCCGCAATGTAGTCAAAATTGCATGCGATTCTTACACCTTTGTAAATCAGTGTTTAGTCAACTTTGAGGCTCTCGCTTCCAGTGCAGGGATTGCCCCTGCATAGACTGCATACCAAAATATTTTTTTCAATCATCATCATTCGCTTGCATTTATCCCATTTACTTGAAATCGGTAGCAGATATCTCGATTTTTTAAGGTTCCTAATGTAATTTATAATGGGATCGTATACCTAATTCAAAATAATAGGTAATTATTCTAATGTGACTATGCCCTTTATCTTAATAAGCAATGGTCTCTTTTCTGCGTCAACCTGTACGAGTTCATTGTATTTATCCTAAATAGTTGTCTTTGTATTCGTCTAGTTCGATTATTTGTTTTAACCCATCGGGATCGGGTTGAACCATCTGATGAGACATTCAAATGTCAACTTGCCTTTTTATTAGAAAACCCTATTATTCCATAAGCGATTACTTGGAAATAAAATGTAGTTGACATTGTTTAATTAATATTATTGATTTAATTTTGTTTAGTTTTAATTTTTACTTTGACGATCATTACGGTATATTGATATCATTCCTTGTTTACCTGACATTTATTACATTCATTATTTGACGATCATAATGTAAATACCTACGTTTAAATTAGCTTAAGGTAATCTATATTGTAATTTATATTATGTAATAAATAAATCGAAATCTGATCTCACATGAGGGGTTCTACCGTGGAATCCGCATATCCGTCCTCGCAAATAATTTAGCTCCTCTGAAGATTTTCTCTTCTTGGTTATTAAGGGTCTTAGGGGTTCACAATTCTCAATGCTTATACATGTGGTGTCTGTAAACCGATCTGCACACTGCCCTGAAATAGGTAGTTATACTAGTAAGGTACATGTTGCGGCTTGTTTTGCCACATGCGATGCGATACGATGCCCGAATATTCGTTGTAGGTATAGTATAGTTTTTCCAAGCAGTAGGCGTTTTTCGGCTGATATGATGAAAGTATGTCTTTTAGGGGTCCGTCTGTCTGTCTATGCGTCTGTGGCCAGGCTGTATCTCATGAACCGTGATAGTTAGACAGTTGACAAATTTTCACAGATGATGTATTTCTGTTGCCGTTATAACAACAAATACTTAAAAACAGAATAAGAATAATATTTAAGCGGGCTCCCGTACAAAAACTTATTTTTTTTTTGACGTTATTATGGTCTACAAACTAGATGTTACAAGTTTTGAACACTCATGGTCTATTACATTACAGTGGCTAGTTACACTCTTGCACATCCTAAAAAAGTAGACACATCATGCATAGAATATGCGTGCAGGTTTTACAAAAACAAAATATGTAATAGTTTACAAAGTTTACAAAACGATGGTTATACTAATTTATAATTGAATTTAGTAAGTTCAGCTAAACAAAACTATGAAAAATGAGTGGAACCGGGAAAGACATAAAAATAATAAGAAATAAAATAGCTACAATTAATTCATTAGAGAAGCGCTTTAAGTTTGGTTTTTATTGAGGCTAAGGAACAGTGGAAAATGTCTATGTCGGACTTGATGCCGCTATATGATGCAATAATTCTATAAAGTGGTGCATGCCTGCCGATATTAGTGCTTTCTATTGCATAGGCGACTACCCGCTCGAGGAACAACCACCTTGACATGTTCTAGTAGGTGTGGACTGTCCACTAAACCATGGATAATTTTGTATAGCAACAAGATATCACATGCTTTCCGCCTAGAGAACAATGACTCAATTTTGTAATGTTCAAGTCTTGATTCATACGATGGCTTGATATATTAAGCTAGGCACAACTTCGTAAAGTACAAAAAATGTAAAGTTTGTCTTATTGCGTTGTATTTAGGTTCACGATCGCGAGCTGTGTGCAAAGTGTCCATTAAACTCTCTTAGCTTCACTCTTTTTTCACAGACTATATATTTTAAAAGAGACTGAAGATTTTCACGCATGAATTGTCACCATTTCCTACGGCGCTTTTTTACCGAATTTGTGAAGCGAGTCTTATTGCCCTGTATTTGTGTCGGTCGAGCCAATAACAAGGTTTTTATTAAGGGAAAATCGGTATTTCTTCCTAAACGACCTAAACTTTCATCATTCGCTTGTCCTTATCCCGTTTACAGCATGTGTTTTTCTTCGATACCTCTCTATTACCAGTCATCTCATCCCTCTGGATAACATGGCCATATTAACTGTTTATGAGCAATGCTGCAGACATTGGGGACGAAATGATGGCACACTTTATCTGCATAAACATTGAAAGTGCAAAGTTCACCAGAAAAAAATAGCGTTCCAAAGACCTTATCACAACCTTATATATAGTACTCGTATACACTATACTCCTATTAGACCGATATATAAAAAAATTGAACTTTATGTTCTAAGACACGAGACTGTGTTCACCATTAGTATGCTGAAAAACGAGTCCGAAAGAGACTTACTTTATCTTAGCGTGTCCCTCTCCCACCTATTGCCCTGCCAGTAGGGTGAACGTGAACATTAGCAAAGAAGTACGTACTCATTGAAATGTAGAACAAATTAGATTTTTATTTTGAACCTGACTGTGGCTTTATAGGCCTGGCCCAAAAGCGATAGGAGTGCGCGGTTGGAGAGTAACCTGGGGAAAATCCAGGGGAAAACCTCTGACACGACCACGCGTGTGGTTTTGAACACTGGAATACTCATAAGAGTTTGTGCTCCGGTGAGATTGGTTGAGCGGTTTCAACCGAATCTGAGGTGTGAGTGGAATCGAGCTACTGAGAGTTTTATCGCTGGTTCACTAAACCTAGCCTAGCTGAGAAGAGTCCAGCAAGAAACTCAGCTAGGCCCGACCTGGGTCGGACTGACTCTACCCGGTGTGAGACGGTACCGGGACGAATAGGGACTATATGTGTCAGTGTTGTTGCGATCGCGCGGATGACGAAAATTAGGCTTGATTTTAGGTCGAATATTAAGATGATTTTTTAAAAAGTAATTAATGGATGAATCTGAATTTCATCATTATTAGCATATAAAAAACCGTCCAAGTGCGTGTCGGACCACATACCATGAAGGGCTCCAAGTAAGATCAAGCGGTCGTAATTAGCAAAAGAAGTAAACGAGTCAGTAATAGCGTCGAAAAAGGTTCAACGTTAAGCCACGGAGGACGATAAGCAGTTCCAATAACTAAATGTTTCGAATTTATGTTAATCGAAAGCCATAATTGTTTTTCGACTTTGACAGCTAATATCTCACGAACGGGTAATCACGAACTTAAATGGAAGTTTGTTAGAAACCTCTATATCATTTTAAAGGCCCATCCACATATACCCGACACACCTATGTGCATTGATTTTTTTTATCCCCCAGTTTATTGTATGGAGTGCCCCCATCATATTTTTTACGTAATTTCACATCACTTTTATGTAGCGGTTCATAGAATACATCTTCCACCCAAATTTCATAATTGTAGTACTTAGGTATAGTCTCCGAGTTAGGCTGGATTTTATAAACATCCGTTAGACCAAATGTCAGATCAAATTTCAGTAACTCGGTACATTTTTTGACATAACAAACCGACATAAGGTCTAACGGATCTTTATAAAACCGAGCCTAAATCGGCTGTGACATACGGACGGACAGACATAGCGAAACTATAAGGGTTCCGTTTTTTTATTTTGGCTACGGAACCCTAAAAACCAGAATTACGTCATTTAATGTCCAATGTTCAATTTCCACGGACCGAAGTGATTGCTGCTTTTAAAAAGTCCTTAACGATAGACATTTTTTTCTTAAAATCTATGAAAGTACAGAAAAAATAAGCAAATTATTTGTGACCGCTTATATGCCGCATACACTATTAGTTTAGTAGTAATACTTACTATACACGATTTTCCTGTTTATTACTTGTACGAATAAACTAGTTTCACAATATTACTAGTCCAATAAAATAAAGCATCAAATCAAGAATCATACCATTTGAATACCCAACTCCAGCTAAGAACATATAAAATAACAGCAGTTTATAATCACTCATTATGATATCGGTAGCAACATACACACTTATTCTCAATCATTAATACATTATTAAATATAATATTTTAGAACTAGAAACACGTCAAAACTCTCTGAATGCTTTGGATTATAATTATAACCATCGTATTGTGTTTACTATACGCACTGTATGCTTATGTAGGTTTTCCGTATTTGATTATAATTAATACATATTATATTTGTTGTGACTGTATGAGCATTGATAATACGAATTATCAATGTGTGTTAATCTACATGTTCCGGTCGCCGTCAAAACGGATGGGCCTTGGTGCGGTGGCAATAACATAATTAAAGATTCTGAGACCTGGTCCAACAAATAACTGTCGCCATTGGCGGGTGGACAACTTTTGTTTTTACAACTGACAATGACTTGGGTCAGCAATAAGTTAGTTACACTAAGCAAATCTAATCGGTCTAAATGGCGAGCCTTGGGGGAGGCCTATGTTCAGCAGTGGACGTCTTTCGGCTGAAATGATGATGATGATGATGACTAAGCAAATAGTTAGTTGGTTAGTAATCTGGGCTAATTATTAAAACTATTTAAATACAGATACCCCACTATGACGGCCACGATGATCCATCATGGGCCATTGTGTGGATCGGGAAAAAGGTTCAAGTCAAGCACATTGTATTTAATATTTAAAAACCGTCGTCTCCCAGCGAAAAAAATAAATAGCATTCTTTTGTAACGAGCCCTGGGACCCCAGGGCTGGTAAACGACGGGTTAGTGTTCAAATGCTCATACAGGCACTAATAACCACATAAGTAAAATATGAAATATTAACTATGATTCATCATTGTTTTACTCTCTGCGCCGTGGCATTAATAATTAATTTGAAGAACAGTGTTTTTACCTATAATCCTTACCTATTATCCTGCAAAACAAAAGAGATCCTTTCAAAAGGGGGAAGAGGTAATTATACAAGATGTAAACTATGGCAAATGTTGGTACTCCGGTAAAATAATGGAGAAAGCTAATGGTCCTAGATCTTTCATATTTTTTCTACTGTATTCTGCCGCTCTGCATAATTCCACTGCTGTCTCCAAGTTTAATTCTTTTTCCCTCAATAATCGCTTCTTGAGATTAATATCTTTTAGTCCAATAACTAGCATGTCTCTTACCAACCTGTTCTCCTCCTTAAAATCACATGTTTTCGCAGCATTCTTCAACCTATTAATAAAATATTCCACTGGTTCGTCTGTCATCTGTTTTGTGTTAAAAAACCGATAACTATTAACCACTGTGGTGGTTTTGTTGCTAAAATATGTATTGACACATATTTTATATTTTTCGACTAACTCATCCCACGTCTTAATAACTCCTAACGCATTGTAGATATCCCAGATATCTTCTCCTGCGCAGCTCAAAAAAATGGCTATCTTCTTCGTGTCATTTTCATTTTGCAGGCTCTGGGCGGCTGCAACCCCAGGTTGGACACGAAATTAACTTTCTTTTCGCCCTCTTCGCCCATCTTTAACGCTATGCTGGTTACTCACTCCACCAAGAAACTTTTCCAACTCTTGCCCACTAGAGGTTATTTTTTTTTAATATGTAACCGCTTTTCACCTGACACCATGTTACATACTTACTTTTAAGTATGTGGTCCAGGGCTTGGAATATTTAATAAAACACTTTGATTTATGATTATAATTAATATTTGTATCTCTGATGGACGTCATGTGCAATCTGCTCTCACCCCGGTGTTGCTATACATATGCATATGTCACAATTGTGATAATGATTCAAGAAGTGTTTGTTTAAGTATATGAAATGACACGTAAGGATGAATAGACTTTATGTGAAAGGTATTGTTTAATCTTAATTGGTTATACTGTAACCATACTATAATTTGGACAGCTTATACATAGTCAAAGTGATAGTATAGGTATGACAGTCTGATCTGACGAGTTTGTGTGAGAATGTCTTAAATTATAATTGGAGTAGTAGTTATTTCATAGACACTTTTATGATAACGTTGATGTTTTAAATAAATTTAACTACGAGAAATGGATTTTCTTTCCCTACGTGACTTTCTAAGACCTCGACTAATTTACACTTACAACAATGAATGGGTATCTTCAGTTTATGAATTATGTTCCCTAAATGTTGCACATTTAAACCAAAATTAAATTAAATCGGGCGCTTATACAATTAGGAATAAAAAATGGAGATTATAATTAGAGTCAACAATAATGGATGCTGTTCAATAAAAGGTACTGTCGCGAGATCACAGACATCACAGTTGCATACTTTTTGTACCTAACACTTCTGACAACACAGTAAACATGTGGTTAATAATCAGGCATCGGAAATTCGGATGCTTTTATACCTACAACTAGCAAAAAGCAACTAGCAAATCCTTTAAGCAAGTATGGAGTGGATTGTATGAAACTGACGTTCATTCGAGCTGATTTAATTGTTTCTTTTTCCTTCGGTTGCAGGAGCAACGAAAGAAATAGGAACAGCTCTCACCAGGGTCTGCCTGCGCCACAGAGCCATCGAGACCAGGATGAAGACGTTTATCAGGTGAGCAACTACAAACTTTCCGGTATAAAAAGTGAGAATTAGGTTAAGATGTATTGTTTAAGAAATAAATACTATGACTAAGACTAAGAACTACATTATAATACTAGTGGCTCTGTGAGCTGTAGACTTCGTGAGTGAGTTTTTTTATCATTTCCAAAATCTGACATTATAAAAAAGATTAATTATGAATATTGAACCTGCTAACAAAATTTCACGAGAACCGGTTGAAAATGCGACCTCTAGAAAAGAAAAAACCGAAATTCGGACGCAGAAACATACAAAATCTTTGAAATAAAAATTGTTTTTGGAAATTTCCAAAAACTGACTCGACAAAAAAATTCTGTATAATTACCGGACCTGCTCACAAAATTTCACGAGAATCGTTTGCGAAATGCGACCTGTAGACGAGAACAAACGGAAATCCGGACATACGAAAGCATTTTTGTCGAAGCTGAAGCAGAGACCTTCGTTTCACTCGGTCAATAAATAGGACAAAACAAGAATTATTACATTATTAGTCAAATGACAAAATATTAATACTTACTCCTACGGGTTACGTTAAAGTACGTAGTAATGAAAAAATACTGTACTAGTTGTGTCATAACCGCTTCGGCAATATTCCACAAGATCTAACGAAAGCTAGTTTTCAGTACAACACTCACATCATAGCTTCATTACTTGGTCGATTTGTATGGACACGTGGCCGAAATGCCTTCAAACGAGGCCAATATTACTTAACTTCAAGCAAGAAATCGCTTTTTATACGACTGCCCAAAAAAGGAATGTAATGTTTTCAGAGTTCATGTATGTACATATGTGAGATTCTTTGTTCCCTCAGAACTCCTCAACGCCTTAACCGATCTAGATGTGTGAGGTATCGGTGGAATCTTTACGCCATCCCCGTCATCCCGAGTAACATAGGATATCTGACGTTGCAATAAAAACAATATGGCGGACTTTGTACTGCATTTTAATGGTCTTCAGAAGATTTTTCTATCTTAACAAGTGGAGTATCAAAATGAAGCATTTGAAAAAACTATTTCAAAAAAATATATAATGTATGTATTTAAAACATGATTTTACGGCATAACATACTTTAAAATAAGAATCAAAAACAGCGAAATAAAATAATGAGTAAAAAATTAAAAATACGATTGCACTGGATAAAAGTTAACCTACTATACGTAGATACAATACCAAAATATTAAGTCCCCCGACTACGAACAAAATAGATTTCCTTAAGTTTTTTTTATTTTGAAACTTGTTTTTATCTTTTTTATTTAACTTTTGTCCAGTGTAGTCGTGTTTTTATTTGCGAAAGTTATGTATACTTAATTTGGTATAAACTTTACGTAACTACTATTATCGGTACAAGGAAAATGGGAAGTTGTCGGGCAATGACGTTAGTTCTTATTCTATCACATACCCAAAAAGGGCACGTATAACGACCTGATGTCACATTGTAATTGACAAACATCTGAATTGGAAGCATCACATAGATCAAGTCTGTACAAGCCTAAACCAAAGCGTTTTTGCCCTGAAACGACTGCGGGATACAGTCTCGCCGGAAGCTGCGCTTACAGCCTACCACGGGTATGTTTCTTCGGTGTTACTGTATGGCTTGATTCTGTGGGGCAATTCGGTAGACGTAGATAGAGTTTTTAGGATTCAGAAAAAGTGCATTCGGGTCATTAGCAATGCGTGGTTAGATGATAGCTGTGTTCCACTATTTAAGAAATTGCGCATTCTGCCTTAGCCTTGTTTATACCTCAGAGAAGTCTGCATATTTGTAAAAAAATACGAAGGTTACTTTAATAAACGTGGGGAAAATTCGCAAAGGCAGACTAGACTTAAAGGGAAAAACCTGTTACTGAAGCCGCAATGTCACAAAGATATTTACAAGCGGAATGCATTTAATATGTGTATTGCCATTCACAACCGTCTACCCGAGGAATTAAGGATGTTGGATGGTAATTTGTTTAAATCCAAGTTAAATGACTGGTTGTTAGATAAATGTTTTTATAATGTTAGATGTTTTCTAGAGCAATATAAGATTGTTTAGTTATATACCTAGAACTTAGATATTGAATTAATTGTGATTATACTATTATTATTATTTTCATTTGACATGTACCCATAAATTTTAATTAATAATAACCCATTACTAATTACTAACTATAGGTACCATTCTCTCCAATATTTCTACGCCGATGTTGGCAGAATATGCTGAACTAACCCATTTACTAACCTATAATATTGCACCATATTCTTAGAAATAAATGATTGATTGATTGATTGATCAAAGTATTGTTATGTTTTACTCCATTTATTTGACCTCATAATCGTAACCCTCGTAAACAAGTTTTATATGAACAAAGATTGTTGTAACTTTTGTACCTAATCTATCTCAATTATTCGAAATTCGAAGACGTCAATATTCTATATAGTCAATTTATATTGTTACAGTGCCCTAACAGACGCACTCATAGTGCCGTTGACGACGCGCGCAGAGGAATGGCGGCGTGGATGCGCGACCGGCGCGCTCGGACGCGAGCACGCGCGCGAATGCAAACGCGCACGCGCAGAGTTGCGCAGGAGAGTTCACGACGCACAACGAAATGCGCGGAAAGCGCGCCGCGCGCCGCCTGATGCTAAGCGAAGGGCTGATGTTTGTATGCAGGTACATCCTAAGCTTTAACTTATTTATCTAATTGAACAGATGTATTTAGTGCCCGAAGATGTGCGTAAAACCTACACATATCGGAAAGCCCTGCAAGATGTCAACTTGGCTGCGTTTCTACTTAGCTCTCATTTAACAGCGGTTAGGAGCCAGGCGGATAAAAAACGACCAATCTCAGTGGAACTTGTCCGCATTTGCAAACCAAATAAATGCTGCGATTCGTCGATTTCCGTCCGTTAAGTTCTCCGCCTTAATTTGCTCGTAAAGATAAGCCGTCGTCTCGCAGCGAAAAAAATAAACAATAGCATTCTTATGTAATGAGCCCTGGGATCCCAGTGACTGGTAGACGACGGGTCAATTGGTCGTTGACATTGATTCTAGGATGTCGCGGAGCGCAAGCAGCAGTTGGAGGAGATGGAGGAGAAGGCGGTGAAGGCGGCGCTCGTGGAGGAGCGCAGCCGCTTCTGCCACTTCGTTACACTGCTCAACCCCGTCGTGGTGAGTGGCTACTGCAAGCGTATTAAGTACCCACAATGATGGCCTCTGATTTCAATCGATTGATAGTTTAAATCTAACGGGGAATTCGCTGGTAATTAGACTGCCCGACTCACTTCTATGGACCAAGGCGACATAACACAGCATTCATGAATAGAAACCTGCATGTTCAACTCGAACACGACGCGTAAACTCCGGTTTTTCGCTGGCGGAACGTCCACCCTGCGACAACACCATACACAATCCTCTCACAAAAAATATATATGATGACAGGTTACAGTTCAAGCCTCTATCTATAATCTGTCTATTCCATTACTCCAGGAGTGTGAAGTGGCAATGTTAGCGGAGGTTGGCCACCTGCAGGAAGGCAGCGAGCAACTCTTGCGTCACACCACGGAACCACGCACCTTGCCAGCGGCAAGTTTACAGGTAAGAAGTGCTCGTGTTTTCAGATATTTTCCCAGTAACAGGACACTACAAACTAAAAACCGGACCAGTGTGAGTCAGACTCGCCCACCGAGGGTACATACGCATACCGTTGCTCAACCTCGATGATTGAGTACGTACTTTAAATAAAGACTATATTTTTTATGATTTAATTACAAATGTATAGTTTTCAGATTTTTCCCTGTACTTGTAGTATAAGACGATATCACTTACCAAATTTCATAATCCTGGGTCGAAGTCAACAGAAATTATTCTATAAATTTTGATTCCCTTTACACTCTTGAGAGTGTCGAAACCTACGTTTTTTGTACTGACGAACAGAACTACTGAATTATACTTAAACATCTCTGTAATTTATATACTTTCTTCAATAGTCCTAGTTGAACGATGCTGTCTCTGTCCGGCAATGTAGCCCGCGTTCCATTCCAGCTGCGAATTAACACCCCGCGGCTGTGTAAGAGTTGAGTTTGCCGATATGGCAAGAGGAACAGGCCTGCTTTCGGGAAGCGCTATGGTACATTATTGCCGTGGCTGCCGGGATGGAGGCATTCGCAGGCCGAGTATTCGTTTAAACGGACGAGCATTCGAGTCCGTTTAATTATAATACGCACCCTGCAATTGCCATTCCGGCCGAGGCTAATATAGTGTTTTTTTGAAAAATGGAGAAATAAGACAAAATTTGAACTACGATATTTTTTTTTTTTTTTTTTTTTTTTTAATATTAGAGGACAATCTTACACAAATCGAACTAGCCCCACAGAAAGCTCAAGAAGGCTTGTGTTATGGGTACTAGACGACGATATATTTAATAGATATAAATACTTAAATACATAGAAAACATCCAAGACTCAGAAACAAATATTCATGCCCATCACACAAATATTTGCCCTGACCGGGATTCGAACCCAGGACCGTCAGCTTCACAGGCAGGTGCACTACCCACTAGGCTAAACCAGTCGTCAAAAAGATATGATAAACATAATATTAAAATGTCAAAAACTTCATGCTTTCCCGCCGTTTATTTTTTTGAACATAATCGCAAGTGTATATTTCCGCCGAAAAATGCAAATTATTTGAGACACATGCAAAAACTTCGCGTATCTATCCATCAGGAAAATACAAGTTGAATTGGCTGAATACGACCTGTGCCGTCTTTTATATGCCTGTATCTACTTTTTTTAAAGTTCGGAACTCGACAAATAAAGCATTTATATGTAACATGCCAGGCGGCCTGTAAAGTTTTTTTATTTTTTACTTTTGATCTGACCTTAAACTATACACTTAACCTTCCAATATGTAGTGAGTAATGTATGTTCACTTTGCGGGCCATTTATGAGAAAAATAAGTATCGATATCGATTGCTGTTTTGTAACTACATAGTGATTATTGTTATGAATGAAGCGGCTCATGTGTTTCCAGGTGATATGCGACGTGAAGTCGTGCTACAGTGGCTGGGCGGAGGCGGGTTCGGCGTCGCCGCCCGCCAGCCGGCTCGGCAGCCGCAAGTCCTCGCTCACGTCCATCTCCTCGCTCAACAGCCAGGGCTCGGAGCAGCACGGTAAGTTACAAATCACGTCATCCAGGGATCGTCAAACCGCGGCCCTTTGAAGGGCCAGTTGCGGTTCTTCGAGGTCTCCTCAAAAGTATTGTGAAAAACCTGAAACAGGTATTTCTGGCTCTCTGATTTATACTGAATGTGGCGCTTTGGTAAAAAAGTTTGCCGACTGCTGAGTCATATTCGAATGATTTAAGCTGTGGAGCGGACTCTAATGACTCCGTTTAACTCGCAAGAGTAAACCGCATATAACTAGAATCTTTTTTGGTGGAAGTGCTTATAAGCGGTCACACCCGATTAATGAAGATGATTGATTTTTTTAAATTATGTTTTTTTTTTGTGTGTGTGTATTTTTACTGTGTATGTCTTGTCTTAATCACGATTAAAACAAAGTAAAGATAAAAAAAGTTAAACTGACATAGCCAAAATGTAAAAAATCTGATTTTATATGTGTATATGTTTTTTATACAACGCCGGTGGCAAACGAGCGTACGGTCCACCTGATGGTAAGCGGTCACCGCAGCCTATAGACGCCCGCAACTCCAAAGGAGTCACGTGCGCGTTGCCGACCCTTTATAAGATTTGAGGATGCACTGTGTTGACAGCAGAAGGAACACATTTAGGTCCCTCGCTTTCAAAACGGTACATCCTCGGGAGCTCTGGCAACCTTGCTCACCTCCAGGAACACAACACTACAAACTTGTATAGTAAATAATGTTATTATGGCTGTGGTCTTCTGCAAGGCGGAGTTACTTCCCCAGTTAGGCTGCTCCAAATTCGAGCTAGATGACATTTCGCTGTGGCCTACCTCTCTAAAAAATATGATGCGCAAGTGTATGAAATATAAGATTTCTATGAGATTTTTCGGTATACTAACTGATACTGATATATAATTATGGCACTTGGCTTTCATACGGATACAATTAACGATAAGGTATGTGTAATAAATACATAAATAAATTTAGTAATATTTGGCGGTAAAAAAATAATGTAAAAATAAATTATATTAGGTACAGTCAGTCACGACAAGTGGTAGTAATACGAGTACATGATTACTATCTACATACACACATATGTAGGGATATAAATCCCCTCTTAATTTTCAATTCGTTACAAATATATACCGCGGATATATTCATAACGAATAAGAAGTCACATGCACCTAGCAATACCTCTGGAGGTAAGACAATTTTAGAATCCTTTATATTCGGGAGTATAGTCCTCAACAGGGAGCACTGAACGGGATGCTATCCGCTACATAAATTTGAACTTTCTGTCTCAGCGATTACGTCTCATTTCCGCAGCGTCCGGGTCTACAGTGAGCTGTTCCACGCCGATATCGAACGCTTCGTCCGCCGGGACCATTCCGGCGGCCGCTGAAACGAATAGCTTATCACAGGTATGTTTGTTCACAACTATTATGTTCCTTTGGTTCATTGTATCTGATATGGCTTCACTCTGCATCTAGACGAATTAGTGCTATTTCCATTTTAAAAAATAGGAAAGCTCTTGATTGCTCCTAATGGGTCCTCGACCAAATATTTATAGTCTTGCTATGCCACGCAACTGTAATTGGAGCCTTCTGTAGACTATAAAACATACGTAATTTTTAATTTTCTTTTATTTAAATATTGGTAAGAGTTAATCGCTTGGTTGTGACGACGCCTTGTGAGCCTTTATGGCATTCACATTTAATATTATTTATTCACAAAGGCTTAAGCTACAAGCACTTTTGAATGTCAGTTATTTACAGACCAATTTATTGGTGTAATTATTATTCTTTAAAAAAATGAATTGCAGTAAGTATCTCAAAAGAGAGTATAATAAATTCACAATAACATTGAAATTGGCTTGGTCTGTGAAAAAGTTCTACCACTGCTTCAATAAATCAATTTTGTTCAATTCCTTTGTAGTAAAAACAAACCCTTAGCACATTTAGCTTTATGCTTATTAGTTTTATTTTAATGTTGTGTTTTTTTTTGTTGTTTTTTTTTGTATTTAGTCCTTGCGGCTAACCAGCGTCGGCAGCTCGGATTCTGGTTTCCGCTCGCAGGACGCTCTGCAGCGCCGATCGCTCTACGTTGAAAATGTAACTTTTGTTTCGCTTTTATTTTTATTTATGACGTGCCATTAGCAGCAGATATTGTACTCATGGCGATTGTTAAAGGGGTAAACTTGTAAATGTAATATGAGCTGTTCGCCTATCAATATGTATAGTCGAGTGCAAAAATATGGGTGTATGCAAGCTACTCAAAAACATGTCCCGTTGAGATCAATGGGACATGTTTTTGAGTAGCTTAATGCGTAGACATAGTACATATTTATGAGAGGATTCAGCCGATACATATTTTTACACTGTATCTACGGTCAACAAATTTGATTTACGGGCCACTTCGTACCTTATCACAGTGACATTCATATGAGATCTCTAGCGGCTTTCTTATTGATTTTCACTGTGACAAGGTCAAATCTCAAATTGGTGGACTATATCTGCTGTTATGATGGTCAATGTCTAATATCAAAGAGATACATCCTATAATGTAATATTGTACATGCATGTAAAATCTCTTTGATGGCGCCTTTGTAAGATAAATATAAAGTATTTTAGTTTGCTTTAAGCTTTGTAATGCTTGGGTAAATTACTGTGTGCTGATCACAAATTAGCAAATTTCCTCTGTTTCATATTAAATAAAAACTTGCTTTATTGGAAACGAAACATGATTGCCAAATCTTAATCATGTTTCTCTAGAGAAAAAAAAACAACTTTGATCAGATCATCCTACTCGAATAGTATATTGGTTAATGACACAACAAAGTTAAATGAAAAGCCATTCCCGAAGATTCCTGTATCTCGTTTACCCACGCGCGGAATACATAAAAGTGTCGCATACTCGGATCTAGGCATCTCTTAATGGTTCATCATAAAATATAACCTCTTTATTCACAAAACAATATTATTCACATAACAAGCCTGTCAGTTAAAATATCTTGTCTCTTTTCCACCAACACAAATCTCAAAGTGATATACAAAGATAAACGATTTATAAACGAATTTTAAAATGGGTTGGATGAGGGATTATGAATAAGGACATAATTTGGCCGGGAATGCCAGAATGTCACAGTTTCGAATCCTGCTCGGTGCTTAAACTTTTAAAATTTCACTTTAATTTGAAATTTGTACTTATAATTTGCGTTAGCAGCGTTACTGCTTAACGCAAAATTAATTTCAGGACATTATTTTGACATCTGCTTATTACATATATGTGCGTATCTATTTATATATACTTATATTCGGTATTTATATATATATATATATATATATATATTTTCCGTTTATATATTATTGTGATGTTATTAAGATAATTTTGTGTTCGAATTGTACATGTTTCTCGGTTTGCCTATTAATCTTAATCTCAACTCAATTGCTCAAAGGTTAGCTGGAAGAAATCCCTTACAGGGATAAGCTCGCCTTTGTACATATATGTTAACTGTTCTTGTAATTTATGTTATGTTTTACTCATGTACAATAAAGAATTTTACATACACACATACATAAATGTTTGAACGTTTTGTCGGTAGGGTTCTGACAATCAGAGCGTGAGCAGCGAATGCACGACCCCGGCCAAGAGCACGGTGGACGACGACCATACGGACGACGGGCGTGACGCGTTGGGGAACACTGGTGCGTATTCACATGCATTTAGGACCAATCAACTCTTGCTGTTTTTCGTTGCATATACGGTATACGGGAAAAATGACGCCGTGTAAACCTAGCCTGATGATAGGGACCCATAACAAATAGAAGAAACTCCTACATAAAGTAATTTGAACACTTGCTCTTTATCAATAGACTAATATGTTCAGTGAATATGTTGGCAGCATCCGCTACGTGGCCCGACCTGAAGGACACCGCGCAGTTCGAGCGCGCCGCCTCCGCGATCATGGGCGGCCGACCGCACACCATCTCAGCCGGTAACGTTCACTCGCAGTACCCACATTGTTACAGTTAAAGAGTGCTTGATGGGACCAATGTATACCTATCATATCTATGTCAGACGTTGTGGGTTAACCCGTCGTCTACCAGGCCCTGGGATTCCAGGGCTCCATCCAACTCCAAAGTTTATTTTTTCTCTGGGAGGCCACGTCTTAATATGGGTATGACCGTTCCAAACCAGTAAGTACCAAGCATTAACCATGACATCTCGTACATGGCCTGACCTGAAGGACACCATGCCAGCCGGTAACGTTCACTCACAGCAACCGCGTTGTTATTACCTAGCCACGATTAGAATACTATCAGAGATGACAGTTTTTCCATATACTTACTTCAAAGTGTTTTTTTTTTAACCTGACTGTGGTTAAAAAAAAAACACTTTGAAGTAAGATGAAGCCATCAAAGGCCACCGGAGGCGCTGCTCTCGTTGCCATACAAATAGAGAATATGCATCATTTTTTTAATGATGCCATTCGGACCAGTTTTAAGAAAGGAACATGTATATGGAACAATTACAATTAGAGCAACACAAAATACAAAAATGGGTTTCAAAGTACAGCATAAAAACCGATCCCTGAAAACCTCCTATACTAATTGAGCATAGTATGTGACGTCATATACTGTACTTACTATACGCCCGTATTACCATTGTATGGAAAAACGAGGAAATTGCTGTTGTGGTTGTGATATATCGCGGTACATTTTTTGTTTCTTAAAACATAAGAATCCTGATGGTAGTTTTTAATTTACTTTGTCAATAAAAAAAATTACATAAATTTGCGAAACTTTCAAGTGTCATATCTTTTTAAGATTATGGGCATATTTATTAATTTACTGTTTTATGTCATAATTTGATGGTCTACTATTCATATAGTGATATCTTATTATTATCCATTCCGCATGCATATTCTCTATTGCGACTAAACGCAGATAAGTGCATTTGTATTTTATTTCGAAGAAACTTATTCTAGAGGTAAGTATTGCCTGGTGTGTTGACAAGCTGCAAAACTTAGCGGAAATTCCCTCCTGTTTTTGAAAACTCGAAGCTCAAGCCAATGTTTCATTTATGTTTCATTCACATATTTATAGAAATGTACACACACACAAAAAGTAATACACATACACATAGTTACAATAATTAGAGATTGCTACCTCACTTTAACACGTATACTTAGAATACACGTACACACACAACGCGGTCATTTTTTTTAGCCTGTGTAAATAAAAATGCGTTGCACAAAATTTAAGGTCCTGGCAGAATACCAGCGATGTGGCTAGCCACATCGTTATGCTGAGCCAGCGCCTATTCTGTACCACGACACATGGTTTTGTATTTAATTTGTTTTTAACGTTAGTTCTAAGCTGCATGCCTCTCTTTGATATTTTAACTTTTTATTTCTTGTGTTTCAATTTTTACCATGTATGTTGTGGAAAAGAATTAAAGAATTTATCTATCTATCTATCTGCGTGTTGCAGCGTACGAGCGCGGGCACGCGCACGGGCGGCCGGCGCTGACGCCGCAGACGTTCGGCGACGCGGACGGCTCCACGAGGGAGGGCATCTACGCCAGGCCGCCGCTGCCCACTGTTCGTATTCTTTACTACACTTTTGACATCATCATAAATTTAACATTAATTTAAGTTTTAGGCTGGATTGCACCAAACCGTCTGTAATCGTAAGCGGTGTTTGTTAAAATCTGATTGCATGGAAAGTTTGACAACTTTCTATGGGATGACAGCTGCGGGCGCCATATTTAACGATGATCGATCTGTAATCGTGAGTTGATGCAACCCACCCTGAGACTCTTGTCGGTGTAGCTCTCTCCATCTGACTCTATCTAGGGCCGCCTCCTTGATCTTATACGACACGACTGCTAATTTTAGCTTTATATTATTGCAACTACGAATGCCTCTTGACATAACCACTATGAATCCAGTAAAAATAAGTATAACCGTTACATGGCGTTATATCTAGTCATACTTAATTGCAGTGGCTCTTAAGCTGTATATCTCACGATTTGTGTAAGATTGGACAAGCTAATATTTATTAATAGCTCTAAATTGGCAATTACTGCACGCTACGCGTGCTGAAAACTCACTACAGGATAGACATAAAATTATGTACTTACGACGGGCGGTAATAAAGAATCATATTTATTGCCCTTGTCTTTGGCTTGGGCCTCAAATATCTGCGATCTGAGGCATTCTTTCTTTTATCGGCTAAAGGCCCCAATACAAACGTACTCGAGGCTCGTATGCGAGATTATGGTGGTACTTGGTGATCTTTGGTGAGGTTCTAGGCGACCCCCTACCCCACGAAACCTCACGTGTATATTTTGAATTTTTTGCACTATTAAAATTTTACAGTAAATCACATTTTATTATATTAGTTGATCTCGTGCTTATTTTCGTATGTGCGTTATGCAAAAATAGACTCGCTGTTTTTGATGTGCGATATCAAGATTTATAATTTCCTACATGGGCAAATATTATTTCACGGTTTTGTAGGTACAGTAAAAAATACACGTTAGGTCACCTTTGTAACCCCTCCCCCAACGTGATCAGTCGTGAGGTTTTCGTAAGCCCCTCCTCCCCCTTCGGAGCCTCGCGTGATTTCAGAATAAACCCTTATATCTGCCGCTATACCCCCTACCACTACGTTATACCTCCCGCTATACTTGTTATATCCGCAGTGTAAAGCCTACACACGTACGGGACTCGCATAGAAGTTTAACTGTATTGCGCGGTTTGATAGATCTATTGAACTCCCTATGCCTTGGTAGCCCGTGATGTAATGTAACTCGTATGCGAGTCTCGTACGTGTATAAATAAGACTTAAGTAATGTACTATCTTGAACAGCGCTGTTCATCGCTGGAGCGGCCGTCGCTGCCGGCCAAAGGCAACGCGAACACCTCACAGCAGGACTTCAAACCAGGCAAGCCGTCTTCACTGCCGCCGCACCTCACTAAAGGTGGGTTTACCATATGTATTCAATTTTTCATCTTATACCATTGAAATAATGTCCAAAAGTGTAAACATATTTATACCCTCGACTTCTGTATTCCCAAAAGGGGAAGCCAGACCACATGAGATTTAATTTCAGTGCTTATATAGATAGAGAAAATGATGATGATGATGTGATATTGCAGTAATAGGTTGTTAGCCTCGGTAGGCGATGGCCTACCTTTTTTTCTTCAACCCGGTTCCCATAGGGGACTCTTACAACTATCCGTGATAAGAAGGATGGTGGTGCCAATTTAACCCGGCAACTATGGGGATGCACAGGGGATTTTGTCTGTCGATAATTTCTGTGTTCCTATAAAACAAAAGCAACTAAATTATACTGCCAAATGCTAAAGCAAGGGTTCTTGTACTGATTGGGCGGCACTGTACACCCTAGCCATTTTAACGCCAAATTTTATAAAGATCCGTTAGAACAAATGTCAGATCAAACTAATAATCTTCTGTCAAATTACCATCCAGCATATGATCTCTTGGATCTATATCAAACCGGGTCTAAAGCTCGGTAAAAATGTACTGAGTTACCAACTATTTGATTTGACATTTGGTCAAAAGAATCGTTATAAAAGACGGCCTAAAAGGGCTTACTATAGTTTATGAAATGAAAACAATTATTGCACAGAAATGCCGCAAGCGTTGTACGTGAATATGTCGGAGCTGGCGACACTGGCCGCGTCGCGCGCGCAAGCGCAAGCGCATAACGCGGAACATCCGCAGCAAGAGAAGGTAAGGTTGAGATCCTTTTTATTGACCGAATTTCTATAAAAATGTCATTGGATTTTGAAGCTTATTGTTTGAATTTTAAAATAGCTTTTAGAACGAATTACTTTGATACAATTCGGCAAACTTAAATAATTTCAAGTATACAGTCATAAGCTTTAATAGTAATAACGTTACAAGAGAGACTAGTAGATTATATAGACGGCCAATGTCAAGACATTTGTGGCATACCTTAATAGCTATGCTAGCTTGGAGTCTGCCCAGCGAGTCGTGGCACAATAATTTTTTTCATATTCTATATATATGACAACAATTTTACCTCACAAAGGCCATGCCAGGATAAGCTAAGTGAATCTGCCCCCAGCGAGTGTTGGTTTGTATTTTTTTTGATGATGTAGCTTTGTATTAGTAGCAAGTATGCAAAATATCAGCCCCCAAAATGTTATAGATTTTGGTAAAAAAAAAAAAAAATATGATTTTTGTTCAATATATTTGTTTCTACCAAGTCGATTTTGACGTGCGTCTAATATATTGAGCATACAGTAAAGGTGATTATGCTACATCAATTATAGGACACATTGCCATACAAAAAAAAATTAAAAATTACAAATACAAAAATTCTTTTTTTTTTAAGTACTTTTACGTCAGCGACACCTCCAAGTTTTTCACTAAAGCTAGCCTCTTTAATAAGCTACAAAATGAATGTATTAACATAATTTTATCAGGGGTATAACGGGTTGTTTTTTTAAATTGAATTCATCACCGTACATTTTCTTTACCCGCTCATTATTAAAATTAATCGATTAAAATCTCTTTAGAGAAACTTGTATATTTATAATGAACACTGGCCACTTGCAAAAAAAAAAAAATTAAAAAGTATTGATTCCTTTGGCGCCGGTTATTCACATAAACTTCAATTCAGTGACGGGAATAGGGAGTGTCCGCGTGGGCTCGCCCTTCGGGCCGCAAGCGGCCCTCGGGCTCGCGTGGACACTGTATGTTCAATATATTAGACGCACGTCAAAATCGACTTAGTAGAAAAAAAGATATTGAACAAAAATCATATTTTGTTTTTTTTTTACCAAAATCTATAACATTTTGGGGGCTGATATTTTGCATACTTGCTACTAATACAAAGCAACATCATCAAAAAAAAATACAAACCAAAACTCGCTGGGGGCAGATTCACTTAGCTTATCCTGGCATGGCCTTTAATATACTGTCAGTTATAAACACCTATCACGTCGCTATGTATTCTTGTTACGTACATTCGATTTTTTTTAATTTGCCGCATTTTTGTTGTGCCATGACGAAATTAATGCTACCGATCTGTTGTACGTCAATTCTATTGCCGTGTTAATTGGATGTCGCCCAATAAAAATCGAAATAATTATAAAAATATGCATTTATTAATGTTACATGTTACTTTTAACCTTATTTCTACTTACATTGGGTTGCTATTAAATCGTTAGATTTGGGGAAGTTACGAGTCCACGTTGAATATCCTCATACCTCCGTCCTTGTCTAGGCGATAGACTGGCTGTTCGCGCCGCTTTCGGATGAGTGTGGGTCTGAAAATACTGTCTATGTAAATCTCACTATCTCAGATGGTCCTTATAGTTCTACGAGTACATATAAACATAATATAGATTTGATGATATTAGACTGTCGTAGAAATATGAAAGACTATAGATGTAGGAGTCATTATGAAGTATGTACCTATGACGGTGTAATAAGAACATACGTACGATACAATATGAATCATATGTGGTTATTACACCGTCGTTTAATCTTCATACTTTTGTCTAATATTGGCCTTATTTGATAAGAATTGCTAGCTATAAAATATTGATATCTTATCTATCTTATGATGCTTATGTAAAGCAAGATAAGATAACTCACAGTTTATCCCAATGGAACTTGGCGGCCAGGCTCTTAGAGACCTGTCCGTCTCTCGTCTGCTTGTTCACCACCCGCTCCACCATCCGCAGTGAACTGAAGACACTCTGCACGCTGGACGGCTGGCGTGCGCGGGAACTCATCTGAAATACAACTATCGCTATAGTGGGTCACGTTTAGTTGCTCCACTCGCACCTCAGATTCGGTTGAAGCCGCTCAATCAATCTCACTGGAGCGTAAACTCTTACCCCCTCATTCACAAACGTTCATCAAACCTATTTTAGTTAAATAGCCGCTAAAATTTGTTTGTCCTAATTTGTCATATTGACGTTTATGTTTGTGAGAAAAAGACAAAACAAATTTTAGTTAGAAGAGGTTTGTTAAATTTTATGAATAAGGGGGTTAGAGTACTCCAGTGTTTTAACTGCCCGCGCGGTCGTGTCGCAGGTTTCCCCTGGATGTTCCCGCCCTGCGCATACCGGTCACCAAAGCTGGTTACTGTTTTAGAACGAACGAGGCGGAATTGCGGAAATATATTTTTTACTGTTATTCATACAATATGTTTTATTTTTGAGAAATGCACTTTACATGATTCGACCATAAGTGCCATTCTGGCCTCGTATTATAAGCCGGATAACTCGTCCTCACCCAGGATGGCTTACTTACTGGTCTCTGCAGTAATGTACTAGTATTACTTAGTCGGAATTCTTCTGGCGGGCTTAGCACGTACGACTCTGCCATTCCTGTCTCACACGATTTGTGCGAATTAAAAAGAGGAGGGTAGATTTTTCTCGTCTTACGTCACGTCGACAGTTGTAATAGGTTTCGTGGGATACTGAACTATTTCGCGTAACTCGCTGTTATGGTTACAAGTTGTAATTCTTCTGTTCTACCCCTGTATACGTTTTTGTCATAGCCGTAGTTTTAAAAACAACATTTTTCAATTTCGTAGGAAATAACATAGGAGTGAAACCTGCAACGGGCCTATTTGAATTACCGAATGGATAATGATAACACACACGATGCTTACCATAATCTCAACAGTTTCGAACAGCTTTTTGAGTTCTTTTTGCTCCCTTTCGTTTAACGTGGTATTATCTGGATCGAATATGCCTGTAATAATGATATAAACTTAATATAAGCATCATATATGACAAAAGATGTGGTCTGGACGCACTTTATCTAATTAAAATAGATAAAGAAAGTTTTTCGAACCTCCAAATTTTCCATACAAGAATAGTCCTTCATGGTGTTTTTAACCAAGTTTTATGAATACATCCATGAAAGATATACTGAAACATTAATTGGTGCGAAGAATTTAGACACCTCGAAAGACCTGCGAGACGATCTGGCCTCAAAAAATGGTTATTTCGGGGATTTTTATGGTTGTTTGAAAGTGTTTAGACATAAAAGTGATACATTATTGGCCGGAACTGTATAGTTTTTGATGATTATGGTCGTATAATGCTATACCTACCCGTCTCCTTCAGCTTGGCTTTGATGCTGGCGATGGTGACAACCGGCGTCATCATGTCTTTGATCTCACCGGACATTCCTTTGTCTGCCAGGGTGTGGCTCGTAGAAGGGCGGCGGGTGTGCTCGGGGCTATTGAACAAAGTACAATAAATAATAGATTGATAAGCAAGGGCTAAAAGTCATCCTTTTCAGACTAGATATTTCGAGAGGCCAATAGTTCGATTGAAGCTTAATTATTAACCAATTGTATGCGTAGATTGGACAGTGAAAAGTACCCTTTTTGCTCTTAAGCGTGTTTGGTGAACCGACTGTTTCACATCTCGAAGCTATAATTTGATTGGAGAAGTTTGGTATACACATACAAGAGCTTAATTCTTTGCAAAACGTAGTTTCTAAATAATGTGGTAATGTTTTCGTATCAGTCATACATCTTAGAAACATTACCTACTGCTGTGAACGATTTGAGGATGTTATGCATATACGAGTACTAGACAGTGACTAAAACAGTGCAGTTGCGAAATGTTACACAGTGGCCGACGCGTTGTTAATAATGTTTATAAATACGCAGCGACGCACACTAACTGATTATTCTGGAACAGTTCTTACCATGCCCATGTAATTTGGAGTATGTTCACTGCTAACCTGCGAAATAAAAATCAGGTTTCATTGTTATCCTCAGAATACAGGACTGTTTTATGTAAAACATACAAAATAGATGGATCTCTAACATTCTAATGACTTATTGTCACATTCATCTGTCCTAATAGTACAAAGAGGAAAAGTTTGGGTGTTTAGTTGTGTACCATCGGAACTATCTAGGTACCATCGGATCTTTTGGATAGATTTAGGCCGGATTTTATAAAGATTTGTTAGACCAAATTTCAGATTAAATTTTGGTAACTCAGTAAGTACATACTTTGACGTAGCTTACCCAGATAAGGTGTAACGGATCTTTATAAACCGAGCCTCAGGCTATATTTTATCCCGCGGTTCCGTCCGGGTTTTTTGTAATATATTGGTGGAACCGCGCTGGCAACTAGTCTTAAATAATATTTCACTTCTCATGCTCGAAATGTGTGTCATATTAGATTTCTCAAGCGGAGCTAAAGTACTACATTTAGCCCCTAGGGAAAATATGAATACATACAATTTACAAAACATTTTAATTAGGCCAATCAAAATACTTCACCTATTAAATCCACCAATCACAAAACACTTATTTTAAAAAAATATTTCGTATTGGGTATCAACCAACCAGAATACAACTTTACTAAAATCTACCAATCAGGAAAGAATTCATTTCTCTAAAGATTAAGTTTGTATTAGTCCTTATCGCACAATAATTAAAAAAGTAATTAAATCTTTTGAGTAACGCTTTGAAGCGCTCAATAGGTTAGTAGCTTTTATTCGCGCCTGAATGTTGCGCGCTAACCGCGGTGTCTATGTTTCATGTGACAAAGCAGTTTAAAAAAACATTATTTAATTATATATTAACCAAATTATACATATGTTCGCCGTGGAATTTATTGTTAATTTTGGGTGGATGCTCTTTGTTTATTTATTTTCTCGCAATCGACGTGAAAAGTAGAGTGTATAACTCTTGTCTAAAAGCCATATTACCCCTCGAACTATTTTTCCGAACGAAGTTAGTCTCGTGGTAATATGGCTCTTTTTAAACCCTTGTCATACAATCTACTATAAATAACCTTCATATTTCTTTGCTTCTCCCATGTCCCAATGTGCCTTGGGCACTAAACACGTGTCAGTGTTCATAAATTTTTCTTTTTTTACTTAATTGCTTATGTCTTCACGCTTAAATTACTTTTATGTATCTTAAAATGCGTTAGTTACGGACATGACCTCGTCTTGATATCATGACAATCTGTTTGATGATTTCCGAAAAACTTTAGATATAATTAAATCACAAAGCTTATGTAGGAATGTACAGTAAACCAAGAAAATGGTATACTACTTTCAGACTCAATTATTTGATTATGGTTCAAAAGTGGTAGACCATTTTTTTGAATGACTGACCCGACATGATGTTATGTGATAAAGAATACAAGATGGCATTAAAAGCTGATCCGATTCTTGGATTCGATACTATTTTTTCTAAAGAGAAAAGGGAAAGACACTTAATAGTATAATACACCTTATTGTTTATATTACGTCTTATAATAATTAAATCTTTGAAATTTAACCTTACTAAAGAAGAACGGAGTCTTATGTATAAAATATACCTATGAAAAAATTGCATGTTTACAATGTATAAACATGTGATTAAATTTCATAAAACTATTGCATTAAGTTACTATTCTCAAAAATGGCCCTCAAAGTGAACCTTACTCGCTACATATTGGAAGTTAAAGTGCACATAGTTAAAGGTCAGAACAAAATTAAAAAATAAAAAACTTTGCAGGCCACCTGGAATTTGTCGAGGTCCAAACTAAAAAAAAAATAGAAATAGGCATATGACAGACGGCACAGGTTGTATTCAGCCAAATTCAACTTGTATTTTTCTGTTGGAGACGCGACGTTTTTGTATGTGTCTCAAATAATTTGCGTTTTCAGTGGAAAAATACAGTTGTGATTCTGTTAAAAAATAATAAATGGCGGGAAAGCATAGTTTTTGAAGTTTAAAGTTTTTTTATCAAATGTAATTCAAATTTCTTCTTATTTCCCCCTTTTTTGAGATAGCACTATATTAGCGTCGGCCGCAATGGCTATTGCGGGCTTCGTAATATAATTAAACGGACTCGCAAGCTCGTCCGTTCAAACAAATATTCAGCCTGCAGTTGCCTCCTTGCCGGTCACGGCAATAATGTACTATTAATACTCCTAGATCTCAAAACGACTTCTAATACCAGTAGCACAATTTGACAAGTCTTTGAGATCTAGGAGTATTGCAGTATCGGGGAAAAAAGAAATGAAGTTTTATTGAAACCTACTAGTATCAACTGTTCGTAATATAAGCCTGTTAATAATCGTATAATAATAAATCGCAATGTAGCAAGGGGGTACTCACAAGAAGTTCAATACAGCTGCCATGTTTGCCGTGCGAGTTGCGACTGAATTCGTCTCAGGCGCACCGGTGGGTTTTATGGCGTGTTGTGTTTACGCGCTCGGATATCGCGGTGCATTCTTGATCGTTTCTCGCTTTGGATTTATTACGTAGTACTAGAAATTACATTAACCTTTACTTGATAGGAAAATAGCTTGTTGTACAGTACTGTTGACTACAAAGAGATGTATACACTTTTCGAACGTACTGTAATGCAATAAGTTAAAAATATGTATATATCTCTTTGCGGTCGACTGTACAAGTGTACATTGGTTCGGCGTTGTCGATAAATTTTAATGTTGAAATCAGCCATAAAGTGCATAAATAAGAATGTAAAAACCCTGAGGGTTCCTAATTTATTATATTAAAGATTAAGTACAAGACTTCTATACAAGTATCAGCTTAGTTATCATGACCGCGTTTATGTCAGACATATAGTATTCGTCCCTCTCGCATGCTTTAGATCCAAAGGGACGAATGCTTTCTATCTCACATGAACGAGATCGCGCTAGCTAGGATAAAACAAATAGATTCTGCTCGAAAAGGACCGAATAAAGCCATTTGAATGAAGTTACTATCAACGAATAATATAAGTACCAAACCTACTTAGTCCTACTATACGGCCCTCTGCCGATCGATATAACCATTGTTACAAGAATGACAACTTCGAATGTAAGCAAACCATCTCGCTGACATTGCTAGCTCGTATCTCTGTGACATAGTATCGTAGTGAACGAGACTTTGTTCCATTTCGTTAAGGTTTATATTAAAATGTCACTGATTAGGCTGTAGCGAGTTCCCTAAATGCACATCGTTATTACTAATTTAACAGCAGGTATATCTAATGTAAACTTATTACATTACATTTGCATTTGTCGACAATAAGCTAAGACTATTTGAACTGAAGTGGTCTGGGCTACCGCTGATTACATATATGTAACATTATTGCGAAGCTTTTAAAAGATAAAATTTTGCTTCATATGTATATTTTTCGTAATTTAAGATTTAAATGCATTTCAGGCAGTCGAGCATTTTGATATGTATAGTCAAGTACATAAATATGTATCGAATTAATCCAATCATAAGTATGTTTGGTATGTTTGGTGTTTGGTGGCTTGGTGAGCAAGGTTGCCAGAGCTCCCGAGGATGCACTGTGTTGAGAGCGAGGGACCTAAATTTGTCCCTTCTGCTGTCAACACAGTGAATTCTCAAATTTCATAAAGGGTCGGTAACGCGTACGTGACTCCTTTGGAGTTGCGGGCGTCTATGGGCTGCGGTGGCCGCTTGCCATCAGGTGGACCGTAAGCTTGTTTGCCACCGGCGTTGTATGAAAATAAATGTTTAGAAATCTTAATTATCCGACATAGCTATGGGATATAATTTCTACTAAGTTGTGTGCACTCATATTTTTGCACACTAAAGCAATTTTAGAATATCATTCTCCTGCGCCATACACAACAACCCTATAAGGGGTTGAGAGTGAAGGAAATGCATGTTTCTAGCTGTCAACACAACGAATTATCAAGTCAATAAAGGGTAACACGCGATTCTGTTGGAGTTGCAAGCGGTCGTAACTAGGCTGCGGTATCTGCTTATTCTGCTTACAATCAGGCATGCCATATTCTGTATTGCCACCGTCCTTGGATCAGGAAAGGGGTTTCCAACCTTGTTTTAATTTAGGTAAATAATTTTCAATCATAGTAAAATTTATCGCCGCAGGTGGTATACATTGTAATCTGTAATTTCGTTAGCGGACGTATCCGTTTTGATAAAATTTAAAAGTTGGTAAATAATGTCAATGCGTATTCTTTCTTAGTTACAATTAGGAAACAATTCTAAACATTTTACGTTAAATATGTTATAGGCTCAGAACTTCAGAATTTCTGTCGACCTAGAGCAATATTTGAGATTGTTGGTGACCTAGGTGTTTGCCTATTAGTAGGGCTGTGTGTCTTTTATTGTATACGGACAGTAAATCAAAAATACATCTTCATGTATTTTGGCTAAAACTTAGGTATTTGCCTTCCTAGGTATGCTCTGAAAGCAGTGCCAGCGAATCATCTCTGGAGTCGTCCAGCGGCTACGGAAGCCAAGGTGCGTTCGCGGCTGAGGAGCATTCCCACCAACACCAAATACAGCACCCGGAAGGTAAACCTTACTGCCTGAAGTTTAAGATTCACATTAAAATACGCATGCTGTGTTTAGTTGTGCTGTGAAATTGTACTTTTTTATTACGTTTGTGTTCATAGTTAGAGAAAGAGTAGGAAAAAAAATATTGCGGTATCTGTGCCAAAAGCAATTTTATAATAACTGCGATTATGTGTAACCCTTTAATTCTCTGCAATAAGTAGCACATTACATTTCTAACGTGACATTGGCTGGCTAGTTACTGTAAAGCCAGAAGAGAATATATTACACATGTATTGTTATTTGTAATTGAAATATTGAAATAACCAGTCTTTATTTTGGATGATATTCATTAGACGTATACAGAATAAATATAATTTCATCAACGTTGAAGAGAAAAGTTTTCGTTTGCATAAAATTCTATCATGGATTATCGATACAAGGTCACACTTCAAAATACACGCTAGATTTCGATTAATTTAGACATATATAGGTTACTGATCCCATCAGTTTAAATAAAGAATATAATAAATACATTTTACCAAAAAACAAATACATTCATGCAGGAAGTATCCACAACGCAGGTTTCGTTCAAAACATATTATTATCATCCGCAACAAACTTCGTCCAAATCCTATTAGTTGTCTTTTTTGTTTCTGTGTAACGCCTTGCATGCTTTTAATTTGCAACACTAGACTCTGAGATTGTAACGCTCCGCCGAGACGGCGACGCATCGATCGCGGCCGCTCGCGAAAGCTTCTCGATCTCGCTCGGCAGTCTCGAGGAGGCCGTGAGATCGCTCGACGAGACATGCGAGACACCGGCGTTTGCGACGATTGGGAAGAAGCCGGCGGTGCCGAAAAAGAGGCCCGTTTCTATGACAGGTTAGATTTCAAGGTCTAGGGTTGTTCCATAGTTGATAAGTTGAAAGCTCATCGCCTACAGTGACATGGGCATGTTATGCGGAGGTAAGAAAAGCATGTGACAAGAAGGTGCGTGAATTTGGAGGGATCTAAGGTAAAGGGACTGCGTAAGAGACGAAATGGAGAGGAAGCATGTGAGTGACAAGATGACGGGCGATAGAGAGGTACGGAAGAAAAAAACATGCTGCGCCCACCCCAAGTAAATGGAAAAGGGCAAGAGAGTGATGGTAGTTTCTAGGGTGTGGTCGCGTTTTATAATGTTTATCGTTTTGGACAACATCCGCGTCCAGTATCTTTCTCTTTTTTGCATGGGTTGAAAAGAGACAAAGATATGTGGATACGGATTATTTTGCTGTATATTACCTCCCGGTAAATCTTTGGTGGCACGGCTACGAGCTTCGCGGTGGGGTGGTATGTAATAATGTGATGGATAATTTGTATTGAAGATTAACTTCGAGGGTTAAACGCCATTGGTCAAAAAATAGCATGGTTGCTATACTGGAATTAATACGAAACAAGACATTCGTCACTTTTGATCATATGGTGTCAGAAAGAGCTGAATGCTTTAGTTTTATTGCGCAGGCGAGAAGGTTCTGAACAAGATTTTTAAAACAACTTTTTTCAAGGCGATGTTTGTGAATTTGTTTATCCAATGTATTGCCGGCATGAGCATGCGTTTTGTATCTAGTTTGTTTTTATTTTAATGGAACTCAATTTATATTTGATTGTATATTACGTACGCAATTTGTATTGTGTTGCATTTAATCTAAATGCGCCTAATTTTGTGTGAACTTACATATACATATTTACATATACAACGTTATTCGAATCGATCCGCTACATTGTTTTGGCATTGGTTTGGCATCAGCATGTGATCCGTGTTCACGCCTACATTGAAGTGTATGCAATGAAATGTTTACTATTCACCTATTGTCCATGTCGATGGATGTTATCGAAACATTAAGCGGTGCAGTTACATCATTGGTTACATTTTTGGAGTAAATATATTCATTAAGGTATTTAGTTCATTGCTGTGTACATAAGCTGTAGCTCAAAAGGTAAGTAAGTAATATAATATATGTGGAGAGCTGTAGGTGAGTAATAAGATTGATGACCTAAACAAATACATAGAACGTTTATTTAACTATTTAACTGCAGAGTTGTCGAACTTTAATTTAGTAATGTCTAAATTTTGCTCAGTGGTGTGAATAAAAATGTATAGTATATATGCTTATGTTAAGAGCATTGAATAATTGTATAGATTAATACTTGTAATCAGTAAATTAGGCTTATCGCTCGTACTCGCTATTTTTCGCTTTCTTTGATACACTCATGGCTAATGTGCGAGGGAGACACCGTGAGTTCGAGCAAGAGGTTCGACTTAATGGTGAATGGTAGGTCACTGCCGAATGTTATCGCACCACCCATATTTGGAATAACTTATCTGGGGAAGTACCTCCATTTAAAAAGAAAACCACAGCCATAGTAACGCCACTACTTTCTCAGTAAATACAATTGGTGTATTCTCGATGATTAAGTTTGCCGGAGCTCCGGAGGATGAGTTGATTGAGAGACCTGCTGATTTGTCATTGTTGCCTGCGTATGTCAACAAGGGGAATCCTTAAATCGATAAACAACGCGCTTTGTGACTCCTGTGGAGTCGTAATCGTCCGTAAGCTCGTGCCGCCCAACATACAAAAATGTTGCTAGCCAAATTTGAATCAAGCTTGTTAAACAATAGAGTTGTATTTCACTTGACTTAAAATTTAAAAAAAGAGATGTTTCACATTGGATCTGTTGCACAATGGGCGGCACGAGGATATGCTAACGTTGTCTGTATACCAACAGGCTGGTCGTATACCTGTTTTTCACCGTCATGTTATAAAAAAGCTATAAAGTTTTATATATAAGATCCTATCTCTTAAATCGTATAAGATTTTGGCTCTTCGATATGACCACCCATTTCGCCTATAGAAATATGCAACGCCTTATACTTTATCCCGTTACACTCTGCTGGGGTGTAGCCGGTATAGAACTCGAATCATCTCTCTCCATTTGCTTCGGACTTGGGCAATTTGGATTACATCTCTCCATTTCATTCTCTTCCCTTGCTTTATCCTCCCTTATATCCACCCCCTTATCCTCCTTTTATTGTAAAAAAATCATATCTAACATATATGGTTTCGTATGAAATTACCGTTTTAATATTTTGATCCTACGACCGGTACGCGCTATAACCTCGCCCAATAGAATAATGAACGCCTGATCGTCAGAAATCGCAATGCACGCTGATGTGTTTACAGCGACGGTTTGGTCGCGGCGCGGGTCGTCGAGTTCGCTGGGCAAGCCGCCGCCGCCCGTGCGCCGATCGTCGTCCATCTCTCGGCCGCAGAGACCGGCTTACAACCAGGTAACATCATCACAGTATCAGAACTGACAGGTTTTAAAATATTTTGATTTCAAATTTTGAAAAAAGTATTGATAACACCAATAAAGTGACTAAAGGATACGATGATTTAATTAAACTTTTAGATACACACACGTTTTTATGATTTTATTGTGTGTAGTAGAATGTAAGGGAAAAATACAGTTTTTAGCTTATTAATTGTCGATTTGGAGCGATGTTTGAAACGATATTTTTATATCGTTATGTGGAATATTGAGTTGTGAGAGATTGTGTTCCATTAACTGAAACTTGAAATAGGCGAGCTGGCGAGGGAATCTCAGCATGATTGGGCACTAGTTGCTGGTGGAAGTTAATAGGGACGATGACTCATGTTACAATTTATAACATAGCGTAGCTATATGGATTGAAAACCATCAAATTATTTATTACAATAAATAGTAAATTAGACAAATTAATTAAAATCATAAAAAGATACGGGGCTGTAAAGATTCGCAATAACGGTTTTATTTGTTTATTGGCCAAATGTAAATTGAAAGTTACCAATAGAATTCTCATGTTTCAATAAAAAAGGAATTGTATGGCAACTGTGTACTTAAACGCAATATTTTGTCACATAAACGGTAAATATTCCTTTTTAAGGGAGTACGAGGCCATTCGAGGAGGGATTCGAGGCGTATCAATCAATATGGAGCATTTTCAGTGCTCGTTAGCTATGCTATACTTTGCCTCCCATTATCGTCTTTTGTGTTGCTCTAATTGTAGTTGGTCCCATACAAACATTAGATCGTCTCTAAAAACTGGTTCGATTGACATGATTGTTGCGACTTGTTTGCGAGCACGATTGGACGACTGAGGAGTGAGTGTAAGACTGTGATTGAGCGCGAGATGCCTGAAAGTAATATTTACTGATCAATAGTGTTCAATTAAAAAATGTCTGTTGTAATTGTAAGTTTATTTAGTTGTAATGTTGTAATTTGTGCCGCTTTGCCCTTAGCCGTTAAGGTACAAATTGTTTTGGTAAATTAAAAAAAAGCCTATTAACAGTGTTTGATGATTACAGGGCAACAGTCAAAGCCCAGGGATGTGTCCTAACGAGGCCGATAACCTGCCGCCGCCGCCCGCGTTCCTATTGCAGCCTGACTCAGAGGCTAACACTGGTAAGTCATAACACATATTATAAACAATTTATAAATGCTTGTTGTTGACTTTAAACAAATTGAATAACTTAAAACATATTAAAACAAAGCACATGAACTTTCATCGGTAACGCTACAATACATTTCTTTTAAAACAACGACGGTAACAAACAAGCGTACGGTCCAACATGGTTACAGGTCCATACCACGAGAATTCTTGTTCTGAGTAAGAAGCCGATTTTCAGTAGCACCGCAAATATTGAAATTATATTCATTTCACTAAGATAGCTGCCATACAATGCAAATGCTTCGTATAAGCGACAATTTCGTGGATTAGGGGCACCCAGGGTTCGGAAACCGGTTTCGTCTTCATACAATTAACCGGTTAAAAGTTTCGGATAATTGCGTTTTACGATATTTTTTCGTATTTTAAATCATTTATTTCATAGATGAAGGCTAACAAACACAACTCTTAAAATAAAAATGGAGATATGAAGTACTTTAGGAGATATTTCAAAAATAGTAAAAACCAGTTCCGAGCCCTGGGGGCACCTACACGGTGAAATTAATTGCTTATTTTCCATAATACAACTGTCTTGAAAGCGTAATTGAAATAATTCAAAGCTTCAGACACACCAACTGATTATATTGTTTTAAATTGTTTGAATATACTTATTTTTAAAATTGTTTCTATTCCTATAGACATTAGTTATACATCGATTCCCAATTGTACCCCTAATATTTGGGCCTGTCAGCGACGCATTGTGTATAAAATTGTTTTACTTTTTGCACTGAACATAAAAACTATTTAGTCCAATCAATATATGCGTCGTATAGCCCTCCAATTCGAGTAGACATTACTACTACCTAATACTACCCTTTGTAAACAAGCTCACACATACACCAGACACATTTAGTGTTTTATTTTGTTTAATGCGTATTTTTTGTTAACTCAGGTATTCGCCCCTTCTTAAAGCAAAGGCCTTTCTTCCCTCTCTCCATTCTACCCCGTGCGGAGGACGCTCTAGCCATTCCCATTCGAAAGTGTTCAGGTCTTAGAATATTTTTTTATTACGGCTATGTTTCGAATTTAAATTGTATTTTAATGTAAATACTTTCCTCAGGTATAAACGTAGCGGAGACAGTGAAACAACTTACGGAACTTAAACACATGCCGGCCTCGCCGGGCCTCGTGCGGCGCAGTCTCCAGCAGGTTCAAACTAACGCGAATCAAACTCCGAACTCGAATCCATCTCAGAGCCCCACGCAATCCCTGTCCACCTTCCAACAGGCCAAGAGCAACTTCTCTTCGACCACCAGCCTAAATAGCACCGGGAACCTTAACCCGATATACGGACAGACAGGCCACAGGATAATGGCCTACGTGGAGCAGAACTCGATCTACGTGCGGAAGAACAGTTTGAATAGCTCGAGTTCGGACTTGTATGGGGGGAACATGGGAGTGTACAGCGATGGGAAGTCTTCTCCACACGGGTCCAGCCCCTCCACTCCGAGTTATGGGGAGAATAATTCCTTCTCCAGCTTCGGACCGAGGGTGTCAAACGATTCACACTATGGACAAACTGGTAAGAGGACATTTTAACAGTTATTCTGTATTTTATTAGAACAAAGCTCTTTCGGCTTATGTATCATTCAAATAGAACAATGAAGTGACGTTGATATGACGTTGCCTAGTCGGTGGTTTTAATGATTGTGTTTACTACAAACCACTTTATGTATGAAATAGTTTACCTTATAATGTCTGTCCCTTATTAGGTTAGTTATATAGTTATGTATGTGTAGAAACAGTTAGGGAAAGTAATGAATAATAATAAGTTTCATTAATAAATATGACTTGGTTTTTATTTACCAACTAAATAAGTGAGTAAGTTCTTGTTTTATTAATATTTAATGAGTCATTTTGAAGAGTCTTCGTAACATTTCCAACAAAATACTAAAAGCTAATATGAGTAATTTCATTCATAATTCCGCCACCCATAGTGCGTGTAGAGTATTTGTTGTATTCTATTAGTGAATAGTTATAAAACTTTTATGCCCTGGGGATGTCCGGAACGCAACTATTTGTTATTGTTGGTCAGACTAAAGACGTAAGCAACACGTCAATGCTCAAATGCAATTACATGCACACGTGAAATTTACCATTGATGAGATATCTTTTACTTTGATATTCCGTTAAAGTGTATCAATATTGTATGCATGTATAAGGTACATCCAATATCGAAGTTATCTTATATACCTACCTTTATTCACATTCAACTTTTTATTTACAACAGCATTAGTGCACGTCAGGAGTAAGCCTTGGAGTTATAGATTTGCGGTTTTAATAAAAACAAAATCTATAGAATCCCCGGGCGCAAACAACTACAGTACCTAGCGATAATTATTGCACACCGACCTTTGGAAAGAGACTGCTAATTTCGGCTTCGTAGAGCGTTATCGCACACTACCTATGTGACGTTTTGTCAGGCGTTGACAAAATATATAATATAGAAATATTGAAACCAGCAACTTTAAATTGCACGATGTACAATATAATACATAATTATTTTACTATTATTAGTCTAGTAGTTGTAACAGCTCTATAGATATTCAAAGTTTACATGTCATCGATTTAACGTAAACTAACATAAAGTGCATTATTCAATTTGAAACATCAATTAATTTTTCTTAAAAACGGAAATTTATTTTTCTTAAAAATCGACATGGGTGTCATCTTTGTGGTTCCTAGGGGTGCCGATTACGAAAATGACAACTATTTTCAGATCCAAGATGGCGGACATAATTTTTTTCTTTTTAGTAATTTTTCACAACAGATCATCAGACAACTGACAGAAACAAATAAACCTCATTTATATCTTTGTTACCATCTAAAATCTACGCTGACGAAGTCGCGGGCGCCCGCTAGTATATTACATAAATTGAATCTAATTATTCATATCTCATGTCAAATATAGAATGCTAGCGACCCGCCCCGGCTTCGCACGGGTGCACTATTTAATGGATGTTATTATACATATAAACCTTCCTCTTCAATCACTCTGTCTATTAAAAAAAACCGCATCAAAATTCATTGCGTAGTTTTAAAGATTTAAGCATACATAGGGATATAGGGACAGAGAAAGCGACTTTGTTTTATACTATGTAGTGATAATTATATATTTGACATGATATATTTGAAGGATGTTTTTGGTTATGTGCAGGTTTCAAGCTGCAGCAAGAGAAGAAATACTCATCGAACACGATATACGCGCAACCATCGCAGATTATAGCTGGGTACAACAATATGGCGCGACACGACACGCTCAGTCCCCTGGCGATGCGGCGGAACATAGCCGCCAGGGCACACAGCGCAGATAGGCATCATTCCGAACGTGAGTCCATCTTGTAATGTACTCTATAGGTAGTCGGTTGACAACCAAAACTCACTAAGGTACTGCACCCAATCGTCTATAATCGTAAGGGTAGTTCGTTATAATCTGATTATATGGAAGTATGGCAATTTTATATGGGATGACAACTGCCGGCGCCATACTTAACGTTGATCGGTCTGTATTTCTAAGTGCCCGCACTAAGTATCAAATACCTACTTACGTATAATTTATTTAGCTCGCCTATAATTTATTTATTTAGCTCGTATCTCCACTCACACCTCAGATTCAGTCGAAACTGCTCAACCAATCTCACTGGAGCGCAAACTCTTAGAGTATTCCAGTGTTCTAAACTACCCGGGTGGTCGTGTCGGAGGTTTCCTCTGGATTCCTCAGGAAACTCGAACCGCGCACTCCTATCTCTTTATTGGGCCCGGCCTATAAAGCCACAGTTAGGTCCAAAAAAAGTTGCCGTAGAGTCTTGTTCAGATAATTATGTTAAGTGGTGGAGGGTAACGGTTATCTGCCGACAAACTGCTATGTAGTTTGGCGGATATTAGATATCTTAAGTTTAAAAAAAAAAAGATATTTGTGAGCATCTTCTTCGCTCTGATATATATGATGGCGACTGTACAACACGCTGCGACATGACACGTTCAGTCCCCTGGGAATGCGGCGGAACAATGTCACCAGGGCACATACCGTAGATAATTCCGAGTACGCATTTTTTTTTATATGCTACGACGGTGGCAAGCGAGTATATGGCCTGCCTGATGGTAAGCAGACGGCAGAGTCTTCACAGACGCTTGCGACTACACCCACCCACATCTTGTCGATGATGTACGGAATTTGACATCACATTCTTCTCACTTCATCCGTCCGTAGTTGGAAACATTCACTGAACTACATATGTATGTTTCACTGAATCAGTTGTTTTCGACATTGTACTTGGTAAAACCTCTTTAACTGCAAATATACCTAAGCATTCAAGTAGTAAACAAAATGACAAATGTAAACTAACGTCATAGGCTTTATACAATAAACAAAATGTAAAGGATTCATTTCAGTTTAAAACCAAGCAATCCTAATGTTATTTATTATTTTTTTATCTTAGACTGCATTTATTTGCCGTCCGCACCTTTATGTGTCCTTTATATGTCATAAGTACACACACACTAACAGTCCAATAACACATTCACAAAAAAAAACTAATGCTATACTTAACACTGTGTTTTCTTCTTACTGCGACTCCGGTCTGCAACTAGATTAAAAAAATAAGGAATATGACATTGCTCCTCCCTATCCTTGATTATGCTGACATTTCCTATCTAGATCTATCCGAAGAGCAATTTAATAAACTTGAGCGCATTCAAAATGTCTGCATTCGGTTCATATTTGGGTTACGCAAATATGACCATGTCTCTAGTTTTCGATCTCAACTCAAGTGGCTCTCTATCCATCATCGTCGTAACCTCCACATTCTTGCTCTTCTTTATAGTATTATTTTTAACCCCGCTGCTCCTTGCTATCTAAAAGAGCGTTTCAGTTATTTTAAATCACTTAGATCATAGCAATAAAGAGTATTTGTATTGTATTGTATTGTAATATGCATATGCTAATGAAGAGTAATCAGATGTCACTATACGTGATAATCGACATTGAAACAGGGATCGGATACCGGTATTTTCTCTATAGAAAAATACCGGTATTATTACGGTCACCGGTTCATTATTTCGTTTTTAATGCGACAATCTAATAATACGACGTTGTTACCTAAATACATGATTCAGCCCTACGTAAAGAGCAAAAAATAATCCAAAATATTGGGCTTATACAGGGTTTTTTAAAAATACCGGTATCGGTCCCTGCATTGAAAGGGACCTTATGGCGGCAGGCGCTTACTTTGCACCGATTCCCTATTGTATATGAATAACGGCGATAAAGGCTTAAAAGTGCCGGCCGCTATAGGGTCCCTTTCAATGTTGATTATCACAAATGGATAGTAAACTATCAGATCAAAAATTAAAAATAATAAGTATTATCAAAATATTTAAAAAATCTTGAAAGATTCGAAAAATTATATTATATAGGATATTTGTATCGTAATAAACAAAAATTGCATGTCAATGTACCTAAACGCAATATTTCACGACCAAAACAGCAAATTACTCGTTTTACATACAGTGGTAGTACGGGGCGCGTAGTTTGTGACGTCACATAACACGCTCAATTAGTATGGGACGTTTTCAGGACTCGGTAGTTATGCTGTACTTTGACGCACATTTTTGTTTTTTGTGTTCTAATTATTGTTGTTACATATAAACATTCTTTCCTCTCTAAAAACTGGTTCTAATGGCAATCAAAAATGCCTATTCCCAATTCCGGTCTGCAACTTGTTTGTAAAAATACGGTATTTTGCTGATAGTTAAATCAGCTACTTTTTATTAAACGTCAAAAACGCTTTGTTAGTACGAAGTTGATAGGGAAATAATGTCTTAGTGACGTCATGAATTATTATGATTAAACAACGTCATTTTTTTTAATCTATGCGTATATTTTTAAGATTAAATAGCTAAAATAAATTACACATTGATGTTTTTCTAGTATTTTCGTAAGAGTTTTTATTATTAATGTAAAAAAAACAATTTATATCTTTGTTTAGTACCCTATTGTCTTTTGTTTTCATATTACTACTTTTGTTTAGTACCCTATTGTCTTTTGTTTTCATATTACTACTTTTGTTTAGTACCCTATTGTCTTTTGTTTTCATATTGCTACCTTTGTTTAATACACTATTGTCTTTTGTTTTCATATTAGAGAGCGGTCTGATCGCGACTCTGAGCGCGAAGCTCGCACCGCAACTATCGCCGAGAACGTCGCGTCGCGCCATCTCCACCATCACCGCCTCGGACTCGCCACCCAAAGGGAAAGGTTTGTATCCGCCCTGCGGCCTTATAAATAAATATTAGTGAGACATTATTATTATTAGGAAACAGACACAAGCCGTTATAATAAGTTAGACAAGATAGTATAAAATGTAAGTAGGTACAATTGAACTCATAAGTAGCTGGGGACTTTGTTACTTTGTCGTTGTCACCCGTTGGGAATTTTAGTATTACAGTTTAAACATGACGTTAAAGCGACAAGGTACAAACGTGTTAAGCCGCTTGTGAGTCCGACTGTACAGTCTATATGCTAATACAATTCCCATTAGGGCACAAATCGAACACAAATCGCATCGTAATCTTACACAAATCGAGCTAGTCCCGCATATTGTGTAGCATGTAGAGTACTTTGACAGCGCACACTAATTATCTGTGAGATTTGCGACGATGTTAGTTTAGGCTTATGTAGGTATTCCAAGGATTAATAATAATAACCCTTCATGGGCGGACGTCTCTCCTCCCAGATATCTGCGAGAGCAGGTTTTTACCTACTACACCCTTCTATCGTTTTAACATAACGTGCGAGCATACATAGCTAAGAACATCTTCATCAAGAATCGATAAAAAATATCGCTCTCAAGTCGGTTCAATGGTTAGGGAGCTACGATGACACAGCAGACACATATACCTGCCGTCCTACACAGATAACACCCCTTGCGTTGGATGTCAGGGTTAATGCGCATTGTATTTTGTCGCTCAGCATCGAAGCCCGCCATACAGCCCGCGTTCCTGGACAAGCTGTCGGCCACCATCCAGCAGCAGCGGCGGCAGCTCGACACCGCGCGCGCCGTGGCCGTGCGCGACCACATCAACACGCACACTCAGGTAACTAAAAGTCATTCAGAATGGTTTTCTCCGTATGGCGACTGGTGCGCCGTGGTACCAGTCGAACCTCAGTCTGCACCACGATATGGGGATTAGCACCATGTATGGTTTCTTTAAGTAGACTGCCAGACGTTATTTTGACAATCATAGGAATCCGTTAGTTAGGAAGGCAGTCGATTACGTTCCCACCCCTCCCCCCTCTGTCGTAACTCGGCGATCGCTGATTAGGGGCCGCACGGTCCGGCATCCTAGGCGCACACTCACGGCCCCGGACGACGTAATCACAGCGTCCATCGAAAGATGGAACGCTGCGCTTAAGGTGTCCAACTCAGACACGACGCGTACACTTAGGCTTTTCCGCCGGCGGGGACGTCCACCGCGCGATCGCGACGACACTGACACATATAGTCCCTATTCGTCCCGGTACCGCCGCACACCGGGTAGAGTCAGTCCGACTCAGGTCGGGCCTAGCTGAGTTTCTTGCTGGTCTCTTCTCAGCTAGACTAGGTTTAGTGAACCAGCGACAAAACTCCCTGTGGCTCGATTCCACTCACACCCTCAGATTCGGTTGTAACCGCTAAACCAATCTCACTGGAGCGCAAACTCTTAGAGTATTCCAGTGTTCCAAAACCACACGCGTGGTTGTGCGTGTCGGAGGTTTTCCCCTGAATTTTCTCCAGGCTATTCTCCAACCGCGCACTCCTATCGCTTTATTGGGCTCGGCCTATAAAGCCACAGTCAGGTTCAAAAAAACGAACAGGTTAAAACTGATATTCTCGGGTTGCACAAAGTAATTCGTTCAAAAAGCTATTCTACCTTTCAAATAATAACGTTCAAAATCCCATAACGTTATTATAGAAATTCGGTCAACAAAAAGGATTTCAATCTTACCCTCGTCTTTTTTTAACGATCGGCAGCTGCAGTGACGTGCAACTTTATTGTCAAAAGGACGGGAGGACTGTGTAATTATATTTTATCACAGGATAAATATGACTACATACCACGTACTTATGGTACGGTGACCAAGTACTTATGACCGGAGCTCGGAAAGGGTGAATACGGATACACCCCGATATTAAATATGAAAACAATTAAATTATTCCAGGCCGGGTCCGTTTTATACTTTTAGGTACCTTAAGTGCAATATGGCCCTCGGACTAAAAAGTTTGGGTACCCCTATTATAATTCACTTGTGTTGTGTTCGTTTTAACGGCGACGTAAAGCTCTTACCAGAAAGGCAGCCTAAACGAAATAATTTCAGTAGTGTTAACGACAAGTAATAACAGTTACACTTTTACATGTCAAAATATTAATTTACAATTTAAGAAAGTCTTAAATTGTAAATTAATGAATTAACATTAACCATGTAAAGAGTTTAATATTGTTCGTTTCATTACCCACAAGATAAATAAATACGTTTATAATAATGTAATGTTTATTGCGGCATAAGTGAGCTGTGAGTAGAGGTCGGGCCGCGACTAACGGCGGTCCGGGCGTCGTCATCTTCTTCTCTTTCTCTCGTCCTGGAGGGGCGATTGAAGGGGGTGCCTTTTCAGGACGTGCATCCTTTTAAGCGGTATTTGGTCGCAGCCTGTAACGATTTCCTGGCTTGGTTGCAGGTTCTGTAGACCTATTTGCGGCTTTGTGGCTATAGCTGGCCTTTCAGCGGCTTAGTTATCCTGTTGGGCTATAGGTTCTCTGGCAGCGCGAGCTCTCTTGGTAGAGCTCGCGTTCGGGTTTCCGGGGGGGCGCGCGTGTAGCGGCGCTATCTTCTGTAATACCGGGTAGTGGGAATTGTCGGCGCGGTCGAACATTGAGCGCGCGAGGTGGCCGATGAACGCATCCAGGTTTTGCCAGCATAGATCCCGGTGGATATCGTGATTGCGCACAAAGCGAGGGGCTGCAACAATGGTGCGCAGGGACTGGTTTTCCTGCGCACGGAGCTTCTTTCTGTTGTATTCTGCGATCAGGGCGTACGTACCAAGCTGGCGCCGCATAGGTTAGGCGTACCCTGACGTACGTCTAGTAAATCCCCAGCTTAGTGCGCGTGGGGAGGCGGCTTGCTAGCACTGGGCGCAGCAGTGATCGCGCGGCCTTAGATCGGTGCACCGCCTCGGCTACGTGCTGTCCCATGGTTAGTCTTCGGTCGATGGTGACCACCAGATATGTGGCGTGTGGTTTCCACGCAATGTCTTGCCCGAGTAGTCTGAGTGGAGGCGGCAGCTGTCTACTTTCTGTGAGGAGGGCCGGGGTTTTGCCCACATTCACCGACATTCTCCATTTCGTGAGCCAGTCGGGCAGGGCATCGGAATAGCTGTCATTTCATATACACTTTGACGTAAGTATATGGCTAAACTGTCACTTCTAATCCTATTCTAATCGCTGCTAGGTAATAATAATCGCAATGCGAGTAAACGTCACGGGTAAATTGTAGTCACTACAACAAGGAAAACAGTCTTAACCGCAAATAATTTGTATTAATACATAATTGTATATTATATCAGTAAGATTTGAACTTCGTTGTCATCCTGTTACATTCCCTTGAAACATTGTTATGGTGGATTGGTGACCTCACGTTTATGAAACTTGACTTAATCATAATAGTATTTTTGTGTTACATTTTAAATCAATTTTTCAATTCCTTAAAATGATCGGTACGTACTTCCACTATCTTGGTATGCTTTTTATTATTATCATCATCGATCTATAGCAAACTGTTGTAGATTATTTCTATAATATGTATCTCTATAATTTGTTGCTCCGCCTAGCTAGTGCGCGTTCTATCTTTAGGTATTAATTTAGCTATTACGACAGCCATATTTTTTTTTTGATACACCGTCAGATTAACTTTGGAAACGATATACGGGATAACAATGGGAATTTCCGCTTTAGTGTGAGAATCCGATATATCCCACATATGTGACGTAGACAAAGGAAATCCTAGTATGTATTACGCACTGCTGATATGGTGGTATTGGTGGTTATGTGGTCACGTTCGATGTAATCATTTCTTTAATCATTAGTTTTGTGGCACTCCCCAAGATCATAATGCTTCCATATTCAACTGGAATTAAGATACAGTGCCGACCAATAATATTATGAGAGAGACGCACGGTCAGCAATGAAAGTCAATGAACGCATCCAAATTTTCAAAACACCTGCCCACTGTAAAGTTCCATATGTAACTGAACAGAATCTCTATGGACATTTGCAATAATCAATGTCGATGTACATTAATTTTCCAAAAGTTGCGTAAAACTCGTTTATATACTAATCAAAAATAATCGTAATAATCGTTAAGCCAAGTTAGAAGCCTTCGGGCGGCTTGAGAACTTCTAACAGTCAAGTTGCCCACTCACTTGACAAACCTAATTCCAATAAGGTCTAGTTTCCCCTCGGGTCGGAATGTCAGATGGCAGTCGCTTCCGTATAAACTAGTGCCTATGCCAAATCTTGGGATTAGGAAGCGGACCCTGGACATCCTTCAGGATGCAACTGTATCGGGATAACGCTAGGATGATGATGATTTGCATTTATCAGGTCTTAAGTAATTAAAATGGCTCGATTTGATTAGTATCACATGTAGACTTTTTAGAATTAGGTGGCTGGCCACTTACGTTTTAGTTATAAGTAAATTACAGAAGGATTGCTGTACGTTGTAGACTTGAAACGCAAGACAAATGTATCATATGACAGTGCTCTTCTGTTTTCAGTGATTGTCATCATCCAAAATTCTAAAATTGGTTCGGTCACTTGGACATATACTGTCCAGCAACTTCTGGAAGTTTTCCATCCACTTTTGAAAATATAATATCCGGCCACTTAAGCCGTCGTCTCCCGGTGAAAAAAATAAACAATAGCATTCTTTTGTTATAATCCCGGGGATCCCAGGGACCGGTAGACGACGGAATTATAATGTCCAACCACTTCTGGAATCATAACGTCCAGCCACTTTTGGCAGTATACTATCCAGCCACTTCTGGAATCATAACGCTCAGCCACTTTTCGAAATATACTGTTTAACTACTTGTAATGATGTCTTAAAGGAAACGTAATTTTGAAACAGGTGGCACGGGATATAAAAAAAAAGTAGGGTAAACGAGTAAAACGTCGAAACGAAACCTCGATAAATAATTGTACGTAGTGTATGTACGAGTACGCTAACCACACCTTACCAGTGGGCGGCGCTCTTGTCAGTGTTCAGAGTTGTTTCTAAGTACCGGGCAACACAACAAAATCAAAGGAACGAAGTATTGTAATCTCGTTAATAGTAGTCGACATCTCGATCGAGATTTCTCGTCAACGAGATTTAATCTCGAAAATTAGATCGAGAACTCGTGATTTAGAGATCTCGCAAGATTGGGATAGGATTCGCTAGACGTCCGTGAAATCAAAAGAAATCCCCGAAAATGGAACATATGAATATCCTCTCAGGAATTAATAGTATACATTATTGCCGAGAGACGGAAAGTAAGGGGTTGTTAGGGCTTTCAGGCAGTTTTAGCATAGTCAATTTGTTTCAAAAATCTAGTGCCTATGCTAATGAGTTGGGTTTTGATTGAAAGCGTACCTCAGGCTCCTTTAGGATCCAACGGGGATGGTGGAAAGATTAAAAATGAGGACTTATTATTGAGGAACTGAGCTTAATACGGTATTTATTTATTTATCGTATGGCAATTATTTCGAACCGTGAGCTCTTCGAGAAGACAGTACGGTTGCCAGTTTTTGTTGCACTTTTAGCACCACCCAGCGGTCACGTGTAGGGTAGCGGTGGGTCACCGGTGGGTACTCCCTACGGACGTGGTGCAACTTCGACCCTCCTTTGTCAAGTGAGTGTGCAACTTGACTGTTAGAATTTCTCAAGCCGCCCGGATGCCTCTAACTCGGCTTAACGACTGCTATCATAGACAGCAGCCGGGATCAACGGCTTAACGTGCCTTCCAAAGCACGGAAGCACTCAGATAATAATCACTCAAAGCGGTCACCCATCCAAGAACTGACCTGGCCCGACGTTGCTTAACCTCGCATACCGCATGCGGTACGCGGGCACCGCTGGGCCACGAGCGCTCCTTCAAAAATCTAGTGCCTATGCTAATGAGTTGGGTTTTGATTGAAAGCGTACCTCAGGCCCCTGCAACGGGGATGATGGAAAGATGAAAATGAGGACTTTTTATTGAGGATCTCATCTTAATACGGTGATGGTCTTTGTAAATTATTGCCGCATCTCTCGTCAGCAAAATTGTAAACCGATGCCAAAATATCAAAAAACATTTCATGAGCATTGTCGACCCTAATTTAACAATTTATGGGGATTCGCAGTTCTCAGTTCAAGACCTAGTCCTAATTTACAGGGAAAAGGGCAGAAACCTAATAGGTAATGAAATGACATTGAACTGGCTATCACATGGTACACACTTACGCGGTGTGACGTCGCCGGGTAATCCCTCGGGCTACGTGACTGCGGGCTCTGACTAACTTTTGCCGTGAAATGCATGTGGTTGGCGCTTACTCGTGCTGCTCGGAAACTCTTCACAAAACTAAAAGTATTATGTCATGTGTGAGAGTAACTTGAGAATGTTCGAATATACGGTGACGCATATAAAGGAGAAAATATATTACTTTTCTCAGTTTTTTTTTTCAGTTAAACCAATGTAGATGATTGATTTATTATAAATTGTGATATACTTAAAAGGTATTAGCTTAGAAATCCAAACTGACTGTTTGTCCATAGTTTACTTAGCTCTAAAACCATATTACGTGAAACTGCGCGATTTTCACAAATACGACACGGGTAACTTGTTATTCTGTTTACATTAGGTTTGTTGTATAACACTAAGAGTCGGTTGCACCAACATATGATCACAGGCCGGTCATCGTCAAATATGGCGCCGGCAGCTGTCATCCCATAGAAACTTGTCAAACTTTCCATACAATCAGATTTTAACGAACACCGCTTACGATTGCAGACGGTTTGGTGCAACCCACCCTAACTTTAGTTGTTCTTATAGAAAAGTTGCTAATTGCCAAATTAACTTTCCTGTTACCATTTCCAGTTTTTGTTGTTTCCATTTACAAAATTATTTGCATCCTGTAATATTATAACGAGTCGATTTAGCATCGCATATTCATATGTTTAGATAGATAATGTTTATGGAAAAATTTTAAGGTTTACCATTTACTCTTACTTTACAGTCATGTTGCTCACGCTCGACTGGAGTCGGGTGAAGAAAATACCTAACAATCGAAGGACCCTGCGTATCTGAATTAGTTAGATAGTCGAATTGTAAGGTTTGCCAAACCCAAAAGAAACCCCTGTCCTTTACCGCGCTCGTCGCGAAAGTAATTGGAAAATAGCTATTATTACCTACGCACACACAAATTAGGAACACGGGATATAGCAAGGAGATTCGCATGATAGTCGAAAGTAAATACCTTTAGTTCTTCTGCTGCATGGATGTACGTATGGAAACAGTGATCGGCTTCTTCGGAGTACCCTGGCCAGGGATTTCAATCGCGGCTTCTTCCAGTTAATGGCGTCGCGGCGGCGGCACGATCACATACGCCACAAAGATGTCCAAATACACTATTAAAGTATGAATCACGGAAGACGCACTTCACAGACCACAATCAACACAGTCCAACAGCAATTAACACATATTATAATCTTTATTGATTTATTTTTTACACACAAAATAAGCGGGGAGATGCGAACGCCGGCGCAACGGGGGCGGCTCGACGGAAGTAAGTCAAATTTTTGCATGCCCAATCACTTGTCGCGCGCTTTAGTTCCGATCCAGTTCGACGGCGGCGATAGCGCGCTATATTCGTTGTCTTCTCGCACACGCAGCTCGTCATGCGAAGGAAAGGATAGGAGCAAAGGTATGAGGTGTGCGTAGATAATCAAAAATAAGAGACACGCGTGAACATTCCCCCCGGCTTGAAGGGAACCCTTCAAAGAAACAAAAATCAAAATAAACTACTAACTAGAAATAACTACTATTATTAAGTTGACAAGCTTAATTTCACTAATTATTAGGCAAAGGGCAAAGCCGAATGACTGGGCGCAAATAAGACCCAGATGAGGTTTTGACCTTAGCAACCCTTACGATTCCATCTTTGGCGGGGTAAACTTCTTCAACTACACCTAAAGGCCAATGAAGGGGAGGTACGTTTTCAGTTCGTATTATAACGACCGTCCCTACTGATATAGGAATTGTAGGAGTATTCCACTTCATTCGTGTCTGCAACGTACTTAAATACTCGCAATGCCAACGTTTCCAAAATGACTGCACGAGTTTATCTAACAGGGTATGTCTCGATAAAAGACTAAGTCTGTCTTCTTCAACTTCTCTAGCAGGTAAATATCTAAGAGGCGTCAAATTTAAGAAGTGCGCAGGCGTTAATGCTAATGGCTCCCCGGGATCGGATGACAACGTCCTACATAGTGGTCTAGAGTTCAATACTGCTTCCACTTGGGTAAGAACCGTATTCATTTCTTCCATTGATAAAACTTGATCCCCTATAACGCGAAATAGGTGCGTTTTCAGACTTTTTACGTTCGCCTCCCAATTACCACCAAAGTGGGGGGCGGCCGGTGGGTTAAAGTGCCAATCTATGCGATTTTCGGCGAGAACGTGGGCAAAGTCGGTGTTAAAATGTTTGGAAGTTAAAAACGCATACAGTTCGTTAAGATGCCTCTTCGCTCCAATAAAGTTGGTACCATTATCCGAATACAAACGAGATACGGGACCACGTCTAGCCAGAAATCTTTTAAGCGCTGACAAGAAACAACTTGTACTGAGATCTGATGCCATTTCTATATGAACAGCTCGGGTAGTCATACAAACAAACAAGCACACATATGCCTTTTGAGGACGGATACCCCTACCTCGCCTGGCTGTTACCTTAAGGGGTCCTGCGAAATCTACACCAGTATGGATAAAGGCTTTGGTCGATCTCACAACGCGGCACGCTTTGTGATCTGACATTTCTGGGCAATCTGATTTAGGACGTAGACGAAAGCAGCGAAGACATAAAAATATTCTACTGCGAACAATATTTCTAGCAGAAAATATCCAGTATGATTGACGTAGCACAGAGAGCAACTCATCAGAGCCAGCATGACAGTATACTTTATGAAAGTAATCTACAATTAGATTAACTACGTGGTCTTTCCGCGGTAGTATTATCGGATGCTTTTGTTGGTAATTTAAGTCAGCGGCTTCAAGTCTGCCGCCAACTCGAATGATGCCATTGTGGAGGAACGGTTTCAAACGCTGAAAGGCTCGTGAACACAACTTGCCTGCATGTAAATTGGCGAATTCCGTCTGAAAATGATGATGTTGCAACTCCCGAATGATCATTGACTCCGCGAAATCCAGATCTGATGCGGAAATGTACTCACGTCGCGGAAGCATTTTGCCAAATCGACATATATATACAATACAGCGTAGTAGTTTTGACCAGGATGACATACGTTCGGCTATGGCAAGCAAGAGCGGTAATTCAATCAACGTGGTTGATACCAACGTTTGCGTTTTCTCTTCAGGAGGTTTAGATACAATAGTCGGATCAAACACTTTTATAGGCCAATCGGTCGGGTGCCGTTGCATCCACGGAGGTCCTTTAAACCAAAGTGAATGTTCTAATACCTGAGACGGGGTCAACCCACGAGAAAGACAGTCGGCTGGATTTTCAGTACCAGATATGTGATAAAAACAGTCCGCAGACAGAGCAGACTGTATTTTAGACACGCGATTGGCTACAAACGTTCCCCAGCGGTGAGGCGACGAGTGTATCCAGCACAAAGCTACGGTAGAATCCGAAAACGCGTAGATCTTATTAATGTATACACGATTGTTCCAAGTGTTTATCACGATGCGTATTAGCTTAGATAAGATCAACACCGCACACAACTCAAGTCGGGCCAGAGAAACAGTTTTAGTTGGCGAAACGCGTGATTTCGAGCACACGATGTGTGTATTGACCACACCATTGTTATTTACGTGAAGGTATACAACTGCTCCATAGCCGCGCTCGCTCGCGTCAGCAAATCCTGTGATCGTTATGACGCTATCACCTATGACACTAACATGACGCGGTATTTCCAATTGATTCAGAAGGTGAAGTTCATTGCAGAAAACTTCCCAAAGTTTGGCGATATTGTCGGGCGGTTTATCGTCCCAGTCACATTTTGCAAGCCATAGATCCCTTATCAATAACTTAGCAAACAAAATTACCGGTCCTATGAAGCCCATTACATCCCACAGCCGTGCTACACACGACAGTATGGAGCGCTTGGTACATACTTCCATAGGTTGCGAAGCTTCGAGCGAGAACGTATCTGCAGTGGGAGACCATGTTAACCCTAGAACCTTTTGATTCTCACCTTTATCAAATTCTACTATCGCCGACAAACGATGTGAAGGTGGAATCGTGTTCAGCACGTTCGCTGAATTACTATTCCACTTCACAAGATCAAACTGACCCCCTTTTAAGAGCGCAATAACTTCCTTAGCTGTTTCTATTGCTTCGTCTTCCGACCCTACACTGTATACATAGTCATCCATGTATAAAGAATTTTCCAAAGCAACCTTTGCGCGCGGATATTGGTGACCTTCGTCGTCGATTAACTGACGGATGGTGCGTAACGCGTGAAACGGACTAGATTTGAGACCAAAACAGACGCGTTTGAACTCGAATATAGTGAGCGGATCAGCGGGGTTGAATCTATACAAAATGCGTTGAAATCTGCGATCTTGTTCCCTTACACCGATACAAAGAAACATCTGACGTATGTCGGCGCATAGGGCTATCTCAAATAAGCGAAAATTCAAAATGATCTCGAACAAGTTCCCTTGGAGGTTTTCTCCGCTATGAAGAATATCGTTAAGTGACGTAGACGTGCTCGTTTTGGCACTTGCGTCCAGTACCACGCGTAATTTTGTAGTGGATTTATCTTCGCGCAGTACCCCCATATGTGGTATAATATACGACGGCCGTGCTACAGTCTCGTCTGTTTCAGGAGGTGCAGGTGTAATATAATCTTTATCTAAATACTCCCTAATGACATCATCATAGGCCTGTTTTAATTTAGGAGCTGCCTTCATTTTACGTTCAAGACAGAGGAATCGTTTCTTAGCGGTTGAATACGAGTCTCCTAACAACGAGGGATCTTCCTTAAATGGTAATGTTACCACGTAACGTCCGTCCAGGGGATCGCGAGTAGTAGTTTCTGTATAGATTGCCTCACAAGCACGGTCATCCGGGCTTTGTATGTGTGGAACGTCTACTTCTTCTAATTCCCAGAATTTTTGTACCATATTCTCTACTGAGGAAGGTACAACACAGCAACACGAGACAGATGAGAAGTTACTAACATTGGCGGGAGCGTTGCCTATAATAACATACCCGAGTACGGTGTTCAAAGCGCAGGCTGAACCATAATTACCTTGGACACTGCTACCAAGCAATAAATGGGGAAACAATGAGGCGCCTATTAGCATGTCGATATCCCCTGTAACAGCATATGTGTCATCGGCAAGACGAAGCGAGTCAAAATATGTTAGCATGGACCTGTCCACCTCTACGTTAGGTAAACGATCAGTGACCCTGTCGACCACCAGCGAATCGAGCTCGTAGCTAATGCTTCGATCAAACCGAGAAAAGAACTTGACATTCACAAGTGAATTTATCAGCTTACTTGACCCGCCAATTCCTCTAACCGTAATATTCTTTTGGTAGGTATTTAAACCTAACCTATCACAGCATTCGCGCGTAATAAAATTAGATTGTGACGCACTATCTAACAAACACCTAACTAAACGTTCCTGACCGTGTGAATCGTGAACTACCACGCGCGCTGTGGCTAACAATACAGTAGTCGGTAGGTTGCTAGGCGTTACATTACTACAGTTATTAACTGAAAACTGCATTGTAGCAGAAGCTCTATCTGCTTCGCCAGAATGCAGACCTGGCGGCGGCGCGTAATTCGAGGACGCGGGGTGAGTTGACATACATGCGTGCGCGCTAGTGGACGCCGCCGGCGGCAGCGGGGGTGCGGACCATCTAAGAGCGGTTGTATCGAACGTAGCCGAGACAGGGGACACGGAAGAAGCGTTCGAATGCGAGCTAGGAAGATTTTGCGCGGGATGGACGAAAGCGGGAGCGATGTAAGACGCCTCGACTTCATTCGACCGCCTAGCATGTGACCATTGGTTACTAAATGTTTCACCAGTCAAAGCGGGAACAGACACACTGCTATCGAAATGTAACATCGAGTGATGTTTGTTGTGGCATTTGCGGCACGAGCTTGTGGAATTACAATTATTCATTCTATGTTTGCAACTTAGACAGTTTAGGCAATAGTTAAATGTTTTGACGAAGTTGTACCTCTCATGCGGCGTCAGTTTTTGAAATCCCACACACCTATATAGTTGTTCATGAGGTGCAGGTGCGTCACACAACGAGCAAGTTTCCGTTCTATTATTATTATTACTAGCGGGCGGCAGCGCGGGCGCAAATGGTCTCGATGTAGAAGGCAAATCTTCATTTGCCACATTCAAATATGAATATATCTTCTTTGTACCCTTGGTAGCGTCGACGTGTTTGGGAACTTGAGAATTTTTTACACTAATTGAGGTTCTTTGCAATATTTTTACCTGGCCCCGCAAGAAGGTAATCAATTTGTCAAAAGTAGGTATTTCTGTATCTCGGCTATCCATTTCAAACGCGCGCATTATATCTGCGTCTATTTTTTTCGATGCAATGTGAAGCAGAATAAAATCGCATAAGTCTGCTAATTTTAACCCCTTAAGTGCGGCGACCGAGGACGACATTTGGTCCACGAAATTATCCAAACTTTCTGAAGTGACTGTACTCAACGGCTTCAAATTTAGAAATTGATCTAAATATGTAGTACTTTGCATGCGTTTGTCGTCATATTTGCTGATTAAATTATTGAAAATTATAGAATAATTTTCTGCGCAAGGCGTCAAACCAGCGCAAACCGATTGCGCTTTGCCAGTTAATTTACCTATTAGGTAGTACAGTTTTTCAGTGTCGCTTAAGCTATTATTTTCATGTACTGTCGTTTTGAAACTAGCATAAAATAAAGGCCAGCCCCGTGGGTCACCGTTGAATTCCGGGATTTGTATTGTAGGAAGTTTGGGACTCACTGGCTTAACGTCCAACGCGTGCATAAGACAACCAAGGTCAGGTTTCACCTCGCGCGGGGCGGTCAGCTTAGAATGCTGCCTTTTTATTCGACAATATATATCTTCAAATTCCGTCCAAGAGCTGTAGTCTGGCTGCGCATCGGATTGAATGATCATTTGCAATTCGTTAATTCGTTCGAGAGTTTGCAGGTAATTATCTCTAATCGAGTCTAAAGTTTCAACACTAGAGAGAAAATCTTCTATATTTTTCTCGGTATCTAATTGTTTAGACAAAGCTAAAATCGACTGAGCTCGCGTAAAGTATGCGGCTCGTCTCGATTCCAGGTTTCGTATTTTTTGTTCAGTCATTTTAAATTGTGTACGAGTTACGATTGCGGACGAAATGATTGCGACTTTAACTTAACTTTGAACCAATAAACATTAGCGCTACAATATCTATTGCTAACATTACCAATAACAAGATCAGATGATATGCCTATATTTACAATTAAACGAGGACACTAAATACGAGTAGGTACTTAATAAAATAACAGCGCGGTGCGCGGGCGCGAACAAAGCAAATACCTACCTAGAACATACGAGCGGAGCGGATCAGTGTAACGACCAATTACTTATTTATTTGCGTAATGCGAGTAAAACTACGACTGCTATTTATAACGAAGTATGGTACCTATTTAGGCATACAAAGCGCGGCGCGGTTTTCTATTAAATTCTAAAACGAAGCGTTTGACGAAATACCTACCTATACTAAACGTAAAGCGGGTGCGAATTGAAACAGCGGGTGAAAACAAAGCGAAATAGAATACCTACCACATTTACTGGTAGTTAAGCGCGACAATTACTGTGCGAATTGAAACAGCGGGTGAAAACAAAGCGAAATAGAATACCTACCACATTTACAGGTAGGTTGTTACTATGTTACTAAGCTAAATACTACCTAAATTAAGTACACTTGCGTGGTTCAAATCCGGTTCGATCCGGACCAAAAAATGCTCACGCTCGACTGGAGTCGGGTGAAGAAAATACCTAACAATCGAAGGACCCTGCGTATCTGAATTAGTTAGATAGTCGAATTGTAAGGTTTGCCAAACCCAAAAGAAACCCCTGTCCTTTACCGCGCTCGTCGCGAAAGTAATTGGAAAATAGCTATTATTACCTACGCACACACAAATTAGGAACACGGGATATAGCAAGGAGATTCGCATGATAGTCGAAAGTAAATACCTTTAGTTCTTCTGCTGCATGGATGTACGTATGGAAACAGTGATCGGCTTCTTCGGAGTACCCTGGCCAGGGATTTCAATCGCGGCTTCTTCCAGTTAATGGCGTCGCGGCGGCGGCACGATCACATACGCCACAAAGATGTCCAAATACACTATTAAAGTATGAATCACGGAAGACGCACTTCACAGACCACAATCAACACAGTCCAACAGCAATTAACACATATTATAATCTTTATTGATTTATTTTTTACACACAAAATAAGCGGGGAGATGCGAACGCCGGCGCAACGGGGGCGGCTCGACGGAAGTAAGTCAAATTTTTGCATGCCCAATCACTTGTCGCGCGCTTTAGTTCCGATCCAGTTCGACGGCGGCGATAGCGCGCTATATTCGTTGTCTTCTCGCACACGCAGCTCGTCATGCGAAGGAAAGGATAGGAGCAAAGGTATGAGGTGTGCGTAGATAATCAAAAATAAGAGACACGCGTGAACACATGTCAAATCTAAGTTAACACTTTTGCATCCCGTGTATGTGTTGTTGACTAAGGTAGCTATAGGTAGTTGTTAGTTAAAGATACGTACCTAAATACCTACGGTTGAAATTCTTTTTGGTGACCGATATTTGATTTTGAACCTTTTTGTTTGAACGGTAAAATAGCTTTTTCAACGAATTAATTTGATGCAACTTGCTTAACTCGAATGATTTCAAGTATATGCAATATTACATCTTTGTTGCAGCCGGACCCGCGAGTGTGCCACACCTCCCTGATGGAGCAGATCAAGCGCGGTGCAACGCTCCGCCGCAACAAGCATTGCAACGACCGCTCGGCGCCTAAGATACGCTAGACGGACACTGATAACAAACAACGCACACCTGGTCATGTTGCACAAACTCTTTCGCAACACACGACACTCGATTTATACGACGGCTGTATCGTATTATCTTACGATATAACGACCGCTCCGCGCCTAAGATACGCTAGACGGACCCTGACAACAAACAACGCACAACTGGTCATGTTACGCAACCTCGTTCGCAACACACGACACTCGATTTATACGACGGCTGTATCGTATTATGTTACGATACAACGACCGCTCCGCACCTGAAATACGCTACGCTATGTAAAGTTGGGCAGCATTGTTATCAATACACGATACCTAGGTATACTGCCCATCACTGTAATTCGAATGCCGACTCTGGAGACTCACGCGCTTACGAACTACAACAAACATGCTGAACCCCCTTTTCTGAGATAACATATGGTAGTATATTTATAATGGATCGACTCATAGTCTTGTCTTATTACTTCTTTACTTGCTTCTGAAATCCAGACGTTGTTGACATGTAGGTTACACAAATTTGTCACTGAAATGAAAGTGTCCTTAATTTTGTCCCGCTTGGTGCTGCTATAACTGAGGCCTGATTAGTCAAGTCCTGCGAATAAACTATCCTGGACACACTTTGGATGGTTCACAATCAAACGAGTCTTGAGGTAAAGTTGAAATCGAACGAACTTTCGAATTTATTATTAGTGTTTGATAGACTTAACCATGGAACAATCGTTAGACCACAATAAGCGGCATAATACGTCAAACTGACACGTTCTACGTATCGTCATCGACGATCAGTCATCAATAGAAATAGGTAACTATTAATCGTATACGATACGTGTATCGCGTAACTAGACTGGCAACGACTATAAAATGAAGTCGCATGCAGACAAGTGTTATCAATTGATTCGTGAAACAATGTTTATTGACAATAGACAAACGTTGCCAGCCAGCCGAACAATACAATGATAAATATGGCAACGAACGTCACAGTGAGATTTGCTTTAACAAGAACTGGATGGTTGCAATCCGCGAATATGTTGCCATTTTTTAGATAATGTACATATACAAAAATGCTTTTATAATTATTAATAACAATAAAAACAACGCGATCCATTCCGTTGTCGTACAGAGCTGCACAATTTATTGGACACTGGCTCAAATAGACAAATATTATTTGAAACTGCACCATAAGTACCGACATTGGATGCGACACTTCATATCCATATGAAGTGCTAAATCGTATTCCTATATTAGAGAAACTAACGCGTATTCTTTTGAATAGTTACACTCTTCCAACGATTGGATACTAAAATATATTAATACCTACTAAGACATAAAAGCATTGGCGGAAGTACTATAACGTTGAATAAGTATAGGCATCCAATTAGTTAGTGGTTGTACATAAAAAGGCAATAGACGTCATTAACTGACGATAGCAAGAGAAATTAAATTTACCCACTCATTAAAATTTCCTTAGAGGCGCTGATAGCTAACGTATACTAGCACCCTAGCGATAAATTAGCAATTTTTTTTTTTACACAACGACAGGCAGTGACAAACTAGCTTACGGTTTATTGACTTGACGATTCGTTGTGATGACAGCTACACACACATAATACAACACATACACATATAGATAGACAGTTCTCAGGGTCATCCTTGGGAGCTCTCGCGATTTTACTCGCTACCGGGAACACAACAACCACATAAGGTGCCTAAAGAGCAAGTAGTGCTGTTATTATCGCTGCGCTCTCCTGTAAGGTGGAGATACTTTCTCAGTTGGGCTGCTCGTAACATGAGCAACGTGACGTTTCGGTGACCTATATAGGTAGTTACATAATTTAACATCTTCCTTGTTGCCAGGAATGCACGATTATTACATTGTATTCAATCATGGGGAGTGTGGCTGACGTAAACGCTTGTAACCATGCGGGATGAGGAAAACCTTACCTTACAACCCTGTCCTTTCCTGTGCCGTTGCCAACACTCCTATATTCTGGGAATAAAAGTCATATTTGCTTTTTCCATGTAGACACGTATATCAAGCCAGATCGTGGGTTTATTTATTGCTTTATTAATTAAAATCTGGTACTGTGTCATATCAAAAAATCCATATGCAATTTTGTGGAGAGGAAGGAAATGCTTCGGAAGTACTAGTTACTCGAAATGTCATAATCTTGTATGACAACAATAACGTCACAAAGCTGACGAGTATTTGATATATTTCTAAAAATTCACCTTTTGGCCACCACTATCATGTATACAATACATAATAATAGATACAGTTTCAAATGAACCTTTGCCAAATGCATTGTAAAAGAGGTTTACTATTCCATGTTGTATAAAATAGCAGTGGTGGTCAAAAGGTTAAACCTGAAAAATAGGGTTGTTGACTCAAAATTTGACTAGTCCAAATAAACAAGGCAAAAAATATGCCAAATGGAAAATCGTACTCAAATATCACAAGCAACAGCGAAGCTCCAACCGCTTCAATGTTGCTGGTTAAAGAAAGAAAGCGCGACAGATCAGTGACGTCACTGACCTCGACCGATCGTTCCCATACAAAAGTGTGTTTTGCGGAAAACGGACAGAATATGCCCCCTCTTAAATTTTTGTCTTTTGTTTACTTTTTTCGTCACTTGATTAATAATTTGATCCTTTTTCGAGAAAGTTCGAACTTATTGATTTTCTTATTTGCTGTCAACATCCCTATTATGTAAATAATTGACAATTCGTCTTCAGAGGGTCACGTTTGCCCCGTGATAGACGACAAGAAAACATATGTCACTTTCTCATACCACTCGATAGAAAGTGACAGGTGCTTTATCTTCTCGTTTGCGACCTACGGGGTCAGAGGGCCTACCGCGAACCGAATACGAACAAAGTTCGAATATTTCCCTCTCTGTCGCACTTGCTGATTCGTGCGACAGAAAGGGAAATATTCGAACTTCGTTCGTTTTCGGTTCGCGGTAGCCTCTCAGGTTTT